>NW_024121667.1:0-20091 GCF_016745375.1 Pimephales promelas
TATATATATGAAGAGTTCAGATGCAAAAGCCTCTAAATGCCATTTGAAATTTTCTTCTTTAATTGATGATTTTATCAAACTTGTATATTTAAGTTCAGTAATTTCACTAAAATGCAATGATAATTACCTATTAATTGTTTTTAAGTGAAATACTGAACTTAAATATACAAGTTTGATAAAAATCATCATTAAAGATGAAAATTTGAAATGGCATTTAGAGGCTTTTTGCATCTGAACTCTTCATATATATATATATATATATATATATAATATATATATATATATATATAGTAATACATAATATATGTGTCTACAAATTATATTTTATTAAAATATAAAGATTTTATATATAAATAATATTTTTTTCTTAAATATACATGCATGTGTGTGTATTTATATATACTGTATATATATACAAAATAATTATACACAGTGTATCCACATATAGTATGTAAACACAAACTTTTATTTTGGATGCGATTAATCGTTTGACAGCCCTAAAATATATGCTATATATGATTTACTATGTGAATTACTCTTGCTTGCATGCAAAACTTTTGTAATATTTTTTTTTTAAACACACAGAATGATGCCATTCGTCTCTGTGCCAATATCTATCTGAGCTGCAGCACAAGGTTGAACTGGTCTATTCTCACCTCAATGTGGAGCCGTTTGACTATAAGCAGGTAGTTGTTGATATTGTGCTCCAAGCGCTCCAGCAGAGTGAATCTACAGCCAGGTTGGCTGAGTGTCCTGGCAGACTGCACATCCTGCGCTAGAGTCCACAAAGACAGCAGGATCTCAGCCCTCCACTCGTGCACCTGGAACACACACATACAGGTGTCTCAATGAGTGTGTGTGCCAGAGCAGCGTGAGTGGGTTGGTGCTGTATTGGAGTGGAGGGAGTGGGAGCTGCATTGAACGACTCACTGATTTTCTCTCCCAGGTTGGTTTGTGAATGCCGACGCATGGTAATTGAATAGAAAAGGGTAGAGCATCTACGGCACTGCAGGTTTTCTGTAAAGGGAGTGAAAAGCACAGCCTATAAAATGTCTCACCGGTGGATAGACAAGCAGAGATGTAGACACTGAGGAGTCAGAGTGGCAAACTGTCAAAACAAACAGAGACGCCAAGACAGAGACAGACAGCAGAGAATCAGTTAACATGCAAACAGGTAACTTAAACTGACAGATACCGGTCAAGTGAAGAGTAGAATGCAAACATCTAATGAGGCTGATCTATTTCTTTTCTTTGCAGTTTACAAACATACATGAACACCAATAAATGGTGGTGGCTTGAGGAATTCAATTGAATTCATATAACCTGACAAAAAAAAAAGATTGATTTTAGCACATAACTCATTTTAGATTGGAAAGAATGGAAACTCAATCTTCTCACTCCTTGAGCCTAAATTTAAACGGTTCCCTTTTAACAGTTATCTCTTAGCTATGGTGTAGGCTAAGATAGGAATGTAAACATTGTGGTAGGTAACAGATCCTAAAACAGAAACACACAACGAAGTGAAAGAACGATTTAAATCAGGAGTAGATGTCACAGTCTTACCATTTCCTCTTGGAAGTCCTTCACCTTGTTCAACATTCTTCTGACATCGCTGTCACACACAAATTCAATTGGTCTAGTGTGAACGTAAGACAGTTCAGAGGCAACCATGCTGAAGATTACCAGAACTCCTATAAGACAACCAGTCCAGTGAGAAAACGCCTGTCCGTATTATGTAACTCTTGGGACTATAATATTGAATTACACTAGTGGATATTTTAAGATAATCTACAAATAAGATAAATCAACAGGCTATTTTATATCCATGTATATAGGCGAGCAAGATCATTCAAACAGCTGGTCATTTAAGTAACGCCCTTTTGAATGCACATTGTCCTTTACACGCACTCACGTGCAGCTATATAAAGTTTTTATGAATGACTTTATAGGCACCTCAAAACTCAAATTTATCAGTATTCTCAAAATAACTGCGAAAAGGTAGGCAACATGCTTTACAGAAAGAGTTACGTTTTTTAACACAGCGCTGCATTGATCAGTCCGTTATAATGAAAATAATCATCCTTACTTACTACTTAAATCCATGCCCTACGACCACAAAAGAACTTCAGTCGCGTTTCTTTCCATTGGAGATCGTCTTTTCTGAAGAAGTAATGCAAAAAACGCCCATCGAGATGTGCGCTTCTCCACTACATTTCCAATCATCTGCATCACCCCCACACTTTCTGACCTTTTCTAGATATTCCTTTCCCGGCTGGACGCTTTTTATCTCGTCTCTGAGCATGCACTGACGTCCCTTCAGTGAGTCACTGTGCACTGAAGCCAGGATAAGAGAGGCTAACCCTGAGTTTGTAGGGGATACTTGTGCAATTCTAAATAAATAAACAAGTAACATGGCTTTTGGGAAGAGAAAAAAAGGTAGGCTGAACAAACACAAAGAGCCCACATATTTTAGTTCCTCGGGTTAATATTTTATTATGTGATCCACATTTAGTAGGACATACTTTTGGATGTATTCTTCTCCTAGGCCTATAATTATTTATTTTATTTCTTTATTGAACAAAGTTCACAGGGGATAGATGTATAGGCTATCACAAAAAAAGTTCAGGATACTTATGCACACTTCATATTTTACACAATATCTTGTTCTATCAAATATTTCTTGTTTTACTGAATGTAAGATCCATTGTTCTTGTCTACTTCTTGTACATAAACGCCGATAAAAAATTCAACCAAAACTGAACATTAAGATTAATTGTGCCTTTTTGTAAATAAAATCAAAGAGCTACCAGTCACAATCTGTATTAATAGTGATAGGGTGACAATATATTAATTACCAAAAACCAGGACAATTGGCCCGGCGAACAGATACTCAAATGATACTCGAAGTTTACTCAAAGATGCCTGATTCATTTCAATATATTTAAAGTACGCTATGCTTGTATGGATAGAGATTTGTTATATTACAAGACACGAATTCAGATGGGTGAAAACAGGACTATTGGTCATCCTAGATAGTGATTTACCACATTGAATGTGCTTACTGATATCAGGTAGTAAAATATAAAAAAATGAATATAGGCTATAATCAAGGGTATTTTATGTAATCTATTGCAGTTTTTTTCCTCAATTCACAATACGTTTTTTGTTCAAATCAAATTTAAATTTCTTGATTTGAGCAAATTGCATGTGTTTTGGCACATATCTTCAAAAGAGTAAGTACAATTGTCTAATTTGCACAATACACATAGCATGTTTATTAATACTGATGAGTTGATTCTCAGTGAAATTGTCAAACTCTTCACAACTTCTAAACATTCTTTCATCGTGTGAGCCTTCACATGCAAAACAATCTCAGATGAAAATCTGTCAGACATATTTCATATATATTCATGACATGGAAGGTTTGTAATATTTTATAAATTGGCAAATGGCCTTCAGTTGTAATGAACATGTCACGGATGGAACAGGAGACTGACAGGTGGTAAGTGAAATAGTGTTTGTTTACAGGTTGCAGATCCAGACAGAGATATGGTGAGAATGCAAGCAGACAATATTCAGGATGGAACTTAGCTGAAGGATAACCAAAGTCTTTGTTTACAGTTGTGGATGGAGAGTCACTGGGAACACGGTGACGATCCGCTTGGTCCTTGTGCCTCCGCACTGCCTGCTGGAGGTGCACGTGAGCCGAGTCCCATTCCCTCTTGCTCTCTTGAAACCAGTAATTGACAGCTGGAACCTCAGAGGGCTCACCCGATCAAGGGTAGAGAGTTTATAACCAGAGACACACTGAAAGGGGGTGAGCCCGTGGTGGATTGCCAAAGGGAATTCTGGGCGTACTCTGTCCAGGGAAGGAGCCGGCTCCAGCTGTCCTGGTACTGGTGGCAATAGGTCCTGAGATGTCGTCCGATCTCCTGGATCTTCCGCTCAGTCTGGCCGTTTGTCTGAGGTTGGTATCCAGAAGATGAGCTAACAGTAACACCGAGGAGTCTGAAGAAGGCTTGCCAAACCCTTGAAATGAACCGTGGACCTCTGTCCAACACTATGTCCTAGTGTCCACACTACGTCCTACTAGGGCATAGTTTCGAAACACAAGATTTGAGAGGGCCTCTGCGACCTCAAACGCAGTTGGAAGTCCAGGCAATGGGATCAGCTTGCAAGCCTATGAAAAGCGATCCACAACGACGAGTGTGGTTACTGGATTGGGTAGGTCCGTGATGAAATCAATTCGGAGGTGGGACCACGGCCGTTGTGGATAGGAAGTGGCACGGGTCTGCCCTCGAGAGTTTTCTGGGGGTGTTAGGCTCTGGTAGTGAATCTTCGGTTGAAGCATGATGAAGATGAGAGAGAGCATCCACTTTGCAATTCTTGCTTCCACACTCTTAAGAAAAGGTTCTATATAGAACCTTAAAAGGTTCTATCAGCGCTACATATTTGGAACCCCTAAAAAAAAGGGTTCCTCTGGGTTCTATATAGAACCCTGGGGTTCCATACTTGGCCAATAGAACCTTTTACCAAAAAATGGTTCTATATAGAACCATTTTGGAGTTCCATATATGAAGCGGGGGATGGAACCATTTCTGGTTGTAAATAGAACCATTTCTTCTAAGAGTGCAGGTCGGTATGACACGGTAAAATCAAAGCGAGTAAAGAAGAGAGCCCATCGAGCCTGACAGGGATTCAGCCTTTTCGCTTCTTTGAGGTATTCAAGTTTGCAATGATTGGTTATAACCTCAAAATGGTGATTAGCTCCCTCAAGCCAATTCCTCCATTTCTCTAACATCAGCTTGATGGCGAGCAGCTCCCGATTCCCAATATCATAGATCCGCTCCACCGGGGACAGCTACATGGATGGAGCTTGGGAGGATCACCCTGCCGCTGTGATAGAACTGCTCCAACTTAGTTAAGTCGCCAACTGCTTGCTAAACACATCCTGGAATGCCCTATGTTATACTCAACAGGAATCTCCTGGTGATGGACCTCCGGACTTTGAATGGACGTGGAACACACAGGAAACTCGGACTTTCCCACAGAAGATGAAGAGGAGGCTTTCTGGACCTTCTCAACCGAAGCTAGACAGGAATGCGAGCAGTCTTCTCCCCAGCGAATGACCTCCGCGGATTTCCAGACGATAATGGGTTGATGTTGGACCATCTAAGGTTAAATTTATGTAGGAGTTGAGAGGAAATGAAGTTCCCCGCCCAGCCGGAGTCGAGGAGGGCTTGTGCTGAGACATATATACTGGAGGTTAACAAATGAACAGTTGTGCAGTTCAAGGTTGAAATCTAATGAGGAATCTGAATGGTGCTTACCAAGGTCGAATTGGGCAGGAGTTGATGAAATGTTTATCACCCCACAGTAGGCTATAGACAAAGACGCTGTTGAATTCTACACTGCCGCCCTGAAGAAGAAAGATGAGCGGAGTCAATCTGCATGGGCTCGGGTGCTGGAGGGGCGACTGATGGAGTCGAGGACTGAGGACTTACAGCGGTTTCTAAAACATCACAGAGAGATAAGCATTGAGATGCTCGAATGGTTTTCTGAATGAGGTTTTCAATTCCCAAGGAATCCTGATACACCACCACCAGCTGACGGATGTTAGGGTTGAGACCATGTCAAAAAGCTGTCAAAGCTGTCTCATTCCAACCACTAGAAGCCGTCAGCANTATGTGAGTATTTTCCTATTCTATTCAAAGGAGTGCACAAATCGACATTTTGCTTTCTCTGGGTTGGCCGAGGTCACGCTCAGGTTTAACTAATGGCTGGATCATGGTAAAAGAAGGGTGAAAGACGAACCCATTTAGCACGGCACCTTTTAACTCATTGGTGTTTAAACAAAAGCAAAAACACACTAAACGGAAGCGACATCCATTTGTTTCCCTTACGTGTCTTTATTTCTTCTAGTCTTGTCATTATCATTCGCATGTTGTTTATTTATACGTATATTTATTGATTTTGACGTGGTGGTAAACCGTAGCAACCACGGTGGTCTTTGACTAGTGGAATTAGCCATGTTTGATAGAGGCTTGTACGTACATTCCTCTCCAGATTGTCATCTGTCTCCTTTTGAATGTGGTTATGGAGTAAATGAGGCATTCGTATGCCATTTATAGGGCACAGGTCGCGTACATTAGCTAGCACGAGGCGTTCTTACGGCCTGTGATGTCCCATTCAGTCTCAAAACCACAAATCATGTGGTAAACCAAACTTTCTCACACCGTGTTTTGCGGAAGAACGAGATTGGCGGCTTGTAAACGTGGCCATCGAACAAGGTAATCGTCAAAAAAAGCCTGGCGCAACCAAAGACTCGTTCATCAACTAGACGCTGACCAACCGAGTCTGATTTCCTGATTTTGGTTCAGTTGTATTGTCAAGTCGATTTTCAATGATTTTTGGTGTTAATGTCTTATTTTATTGCGCGTGTATTTATGATCAGTCATCATGTATTATTTTAGCACTCTGTATTTATCGCTCTGTGGGACCACTCCACCGATTCCAACTTTTTTTTATATGTATCATTTCAGATGCTTTTTTTCATGGAGAAATCTATGTGAGATAAAATTGGAATCAGTATTTTAATCTGATATCAATAAAGCTCTCATTTTACGAATGTCCTTTTGCCATTGGTCTTCATTAGAGAGTGTATTATTTTACTCTTATTTTCACCAAGGCTGCATTTATTTGATCAAAAATACAGTATTGGGTAATATTATTACAATTTAAAATAACTTCTATTTGAATACATTTTTGAAATGTCATTTATTTCATGTAAATGACATGCAAAGCTGAATTTTAAGCGTCTTCATTGCATTGTCACAATAATTCTAATATGCAGGTTCATTTCTTATTATTATCATTGTGCAGCTTAATATTTTTGTTGAAACCAAAGCACATTTTGTTTCAAGGATCTTGGTACAAAAGAACAGGATTTATTTGAAATAGAAATCTTTTGATCAATTTAATGCAACCTTGCTGAATAACAGTTTTCAATTATTTTATCAAATCAAACTTTTCTGCTCTCTGTCATTCTTATTTTTAAACTTCTGCCTTATGTAAATCATGGGTTGCTGCAAATGAATTTTGAGAGGAGAGTTCAAATGTTCCCTGAGGCCTGTATATGCTGAACCTTGTACACTTTCTCCGCATGCAGTGTGTGTTTGTGTGTGAGAGAGCAGGGAGTGTGTGGGGTGGCAGAGCCAGGAAACATTGTTTACAGCAGCAGATGGTGGGCAGGCTCTCATAACCATGATACAAGGAGCAGCCATGTGAGTGACAAATATTGTTCCCCCCCCAGGCAACACTAAAACCATGAATCCATTGTTTTGTTCAGGCTCCTGTTGGAAATGAACACCCTGTAACATCTATTACAGCTTCACATTAATGATAGAGACTGTGTGGGGTACCGAGGGCACCCCAAATACTGGGATGTGTAGGCTCACTGACTTTAGGTGGTGGAGGTGGAAAAGACGGTTACCACAACTCAATTGGTTCCAGAAAACAGAATAAAGTTTATTTAGATTTTAACTCAGAAGTCAAGAAAAACAAAAAAAATAAAAAAAATCAAAACAGCATAATGCCTCTGGCTTTCACCAATATTACAGCCAACACTTTGTACATAGCCTCACAACAAGCTAGTACTCCTCTCTCTCCCAAAAGCAAAATGAGGCTCTCTTAAATAGGCCAAAGCATTAAGCCAAATTGGACCATACCAACAATCAGGGTATAACATTAAGCTTAAGGCCACAAATAAGCTCTAATCTGAATAGTAAATAAACATTACATGTAAATAAAATAATAATCATCATATCACCATCATTTTATACCTCATTGATACCATCTACTCACACCAACGACATACATACAAAACATTATTACAAACAAACACCCCTGTGAACAATGCTCTGCACCCTCTGTCCCATGACACGGATAAATACTGCCCCTACAGCGGCGCGCGCATCCGCATAGGAATCAGTTGAACCGGACCGGGATGCAGGAAATGCGTGAGTCACAATATGTATGAATTTACTAGGATTTTAGACAGAAACATTGAGTAAATGGGACATGAACTAGTGGGTACCGCACTATATGTCATGTAGATGGAAAAATAAGAAATTATAAGCAGTGACAAATTAGGTTTGAGTTTTATGAATGAAATTGCGGACTACCCACGTTACAAACACACCAACTCGAATGAGTTAACGGCGCCTAGCCTCGCGCCAGCCTTCTCTTTACACACACCCCTCCCGACCGTGTTCACTAGCGATCCTTACACCTTCACAAAATAATATAATTAGCCCGGCATCATTTTTATCTAGGAGCATGTGTGTGTGTGCAAATGTGTATGCAAATGTCCAGAGTCTCTCCCGCTCTCGCGTATAATCCTTCAGTCAATGCGGGAGCGCGCAACAGTGAGAAGTGAGGTTCACTTTCTCACATTTCCCTCCCCCTTTGGAGTCTCGAAAACAGGGTGGCGAGACAGAAAGTCTGCAACAGTATTCTGCTTGCCTGCTCTGTACTGCACCGTGAACCGGTAGGGCTGCAGGGCTAAAAACCAGCGGGTTACTCTAGCATTGGAGTCCTTCATGCGCCCTAGCCACTGCAAGGCGCGGTGGTCAGTCTCTAGGGTGAAGTCTCGACCCAGCAAGTAATATTTCAAAGTGTCAAGTGCCCACTTCACAGCCAGACACTCAAGTTCTATGGCCGCATATCTGGTCTCCCTCGGGAACAGTTTCCGGCTTATATAAGCCACAGGTTTTTTGTCGACACCCTCTCCTTGGAGCAGCACCGCCCCAAGACCAACACCAGATGCGTCCGTCTGGACAGTGAAGTGCTTTTCAAAGTCTGGGCTTTGGAGAACTGGATTTTTGCAAAGAGTCTCTTTTAAATCCACAAAGGCTTTGTCTTGCTCCTCCCCCCATTGGAGCTGGGTGGAGCTTGACTTCCGAGTCAAGTCCGACAAGGGAGCTGCTCGTCGAGCAAAGTCCGGCACAAATCGGCGATACCAGCCCACCAGCCCCAGAAATGACCTGACCTCCTTCTTTGTCTGGGGCCTTGGACAGTCTCGTACTGCCTCGACTTTGTCCTTTTGAGGCCGGATCACACCACGACCCAGAACATGGCCAAGGTATTTGACCTCATCTTGGGCTATGGCACACTTTCTTGGGTGGATGGTCAGGCCCGCTCGCTGAATGCGCTGCAATATCTCACCTAGATGACGCTGATGCTCTCCCCAAGTGGCGCTGTACACCACTATGTCATCCAGATATGCAGCAGCAAAAGAGTCTGTGCCTGCCAACACAATGTCCATAAGTCTTTGAAAAGTGGCTGGCGCCCCCTGCAGGCCAAATGGCATTACCACAAACTGGAACAGACCCTGCGGGGTCCGGAATGCCGTGTACGGCCGGTCTGTCCTGGCCAACGGCACCTGCCAGTATCCCTTGCATAAATCCAGAGTAGTGATGAAGGACGCTTTGCCGAGGCGCTCGATCAAGTCCTCGAGCCTAGGCATGGGGTAAGCGTCAAAGTGGGACTGAGCATTTATCCGCCGAAAGTCAATACAAAAGCGCATAGTGCCATCCTTTTTGGGCACTAGAACCACCGGATTACTCCACTCACTGGAAGAACGCTCAATCACCCCCAATGCCAGCATCTCCTCCACCTCGGCTTTGAGAGACGGCAGAAGACGCTCCGGCACCCGGTACATCCTTTGGCGTATTGGAGTCGTATCTTTGAGTGGAATGGAGTGTTCCACCACAGAAGTAAATCCCGGCTTTTCCTGAAATAGATCAGGAGGGATGATTGCTTCTAGCTCCCTCTGCTGGTGGGAGGTCAAGTGTGATACCTCCAGGGTAGCTGCGGGCTGACTGGTGGGAAAGAATTGTTCGGGACTCTCCTCTTCCTCCATCACCGCCTGTACCCGAAGTTGTAATCCTGGCTGTCCGGCCCTCTCGTGCCATTCTTTCAGGAGGTTGACATGAAAGGTCTGCCTGGGTTTTCTTCTCCCAGGCAGGTCAATTTCATAAGTGGCCGGTCCCATTTTCCGCACCACCTCGTACGGACCCTGCCACCTAGCAAGCAGTTTGTTTTCCGAGGTGGGCAGAAGCAGCAAAACTTTCTGCCCTGGGTTAAGGTTCCTCTGCCTGGCAGCCTTGTCATACCAGGTCTTCTGGTGCGCTTGGGCCTGCTCCAGGTTAGCCCGCACCAGCTCCGTCATTTCCTCCATCTTGTCCCTCATTTTGAGGATATGCATGAGGACGCTGTGAGACTTGGGGGTCTGGGGTCCCTCCCAGGACTCTCTCAGGACATCCAAAGGCCCCCTCACCTGTCTCCCATACAGAAGTTCAAACGGCGAGAAGCCGGTGGAGGCCTGGGGGACCTCTCGGTAGGCAAAGAGCAAGTAAGGCAACCAGCGGTCCCAGTCTTTACCATTCACTGCTACAAACTTCCTTAACATGCCCTTTAAAGTCTGGTTATAACGTTCAACCAGCCCGTCTGTCTGAGGGTGGTATGGGGTGGTCCGGATGCCTTTGATGCCTAGCAAGCTATACACCTGTTTTAATGTCTTTGACAGGAAGGCGGTGCCCTGATCGGTTAGAACTTCCTGGGGAATGCCTACCCTAGAGAATAGCTGCAACAGGGCTTGTGCAATTGGACCAGCCGTAACCTTGCGCAAAGGAACTGCCTCAGGGTAGCGGGTGGCATAGTCACATATGACTAAAATGTATCTGAACCCCGTTTGGGTTCTTTCCAGGGGCCCTACAATGTCCATTGCTATGCGGGAGAAGGGAACTTCTATGATCGGCAGTGGCTGAAGGGGGTAAGGGCTAGTTTTCCTCTTGCTGGTGAACTGGCACTCGGGACAGGATTTACAGTATTGCTGCACCTCACTATAAAGCCCTGGCCAATAGAACCTGGCTGCAATCCGCTCAAAGCTTTTGGTGTTGCTCAAGTGCCCTGCCCAAGGGATGGTATGCCCCATGGCTAACACCCTTTCTCTTAACTGCCTAGGAACCACCAGCTGCTCTGCCCTGCCATCTCCTGGCTCATGGTAAAGCAATCCTTCCTTCACTACATAGCCTTCTCCAGACAGTGAAGTAGGCATCCCAGTGGACATACCATCTATTTGTGTGACCCTGTCATATGCTTTCTGCAAAGTTGGGTCCTCTCTCTGCAGCTGCCCGAAATTATCTGGGACCTCACCCCAATCATCCACTGGCTGAGTAAGTTGTCGTTCTTCATTTCTCTCCAAGGTGCCCAATAGCCTAGCCTGCCTCCGCTGTCTTCTGGTTTTCCGGCACCTTGTTTTGGCTGGAGGGGTATTCTCCCCCTCCAAAAAGGGCAACTCTAACAGGCTATTTGGTTCAGTTGTCTCATCTATCTCCCTTTTCTCAGGGTCCTGTGTTTGGCTCTGGGATCGAGTAATGACCATATTCACTGGTCTGCTGGACTGCACTAACTCTGGTAGCACAATAATGTCCTGGCCTATTACAACAGGATGGCTCAGCCTCTCCACTACACCAACCATCATCTGGTATGTCTGTCCTCTAATATATAGGTGTACTTCGGCTGTCGGATACTCATGTGCATCCCCATTGACACACAGAACCTTCAGCTTCCTACCCTGCACAAAGTCCCTATTCTCCACTAAGTGGGGCTGCACAAGTGTTTGGGTACTTCCTGTGTCTAGTAGGGCAGTAGCATCTTTACCATTCACTTGAACCGGCATCGTCTGTAGCCTTCCCCTCACGCCCTCTTCTGGACGAGGAATACAGCTGTGGCTGGAGTGCTTTGGTTTCCTATTCGGACATTCAGGCTTTATATGTCCTTCCTGACCACAAAAATAGCATACCACCGGAGCTCCGGTTCTTGGATCTAGGCTATCTCTGGGTTTAGTTGGAACAAAATAGTTACGGGCAGGCATTCGACTGGGCTCACTAACTTTTGCACCACTCCCCGGACCAAAGCCCTCAGACCTCCCACGGGCTACCGATCTTGTCTGTGACTCCAGACGGAAGTGTTTGTGGGTCTGTCGGGCCGCCATGAAGTTCTCTACCAGTTCAGCCGCCTTCTGACCATTTTGGGGATTGTGCTCCTTCACCCAGACTCGAATGTCTGGTGTCAGAGTGAGGAGGTACTGTTCCATTATAAGTATCTCAGCGATCTCTTCGACCGACTTATTTGCCGGCCTAATCCACTTTTGAAATAAATCCTTGAGGCGGGTGTACAGCTCACGAGGGGTCTCTCCCGGTCTGACATCCGGTTCACGGAACCTCCTCCGGTACACCTCCTCGTTGATTTCATACTTGTACAGTATTGCCTCCTTCACCCTGTCGTACTCCATCGATTGATCCATACCCATGGCCACATAGGCGCTACGGGCCTTCCCAGTGAGGTATGGCACCAGAACCACTGCCCAGTCCTCTCTAGGCCAGCGGTAAGCTGTGGCCAGCCTCTCAAACGTAGTGAGGTACTGTTCAATGTCGTCCCCTTCCTCGTACCTTGGAATGGCTGATCTGGCCCAGGCCGCTGGAGCTGGAGCCGGTGCTGGTGCTGCCGGCTGCGCTGGCACTCCTGGTTGAGGCCCCGGTGGAGCTGTAGGTGGGGACCTCCTTTCTGTCTCCACGTCATCCCTCAACTGGTTCAGCTGCATCTGCACACTCCTCCAGCGCTGCTCCTGCTTGTATGCTTCCCTCTCATGTGTCTGCAGAGTCTTCTCAAGGAGCTGACGTAGGGTGGCTAGATCAGTACCCTCTGTCTGCTGGTCTCCGCCCAATGCTTGGGCCCCAGCCTCGCCATCTGGGCATTCATCGGTATCTTCAACCTCCTTCGGGTCACCTTTGGCTTTCCGCCTGCATGCCATTCTCTCCCTGGACTGGCACCGTTTTCCTCCTCTATTAGCCAGTGTCGGTCAGCGTACCATCCCACCGCTGCCACCAAATGCTGGGGTACCGAGGGCACCCCAAATACTGGGATGTGTAGGCTCACTGACTTTAGGTGGTGGAGGTGGAAAAGACGGTTACCACAACTCAATTGGTTCCAGAAAACAGAATAAAGTTTATTTAGATTTTAACTCAGAAGTCAAGAAAAACAAAAAAAATAAAAAAAATCAAAACAGCATAATGCCTCTGGCTTTCACCAATATTACAGCCAACACTTTGTACATAGCCTCACAACAAGCTAGTACTCCTCTCTCTCCCAAAAGCAAAATGAGGCTCTCTTAAATAGGCCAAAGCATTAAGCCAAATTGGACCATACCAACAATCAGGGTATAACATTAAGCTTAAGGCCACAAATAAGCTCTAATCTGAATAGTAAATAAACATTACATGTAAATAAAATAATAATCATCATATCACCATCATTTTATACCTCATTGATACCATCTACTCACACCAACGACATACATACAAAACATTATTACAAACAAACACCCCTGTGAACAATGCTCTGCACCCTCTGTCCCATGACACGGATAAATACTGCCCCTACAGCGGCGCGCGCATCCGCATAGGAATCAGTTGAACCGGACCGGGATGCAGGAAATGCGTGAGTCACAATATGTATGAATTTACTAGGATTTTAGACAGAAACATTGAGTAAATGGGACATGAACTAGTGGGTACCGCACTATATGTCATGTAGATGGAAAAATAAGAAATTATAAGCAGTGACAAATTAGGTTTGAGTTTTATGAATGAAATTGCGGACTACCCACGTTACAAACACACCAACTCGAATGAGTTAACGGCGCCTAGCCTCGCGCCAGCCTTCTCTTTACACACACCCCTCCCGACCGTGTTCACTAGCGATCCTTACACCTTCACAAAATAATATAATTAGCCCGGCATCATTTTTATCTAGGAGCATGTGTGTGTGTGCAAATGTGTATGCAAATGTCCAGAGTCTCTCCCGCTCTCGCGTATAATCCTTCAGTCAATGCGGGAGCGCGCAACAGTGAGAAGTGAGGTTCACTTTCTCACAGACTGCTTTCTATTATGGAAGATGGATATCTATACAATGCATGTTAATGCAAGGTTTATATTCAGTATAATTCTTGACAAAAACATAGTTTTGTCATGAATATTCATGTATAACTTTCAACTGATGTAAGATAATTTTATAAATATTTAAGAACAAGTAGTTAAAGGAGTAGTTCACTTTTGCTGATAATTTTCTCACCCCCATGTCATCCAAGATGTCCATGTCTTTCTTTTTCTGTTGAAAAGAAATTAAAGTTTTTGATGAAAACATTTCATGATTTTTCTCAATATAATGGACTTCAATGGGAACCAAACGGTTCAAGGTCCAAAAGACAGTTTCAGTGCAAACTGTTCAAAAGGCTTTAAACGATTCCAGACGATGAATAAGCGTCTCAGGAAAAGATTCGTTCATTTTGATGAACGAGTTCGAACAGGATAGTCATGCACGCGAATCACAGAACCGAGCAAGATGAGCGTTTGAGCTTATTAAACTTTAATTTTTTTTTTTTTTTTTAAATGAGTGATCGTTTCGTTTGATAAGACCCTTATTCATCATCTGGAATCGTTTAAAGCCCTTTGAACAGTTTGCAGTTTGCACCGAAACTGTCTTTTGGACCTTAAACCGTTTGGTTCCCATTGAAGTCCATTATATGGAGGAAAATCCTGGAATGTTTTCATCAAAAACCTTCATTTCTTTTCGAGTGAAGAAAGAAAGACGTGGACATCTTGGATGACATGGGGGTGAGTAAATAATCAGAAAAAGTTTTTTTAAAAGTGAACTACTCCTTTAAAGGGATAGTTCACCCAAAACTGATCATCATTTACTCACCCGCAAATTGTTCCAAACCTGTATGCGTTTATCTGAACACAAAAGAATATATTTGGAAGAATGTCAGTAACCAAACAGTTGTAGCATTTATAGCATTTTTTTCCTATCATTGAAGTCAATGGTTACCATCCAATGTCTGATTACCAATATTCTTCAAAATATATTTTTCAGTGTTTAGCAGAAGAAAGAAACTCACAATAAAATAAAATAAAAACTCAATTTTGACTAAATGTTGAGATAAATGGAACTAGAAAGCTTAATATTTCTTGTCTGACATTTCTTTTTGTCTCCACAAATATTCACTCATGATCTCTTTATCTTGGCTTGAAAGGCTTGATAAAATTGCAGCAGGCAGCATTGAGCTGTGTTTGTACACAGGTCAGAAGTAATCCATGTCCAAGAAATCACACACATTGGTTGTCTGAAACCAGTGCGGAGATTACAGCATCCCTAATCCAAAGACTCTTATTGGGAACATTTGCTCATATGCATCAGAGTTAAAAGAGTGTTGGAGATGACTGTATGATTTGGATGTACATTTTTTTTGTTTAGTGCAACTTCATGTGACAATGCCATTTAATATCAGGGTATTGCTTTATATTGGCTTTGGTGCGTCTGTTAATGTGGTTTGCTTTGGTTTATATGTATATTTGCTTTACAGAAGAGCTGTCTCTTGCCATCTCTCTCCATCACAGAGACACTCACCCACTCTGTCTGGGATGGATATCATATTTATTTTTAGACACAGTGGGTTTGGCCAGCAAGAAGCTTAGTATACATCATGTGGCTGAGGCAGGCAGCTTTACTGTAGAGAGAGAGAGAGAGAGAGAGAGAGAGAGAGAGAGAGAGAGAGAGAGAGAGAGAGAGAGAGAACCTCTACCCTATCCCAAAGTTAGATAGCTGCTTTAAATGTACCATTCATACAAAAAACCATAAAAAACAGTAATAATAAAATTGTAAAGTATTTATTTTTCATGGTAGTTTTAATTTTACCGCCTTTTAATGTAACATGTTCAATGTGATGAAATACACTTGTGTGAACTAGTTTTGAGGGAAAAGTCTTGCAGATACCTTCTGATTTTATAATTTTCTTATGATGTAAAGGATTTTGTTGTTTTCAGGGTCAGTTTACATCAGTGAATATGCATGAAGCAATACATCACGTGATAAACATAAACCAACATATATGTATTCCTGGCCCTTTAAATCGATAATTCAGCACTAAATATGCTATTTGTTTTTCTTTGTCTGAGGTAAAGAGGGAGAGTCGTATGAAGTGGGGTCCATCTAATCAGGAAACCCAGAGGCTGTGGTCTGGGGGAAGGGGCTTGTTTGAGGTAATTATGCTGCCCTCACACAGCGGCAGATGGTTTGGGAGGGGAACGGGAGGAAGGTTAATGTTAGTAACAAAGACAAAACTGGTCTGATGCAGGAAATTGGCCACAAGAAAAACAAAAGACTTTTCCTTTGCTCCTTCTCACTGACTTCCCCTCAAAATAGTGAAAAGCTCTTCGACTGATTCATGTAAAAACAATGGAGGATGATTTGATTAAATAGCACCTCACGGGGAGATTAAAGAGGGGAGCCCTATACTGTCTAAAGGAGATTTGCAGAAGAGGAATGTTTTACAGGAGGTGGCCTCTGCACTTCCTGGTTGAAGCCGGGCCACTAATCTGAGGCTGGCCAGGTTAAAACCATTAGACCAGCAGAAGGTATGTGCCATCTGCACTGAGCTCATAAGAGAATAAGGCCAATGAAGAGAATTGAGGGGGTGCCTGGATGTAGCCTGGCCAATCTGTGTGTGTGTGTATACATACATTCATGATGAAAGTGCTCAAAGCAAAAGAATACGACCCTCCCCCTGGCAAACAGCCACACGCACCATCCGGGGAAAAAACGGCTGAAGCATGCTGAATGGAAATGAGCATTTTAGGCTTTGGGTAACACACCTGCCCTTTTAAAATGATGGAGCAGCTGGGTTACGGTTGTCCTGCTTAACCAAATGCTAAGCTGATATCAACTACAGGCCACCTGCGGTGCAGACATTACCCATGAGTTGAAAAGGGCATTGCCAGGTGCATCCTTTCCATGCTGTGCCTGATAGAATCTAATCAGGATTTTCCAACACATTTGCAGCTTATTTTGTAACGCATTCGGGGGTGTTGTTTAAGAAACTCACATAAAATAAACATTTGACAGTCTCTAAAGCAGGGGTTTTCAATCTTTTAGACCCCACAGACAGACCCCCAAATCATGCACTAAAAATAATATCGTACATCAATTGTTTTCTAGGTATTTTTTCTACTCACTATAGTATTGTATTGTTAGTTTATTTTAATCTAATTTATTATTATTATGATTATACAGTTTGCCTTAGGGGTCCCTGGACCCCCTAGTCTAAAAGAGGAAAAGTAAATGTTGCTATACCCGTTTAAAAAAGTACTATGGTGCAGTAATTGTATAAAGACCCAGTGTGTATGTGTGTTTGGTTCAGGTAGGCTATTCCCTATTATGTTGTGGGAAATATGGCAACACAGTTTGCACAGTGTGTGTACACGCTTCCAGAGGATAGACCTAAGTATAATCGGTTTGCGCCATCTAGTTGTCACTGAATTATAAAGAAAGAAACAGTAGTCAATATGTGACTGCATGCAGGCACACTTTCTCTTTTAATGCCATGCGTTTCATAATAAAAGTAAAACAGTAATAGGCTACATTGAAATACTTTTATTAACATTTCAGAAGAAGATCATTTAAGCTACACATATTCACAAAAGACCGCATTCAAATGTTGTCCTTGTATAAGTAGGCTATTCGTGTTTTGTAATGTTTATTAACGTCTTGTTGATTGTCGCATTTTATAATTATTTAATTAGCATCAATGGCATTTTATTTTCTCACAGATTATATTGTGTGTAGCCTATTACTAATTTGTTAACATTGTAAGTAACAGCGATGCCAATAAAGTTTAAATTTAATACAAAAATGGTTGGGTTAGTCAAAATTTTATTAAAACTAATATTAAATAACAACTCAAAAGCAATATTTAGCATTGAGTTACATTTTTAGAGCATACGTACGTTTCGTTTTAAGTTCTCGTTGTAAAAAAGGTTGGTAAAACAAGCTATAATACAGTGAGTAGTTATAAGATACAAATATTACTGTGACTACTGTGTAGTATTTGTGCAATACATGTGTAATATAAACAAATATAAATCTAACGTGCACGCTTGGTCACGAACATCCACGAGACGTAAACAACGCGCGCGGACGCGGTGAATTATGGGATATCTTCCGTCGGCGGCGCGGTGCCGCCATGTCTCCTGAAGATAAACGGCGGCTAGTCGTTTTCTCCGCTGTGGTCTTCTCGTTATTCCTCCTTTTACTCGTTTTGAGCTACATACCAGCTTATTTGTACATACTTTTTATCTGTGTCGCGTCTTGTGTTGTTTATTTTCACAAAGCGGAGGAGCTGCAGCTCTTCGAGAGACTAGGCCTCAATCCTCGCCGTGGATTGAGCGTCCCGCCGGCTCTTTTGCGCTGGTTACCGGGTAGGACTTTGAGCGGAGTCCCGGCCGCAGGCAAAAACAAGATACGTAAAAGTGATGCTAGAAATTCCTTTGCGTCACCCAGCGATAGACATTTTGCAGGCTCGTTTTATAGAAGAGAACACACGCTCAGTGACTCGGTGTTCAGCCCTCGGGATTTACTCATGGGAAGTTACCTCGCCAAGGCTGAAGAAAGCCCCTCCGCCGCCTTGAGGCCCGCTGGAGGCTCGGGGGCTTTCGTCCACCCCAGAGATCACCTCCGGGAGAGACTCGCCCGACCTAATCATGCTGTGCACACCCCTAACAGGAGACTGTCATTCGGGTAAATACTAAATGCTTTGTCTTGTCAGCCAGAAGGCACTTCAGTTTATACCTGCTCTTTACACTATGACGTTAGCAGTTCACGTGTAGCGTCTATCAGCCTAATGTTTGTACACGTTTAGCTTTCTCGGTTGTTCTAACATGTTACGTTGTGCCAGTTTTCCCTCCATGATTTGAAATGGTGGGAGTTCCTGGAGCTGGTCAGGCGCGCTGCTCCTCCTACACCAGTTTGGACGCCTGACACTACACGTGTAGGGTTGCATAAAGCTTCCAACATAATATGAAACTGCATTTTGACAGCTTCGTAAACGCACTTGCATCGCTGATTTCCTTAACACTGCTAATACTAGGATTTAGAAACATAATGGATTACTTTTTTTTAGCCAATGTTTTTATATTACTCAAGTCTTGAATATTAACACAATTATTAGTATTAAAAGTATAACAATTTCTCGTTTTGGGATGCTCTGATACATACAATGTGTATCAGGGCATCAATCTATATATATATTTTACACACTTGCGCATACCCACTCACTCAAATGTATACATGTGTATGTGGATTTATAAGGAATAGTTGCTGTGGGTGGCTGCCAGTCTATAACATTCTGCCTAAGATTACAGCAAAATGGAAATATTTGCATGACTAACATTTAACATCTAACATTTATAGGAGAATTTGTGAAATGTTACTGTCTGAGGGAAAACACTACATCTCAAACACATTAAAACATCACAGCTATCTGTCAGATTCAGAGCACAAGACAGGACAGACTGCTTTAAATTATAGATGTTATCTATCTGTGTCTTACAAGTTATCTTAAAGCCCTTAAAATAAAGCATGTTTAGTACTAATTTTAATATGCACGTTCCACGCAGCAGCTTATTGTGTTCTCCGCTATTTTTGAGATGTACTCGTATCAAACTACTGTATATTTATATAAATGGTATTGCCTCATTTCTATCATTAATAAAAAATGTATATATTGTACAGAGTTTATATACCACCCAGCCCTAATATACATATGAACTTTTGTCAAAGATTTTTTGAAGAACTAACTAATTGAAGTTTTCGCTATCATCAGGGACCCTGTGAGCGCTGCGAGTCGATTCACCATCACCCCCCACAGACATTACACTCTTCAGCAGACGGGACGTCTCCCATCGGAGTGATGCCACCCGCAAAATGGGGATGGATTCCATAAGAAGAATATTCTCACTCAGCGCAATTTCGCCTACTGTTCACAGTCCGGTCACGGTGAAAATCGCCAGACCAGACCCCACTCGATCATCATTGTGTGAGTCTCTTCCGATTATTTTGAGTGGGATTGAATGCACTAGCATTACAAATGCTTTTGTTTCTGCTTGTAGTCTAATTAAGAAATCCAATTTGGGA
>NW_024121668.1:0-19995 GCF_016745375.1 Pimephales promelas
TTCTAAGATGTTTTCAAATCACATATTATTGATTTTGAGTGTTTAAAATGTTGAAATTGCACGTTGCAGCACACATGCTAATCGATGCTAATGCTAATCAACGTTTACAAAATGGAACCTAAAAGCTTTTTAACAGTCTACAAATCAATGGGCTTTATTTCTTCAAAAGTCTTTTCGATGGCAGTATATTAGTGTGATGGCTCTAAATATTGTTTAGCCAGCCTCATTAGCTCGGTTACATGTGTGGTGTGAAATTCCATTAAAGGTTCACACAGACAACTGACCAGTGGACTTCCCTTTAATGTGGCCCATTAGAGGTGTCGTTTAACACCTTGGCTGTGAGAGAATGACCCAAGCCTCTGTCCACTTATAACTGTGACCTATTGACCACACATTATCGTCTGTGTATTGGTTTCTTAATAATCAGAGAAAGCAGGCTATAGATTTATCCTTTATTTGTTCATCAATGACTATAAAACTTTGCTTTAGGGAACTGTCTTGTTATAAATTATGCCATGTTTATTTGCCATAAAAAATATAAAAAATATTTTATTTTATATTATGTATGTGTATATATATTGTATAAGCATATATATATTATATATATAATATTTCATATTTATTTATACTCCATGGGGAATTTGAAATATGTTACAAATAATATTTATTTGATAAAAAAAAATCATGTGGTCATATTTTTAAAAATATTTCTGACTAATTATTCAAAGTTGAACATAGGACAGTGGCATATGATATACACTGATAAACATTTTTATGTAAATATATAAAAATATTAGGGCTGGGCAACGATTAATCACGATTAATCACGATTAATCGCATCCAAAATAAAAGTTTGTGTTTACATAATATGTATGTGTACTGTGTAAAATTATTTTGTATATAAGAATTCACACACGTGCATGTGTAGGCTATATTTAAGAAAAATGTGTTATTAATATATAAAATATTTATATTTAATATAAATTATGTATAAATATATATACACAGTATACATGCAAATATTTCTTAAATATATACATGCATGTGTGTGTATTTATATATTCAAAATAAGTATACACACTACACACACATATATTATGTAAACACAAACTTTTATTTTGGATGCAATTAATCACGATTAATCACGATTAAATATATTGTCCATATATATATATATATATATATATATATGCCATCATGTTTATTGACTACTGCTAGTTTGAATATTTTTAATGAACAACTTTTTCACATATATTTCCATATATACCACTTCATCGTGTTTCTATTTGTGGATTGAAAATAATCTAAATACTACTGGAGATCTTGATGTTAAAAACAGAAGAAAAAAATGTTCATGCTGGGTAGGGGTGAAAAATCACACATTACCTGATGACTCATATCTGTAGGTTCCCACATCGGGACTGGACTTCTCTCCCTCGCTCACTGTAGTCTGGTCTGAGACAGACAGTGGTGGCCTGGAGAGGCCTGTGGAGGTGTCACTTCACACCTCTCAGGCCTGAGGCTAGTATAAATCCTCCCTCCAGCAAACCCTCCAGCATCACTGACCCTCTCTAACCACACAGCATGGACGTGTCTTCTCCACTCCTCCACTACTTCACACAGAACTCCTGGAGCTGCCCGAGCTCAGACTCTGAGGTCTACAACATCTCATCTCCTGAAGCAGTGTCTCCTACCTCCTACATGGACTTCTCTCCTTCAGCCCAGCTTCAAAACAGTTCTTCTCCAACTTCACGAGGTGCCAAAGCACCCGTTTCGGGTTCATTACATCAGGACGGCGCATGTTCCCGTGTCGGAACAAGAAGAACGCGCTCCAAGAACCCGAGCAAGCAAAGGCAGAGTGCCAGCGAGAAAGAGAAGCTCAGAATGAGGGACTTGACCAAAGCTCTCAATCACCTCAGGACTTACTTACCTCCTTCAGTGGCTCCTGTCGGTCAAACCTTGACGAAGATCGAGACCCTTCGCCTCACCATCCGCTACATCTCTTATCTGTCTGCTCAACTAGGCTTCAGCGAAGAGTCTCTCTGCCAGATGAGGGACCTTGGAGCTTCTAGATACCAAGAACCGTCTCAATGTCAGGGCAATTCAACCCCAGAGTATTGGGGAATCAGCACATCACATCAAGAACTGTGTCAAAGCACCTTCAAACCTTCAGAGCATGCCTTGAGGCAGACAGAGATGGTCATGGAAACACCTGCTTATGATGATTCCTTCAACTCCAGCTCAGAATCTCTTCTGGCCAGCCCTTTGTATGCAGATACAGCCACAGCATACCAGGTGTGTACTTTGTTTATTGTCTGATTTATTATTAATTGACTATTTTGCTTTCTAAATGCTGTATAAAATACTTACCATCTTTTGTCCTCTCCTTTTAGGGCTACAACAAAGCCGTGCACTATCCGGTTGCTCCGCAATTCTGGGGATGAAACTCTCATTGGACTTTTTTCACATATTTCAAACTTTTATGGACTGTGCTGTATAGTATTTAATGTATTTTTAATATATTGTTTTATCTTATTTTAAGATGTCTATTTTAATATTATATATTTTGTATGTTATCGTTTTTTTGTACAGAAGTACTAATTTATTGCTATTTATAATAATAAAAAGTATCTAAATGTCAACGTTTTGATTTTGTGTATTAATTTGAAATGAAAAATGAAATTAACTTTTTACTTCAAGATTTTGTTGAATTATTAATAAATAATAATGAAAAAGGTTTTGACTTTTTAAAATCAACTTTTAGCATTTTTGCAGTTCATATTTGGCCTATTTAAACACTTAAAATGTAGCCTATTGTTGTATTTAAAATAACATTTTTACCATTCACTGTAATAATTAGCCTATCGATTTGAATATGTTTTCAAACCTATTCCAGGCTCCCTGTTCAGCACTATAGACCTTATTCACAGCAGCGCTATCTTTGATACACACATCACTTCAGTGCGTTGTACTGTTATTTAACACGTTGTAGCTTACTGTGTTTTTACATTGTTATGCTGATGAGACACTGCAATACAATCTCTTTCCAATACATTTTAGCTGACAAAAAACAACTCCAGACAACATATTGTGGGAAAATATAAGTAATATAGGAGATTTATAGCGAATGCCATTGAAAACAAGTCTCACCGCCTCACCTCGGACCGGAAGTTAGGATGTCTGACGTTTGACTAACCGGGCCCAAACACAAACCCTAACTTCACTATTTATAAGTGAAGTTATTATATAGTGCATGCCCAACCTAACCCACCACTAAAACTAAAATTAATAATATAATATAACATAATATTCACCCCAATTTCTGGTCTGAGACTGCTGGGTGTCGCTGCTGTCCTGAAACTGCTGTGATGTATTCTGCAGTTGGTTGTTTTGTTGTGATGAAATGTCTAATGTCTCCATAAGATGGCGCAATTTTACAGCCACAAGCCAGCAATGTTTTTTTTTTTTTTTTTCACGATTCCTCCTCATTTCATTCGAAGTCACATACACACACATAACAAATTAATTCTGAATTCACAGTAGCCTACTCCAATAAAAAAGAAAAAGAAAAAAAGAAAGTAGGCCAAGCTAAAGTATTCGGATGATACTACTTTCGCCGAGATTCTGAAGTGTGGATACGATTGACACTACTATCCCATGAGGCCACGTGAGAGATTTGAAGAAATCCAAAAAAAAAAAAAAGGCCCTACTGACAGGCACCAGCTTTGAGTCTCACCTTAATAGTCATTAACATTTAAATTACACCCCAAATCATGATAATGGGCTTTTGCAGCCAGTATTCACATGTAGGGGCAGCAGATAAAGCAAATTTAATATGCAGTTAAAACCCATCTAAATAAATAATTAAATAAAAGTCAAAGTTTAAATATTATGATCCTTTTTTGATGGTTAAATCCCATCAAGGCAGCTATATGTGTTCATGTAGAAAAATTGTGAGAAAATTATATTAATATCAATATATTAAGAGTGATAATTATATAATTTACTTTTATTTGTTATTAAAAAGCCAAAACACATTTTATTTCAAAGCAGCTTCACAGGAAATAGTGCCATATTGATAAGCTAAAGACAACAATGGCCAGAAAAACTCCCTAAAAAGATACTTAAACATTTTTATATTAAGAAAGACATTTAAAATTGTAATTTACATATTTTATGCATTTTTAAAATTACATTTACAAATTTCTTTTACATTATTATTTTACTTTGGCTTAAAAAAAATCCCCATCGAGGCCCTCTGGTGGTCGGACTAAATAAGACAGAAGTTGCTTAAAGGGATACTCCACCGTTTTTTCATATTAAACTATGGTATTCCTTTAACTAAGACGAGTTGATACACACCACTGTCATCTAATTGCGCTTTTCCACTGCTGATACGGCTCAGTACGGTTCGTCTCGCTTCGCTTTTCCACTGTGTGGTACGACACGGCTAGACACGGTGACGGCACGGCTCTGTTCACTTTTAGCTCGGTTGCTTTTCCACTGCAGTTAGTACCGCTTTAAAGTGGGTAGGATTATAAACTGATCGATAACAGCGGTGGCTGTTACTCCCAAGCACTTGCTGTGGTATTCCGCCATACGATATAGTTATCGAATTTACACGCTTAGAAAAGCGCAACGTTTTATTTTGTGTCACCGTTCTAGGTCGAGTTACACTGCTCGAGTATCTGTTTTTAACTAGGGAAAACGTGGAGGTGTTTGGTCGCTTCTATTGAATGAACTGGGCTAGTTAAGTGCTATCAATATGTATTGCGCGCCAGAGTGACATATGTATCAACTCGTCTTAGATAAGGGAATAACATAGTTTAATACGAAAAAACGTTGGAGAATCCCTTTAAAGGGAGGAGAGTTAAGGATAGTCTTTTTGTTCTAAATCTGTGTTTCTTCTAAATTCTAGAGTTTCATTGTTTTTTTTTTGTTTTTTTGTTTTTTTATGCTATAAGCCAATTGGGAACAGCAGCTGCCTGGTTACCAACATTCTTCAAAATATCTTTTTTTCTGTTCATCAAAACAAAGAAACTCACACAAGTTTAGAACAACTTGAGGGTTTTCAGAATTTTTTATTTTTTGGATGATCTATCCCTTTAATTGAAATATCTCTCTGCTAATAGCCAGATCAAATAATTAGCCAATATTCTTTTAAATATTTGAATACTCTAATCTAGTTTTAAACTAAATGAATTCTATTTAATTCTAGTTAAACTCTATTCAAATGAAACAAAAGAAATAACATGATTTTCCCAAAGCCTTTCCAGCCGTCAGCTAAGTACTAATCAGTCCTGTGCAAACAGAATCTCTTTCTTAATGAACTACAGGTCAACAAAAAAGAGCATCTCACACCTCTAAGTCTGGAGTGGATGATCCCGGCTTCAAAAGCCTGAACTTCATGCATCCTTATCTTCATGATCCTCTAATGCGAGAGGGGTCGGGCCGCTGCTTTGGTTGCAGGACCGTCCCGAGGTGTGAGATACTGAGGTAATTAGAACTAGGACTCTGCTTTACATACCCTTGACCCTGTGACTGATATGCAAATGTTGAGCTCAATACACAGTTTACAGAGCACTGGGAGGAAAGGATTTAGACAATTTAGTTGTTTACCTCAAATCAACATTTAACTGAGCAGGATAAGAAAAACACTTCACATTGATGTGCTAATCGACCTTTGATGCTTTTGGAAAAACTAAGACGCTTTGAAAAGGGAGAACTCAACTCATTTGCAGGGAGGTCTGAGACTTTAAATCAACATTTCGGTGAATTAACGGTGAACGGTGACATGTTTAATGAGTTGAGCGCACAATTTGAGTTTTTGGATGTTTGCGTTTGCTGTTAGTTCGGCGTTGTGTGAGTTTGCTATTTTTATTTTTAATAGGCTGTTAAATGCTGACCTTTATATCAGTTGAACATTGAATGTTCAGAATTGAATATCATCAGCAGTGTAACATGCCATTTCTTCTGATGTTGTCTCAGTCTGGGAACAGTCCAAATCAAATTATTTGAGGTCAGCACAGGGCAAGAAGGAGCAAAAAGTGACACGTTGTGGTCTGGGAACCATTTCCTCAGAGCTACTCACACTGAAGCTGTAATCCACAAGCCCAGGCCTGAGGACGAGCTCATCTTACACCTCACAGAAGAGAACGACAACTGCATATACAACCAGCAATATTTCATCTTGCTTCAATTCTCATAAACTGCGATTTTGCACTAGTTGCTTTTTAATTATATCGTCATTTGAGTTTTTAAGTTGTTTTTTAATAAAATAAAAAAATAAAACTTATGTAGGCTATTGTATAATTCAGAGTAACATTTATTATTTTCTTTATGTATTTTACATGAGTTGAGTAAAACTGTTTTAAAAATCAACCATTTAAAATATGCCCCGTATAATAAAAATAATGTCCTTCCTGAGTTGTGAGGTCATTAAAGCTAAAAGTCAGTTGTCTAAACAAAAACCTGTGAACAACTGACACATGACAGGCTACACACTTCACGAAAAATGTGATACTCTGAGAGAGCAAGTATTTTATAAAAGAACAACATAAGACTTTTCAATTTGTTAACTTTATAAAATTAATGCAAAAGAATGGATGCATAAATAAATGTGCTCCTGCTATTGGTTGAAACAATTTTCTATTATGTAAGTTACACTGTAAAAAAAAATATAGTTGGTTTAACTTAAAAAATGAAGAAACCTGGTTGCCTTAAAATTTTAAGTTCGTTGAAATGGAAAAATTGAGTTAATACAATGAAGGAGATTGATTTAATCACCAGAAACTCAAAATATTATGTTTTCTGAGCTACATCAATTATTTAAGTTGATTTGACAAAAGAAAAACCGTTGTGATTACAAATCATACAAATGTTTTATTTTTATTTTTACAGTGAGGAACCAAATATCCCCATAGTAATACCAGTATTGTATTTATTTATTTTTTGTTTTTAGAAAAATGTTAAAAATGCTGAAAGTTTGTGTGTGTGTTTGGTTTAGGTGTTCCCTACATTATGGGGACAAAATGTCTATAGCAATATTCGAAACCCTTGTCCTTGCGGGGACGTGTTTTGGTCCCCGTTAAGAAAACAGTTTATTAAATTTATTGATAAGTTTTCAGTGATATAGGTTTAGGGGATAAAAAATAAACAGGTTGAATAATATAAAAAACATTATGTCAATAGAATATCCATTAAATAGGGACTGGGTGAAAATTTAATGGAAATAAAACAATAAAATACAATAAGAATGCCTATAATTTGATCCGACATGTAACATGAATTTGAAAGGCATTAAAACACAATAACTAAAAATGAATTTATTTAATATGATTGATTTTTAGTGATGTGAGTGACATATTAACTTAAATAAATAAATAAAATACCTCCAGACTTTAAATCGAAATGTATCTTGAACTTGTCCTGCACCGATGAATGTTATTTTACCACCGCATTCAGCACCTCCCACCTGTGCTTGCAGTGATGTGAGTTTTCCCAGAGACCCCCTGCCCCTGGTGTGACGTCTCTCTGCCGCTTTGAAATTCTCAAGCGCCTTGTGGAGGTGCAACATCACACCTCTTCATCCTGGATATATTGGGCTTCTGCCTCCAGCTCTTTAGCATTCACTCAGGTACCAGAGAACGAGAAGGAAACATCTCCTCAGCTGAAAGATCACAACCATGGAGTTTAACTTCTCTCCGTATATGCTCCAGGGAGCCGCATGCCAGTTTGAATACAAGCGATCACCTACCAGCGTTGATGCTGGGTACTTCAGTGCCTGTGGAAGTCTTTCTCCGAGCTCCTCCATTGATTCTGGGTGTTTTTCTCCTCCCGTGAGCCGTTGGGGAGCTGGAAGACATCCGGAGGCTGCAGGGGAACCCAACATCGACTGCATACCAGCTTTGAAACCCAGAACCATTCTTCCTGCTGAGGGAAAGAGACGTTCCAGGTCCAAAAACCCCGGAACGAAGCGTCAGACGGCCAGCGAAAGAGAGAAGCTCAGGATGAGGGATCTGACCAAAGCTCTCCATCATCTCCGAAACTACCTACCTCCTTCTGTGGCTCCTCCTGGACAAACCTTGACCAAGATTGAGACCCTTCGCCTCACTATTAGCTACATCTCGTATCTTTCTGCTCAGCTGGAACAGTCTGAGACTTCCAGTCATGAAACATCATCAAGATGCTTCTCTTCAGAGAGGCTTCAGACTGAGGCCTGGTGTCTGGATGGGCCAGAGGAACTCATGCAAGACAATGTCCAGAACTGTCCAACATTCACAGCCTTCAGTGATTCAACTCAACAGATGGAAAACAACATTCCTTCTACTTCATATATGGTAAGGAGGCTTTTCTTGATACTGAACACTGATACTGAATGTTTATTTAATAATGATTAAGAGTTATATTTGTTGGTTTGCACAGTGATTTAATTCACTTTTTCTTCTTTTAACAGTTTCCCTGTGCAACAACACACGATGCTACATACAGCCATCTGTTTTTTCAATGAAGAACACGGAGAGATGTCAAAAACACGACAAGTGAAAACTTTATCTAAAGACTTTATTTGTTTGTTGCATTGATTATTTGTACTTATTTATCAGATAACATATTTTTGTATTGAATACATTTGTATATATTGCTTATTTATTGTATTGTTTAATTAAATGCTTTAAAATATTACACATTTTTTGCATTTTCTTTAGTTTTTTTTTTCCTCACACGTTTTTGAAAACACTATTTAAACATTGCTAATAAAATTATTTTAGTGAGCACAAATATAAAAATATATTTGAGATTAAATAACCTTGAGAAACCGTGAAAAAGGATGTATAGGATTTACATTGAAACCATTTCAGAATTTGCTAGTAAATTTCACTAATAATACAAAGAAACAAGTGACACATTGGAATCAATAGAAAAACTGAAATAGTATTATCTTGTAAAATATATAACAATAATCTTTTTACAGTGAATTCTAATGAATGGCATAATTATGTTTAAAATTATTTTCTTTTCAAAAGCAATGAGATGTACGGAATGTAAAAAAAAATGTTGTTTGTCATCACGAGACTCAAAAAAATGCTGGGTTGTTTTAACCCAATTTTGGGTCAAATATGGATTAAAAAAATGCAATGTATACATTTAACCCAACAGCTGGGTTTGTCCATATTTGACCCAACATTGGGTTAAAACAAGCCAGCATTTTTTTAGAGTGTATATGTACTGCGTTATTGTTACTATTTTTACTTTTCACAATAATCCAATCATCTTAACGGGCCATTAAATTAAAAGGAAAAGTGTATATATAGGTTACTGCACTCTAAAAAATGCTGGGTTGTTTTAACCCAACTTTGGGTCAAATATGGACTAACCCAGCCGTTGGGTTAAATTTTTACATTACATTTTTAACCCAACATTTCGGGTTTGTCCATATTTGACCCAAAATTGGGTTAAAACAACCCAGCATTTTTTAGAGTGTGTATAGTTGCATTGGCGTATTAGGACAGCAAAAATACACTCTAAAAATTGCTGGGTTGTTTTAAGCCAACTTTGGGCCAAATATGGACAAACCCAGCCATTGGGTTATTACATTTTTAACCCAACATTTGGGTTTGCCATATTTGACCCAAAGTTGGCTTAAAACAACCCATCATTTTTAGAGTGTACATTTCAATGACTGAAGTAGCACAAAAATGAGCTACAAAATATAAAGTAATGTAAAATGAGAAAATAAAATAGACATTAACAGTTTAAATTGTAAAAACAGGAGTATTAAACAGAAGCGAATTCTACACTCTAAAAAATGCTGGGTTGTTTTAACCCAATTTTGGGTCAAATATGGACAAACCCAGCCATTGGGCTAAATTTTTTAACCCAATGTTTGAATTTGTCCATATTTGACCCAAAATTGGGTTAAAACAACCCGGCATTTTTTATAGTGTTTATGTTACAGAAAGTTGGTAAAATGTTACAATAAGGTTTCATTTATTAATATTAGTTAGTTAACATGGACTGACATAGAACAAAGCTTTTATTAATCTTAAAAAATGCTGGGTTGTTTTAAATCAGTTTTGGATCAAATATGGACAAACCCAAACGTTGGATTAAAAATGCAATTTAAAAATGTAACCCAACGGCTGGGTTTGTCCATATTTGACCCAAAATTGAGTTAAAACAACCCAGCATTTTTTTTAGAGTGTACACATTACACAATAAATGTAAGAGCTTTTAACAATATTTTAGTAGTTACAAAGATCCAAGTTTGCATAATTTCACGTTGTGTAAAATTAATTATCGCAAAAACACACAAGCATGTTATATCTTTCTTAAGCCAATCATGTTATTTTACCTATAAACCTTATGAATCTGCCGTTGCTGAAAAGGAAGTTCAAATAGTTAGGAAATATTCATTTCAATCAAAATGACAGTTGATTTAATGTTAATGTAAATTCAAATTAAAGTATGACCAGGGGTCACAACATGAAAAATGAACATGACAATACTCACTAGAAGTAGACGAGTAGTCACCTTTAGAGGAAGTTTAAAAAAAAACATAGGAAATTAAGAAACAGACATTAATTATTTAAAAAAATAATAATAACATAATAATAATAATACAAAATGGTCTATGTCATATTAACTATCCCTAATTGTCTTGTTTTACAGTTTCTTGTATTACCTGAATGCCATTTTCTCCATAAAATGATCCATATAATGACAGCCACTGTCAATAACACCATCACCAGTATCCAAACCACAAGCACAGAAGAAGGCACTGACTCAAACGTTACCCCTGGATATTCTGAAATGTGACAAATAAGGTCACAAAGACATTCATTTATAAGATATATGTGCACTGGTCTCATGAGCACTTATTACCCAACTCAATGTCCAGTTTGTTGTCCAGACTGAGGTGTGTGGCAGAGCAGCTGTATCTGTGTTTGTCTGCACTGATCTCCAGACTCTTCCTCATCTGGTACGTCCCGTCACCATTGGGCAGCAGATCTCCTCCAGTGATCTCATGATCAGGTACAGGCTGTCCATCTCTGAACAGGGTCAGGTTGATGTGACGAGGGTAAAATCCTGTTGCCAAACAACTCACACGAAACCCTCCAGAATCTGAGTTTGCTTTCTGAATAAGTCTGACTCTGGGTTTCACTGTGGAAGAAAGTAAAGAAGGATAAATGCACTCCTGGAAACGTGATGCATGTCAGGGTTTGGAATGCAAGGAGTAAACTTCTGTAGAGGTACATGGAAGACAAAACCAAAAGTATTTTGGTTATTGACATTCACTGAGCAGTTATCGTCTTACCATCACCGGCACTGCACCCTTCGACGACGAGACTCTCAAATCTCTTTACTCTATACTAATTAAACTGGAGGGAGGCCATCATCAGGTGTTTGGAAAGTGTCTGTCCCAAATCCAGGACACAACCAGAGCCCAGCTCACCACCACCTTTTAGCACTGAGAGATAGCTTTATACCCCCACAGATCGACCGAGAGCGACCAAGGATGTGAGCCAATGACATGTGGCTAAGGGAGTTCTGGTGGATTTGGAAACTGAGGAATAGCTGATTGGTTGGGACCAATGGTTGGGACCAATCGTTTCGCCAGATAAGACCCTTATTCTTAGTTTGGTATCGTTTAAAGCCCCTTTGAAGCTGCACTGAAACTCTCATTTGGACCTTGAACCGTTTGGTGCCCAGTTAAGTCCATTATATGGAGAAAATCATGGAATGTTTTCATCAAAAACCTTAATTTCTTTTCGACCAAAGAAAGAAAGACATGGACATCTTGGATGACATGGGGGTGAGTAAATTATCTGCAAAAGTTGTTTTAAAAGTGAACTTCTCCTTTAAGCGGAATTATAGATCTTGTCGTCAAGCTGATGGATCTATGGATGCGTGAATCCACCGAACTACACGTAAGTGCTGAATTAATACTCACACTGGTCAGTTTATTAGACAAATGAAACTTGAGGTAACGCAGAGCTGTTTCACTTGCTCTAACAGTTAACGTTACACAATCACACTAAACGACATTTGAGTGTGTTGAATGTTGTTAGGTTGTATGAGACTAGCAGTAAGCTATATCAACATTAGAATAACATACAGGTTATATTCTAAGATTTCATCATGTTGAACTTAATAACAGTGATTATTAGTTTTATGTACATTTGCTCACCTGTCTAAAAAGTACATGCAACACTCGCGTCTCTTTCATGTTGAAGTTAGTCGCAGACATGGAGCTCTCAGCATCTCGAAAGATTTTGACAACCCGATCTCACGACCAAATCGTACGAATTCGACGCATGATTGAAAAGTGGCTAATTCATACTAATTCATACGACCTCACTCATACGAATTAGTACGATTTTGCTAAATCGTACATATTTTACGAATTGGCCAATTCGTATGAATTCGTTCGAACGACCTACATCTTTCCCCGCCCCTAAACCTAACCATAACGTGGGTTTAGACAAATCGTACAAATTCGTACGAGTGAGTTCGTACGAATTAGACACTTTTCTAATCATGCGTCGAATTCGTACAAATTGGTCGTGAGATAGCGTAGGAATTTCATTTTAGTCCTCTTTTTGTCTCAAAAGTCTGCTTGCCATGGTCCATAACAACAACAGCGTGAACATCCTGCTAGGCATAACCCAGATGTCCCCGTCTGTCGCCATGGTTACTATGGCAGTACGAGCGGAAACTGAAGGTAACGCGGATATGACGCCATTGACTGGCGACTCCTCACCCCTTGCTCACACGCCCAGTTTCCTTGGTTAAAATCGCAATTTTCTCACGATTTACAAACAGTTGGAAACATTGGGGATATTGTAAGTAATCAACTAAACAAAATATGTAGAATAAGAATGCTGATGAAAATATGCTTTTGACTTACCTTTTCTATTGACTTGATTTCTTCTCATTTTAAAGTTAGCCTTGAGAGTTTTCATGCAAAGTGAGTAGTAGACTGCTTCATAATGATCTTTCAGAAATGTTACAAATGGTTTGACCTTCTCTGTGTTGAACGAAGAACTGAAATTTGCCTTCTTGTTAAGAAATCGCAGCTCAACTACAGTGGATCCTCCTGTAGCACCCTTGGCTGTGATTTGTCCTGACTCCATATTGTCCAAGAGCTCACAGTGAACCAGTGTCTGATGAACCTCAAGATCTGTGAGTGAGGAGGAAAGTGAGTCTTCACTTCGCCAGACTGGCTTTTTTCTCTTAAAGTAATCTGATGTAATATATTATAATGCTAATATACAACCACTGAATCTGAATATATATTATTGTGATGTGGGGACATAACATTATCTTCTTGCGGAAAGTTAATCAATACTTTGAGACATTAACAAATGTAACATATTTTGCAACATAGATTGTAAAACACTCTACTTACTGTTTGTATGATTATCAAATTGTAATTCCAGTCTATGGTTTATAAACCTGTACATATCTTCACTTATAACCTTGTGATAATTTTCATTGAATTTATCATCTTCTTCTGTTGTATTTCCTCTCACAATGTAGAGGTTTGTCTCTGAATTATAATATCCAATTATGATGTCATCCAACATAAATGTGATACTATATTCAGGAAAGAGTGACTGCCCTTTCATGTAAGTTGCAAGTAACTGTAACGAGTGAGAACCTGTGAGAAACAACAACCAAAACAGTCAATGGAACTGTGTTTTGACCAGTAAATTAAGCATAATGTTCAATCGATTTTTAAAAAATTTTGTCTGTTTTCTCGTGTTTGAGTACACATACTATCAATGTGACTTGATAGTATATTTTCAAAATACAAAATGAAAAGATTGATTGATTTATAACATAGGCCTATCATAACATCCTTATACGAGAAAGTCTGAAATAGAGTCCGTTTTTGTGGTTATTTATTTGACTCCTAAACAACTTTATAAAAAATATAGAAGGCAATAATACATTTTATGCTGCGGTCATTTGAGAACTTACCCTTTGGAGCAGCTGCTGGTAGTAAAAGCACAAAAAGCAGCAGAATTGTCTCCATATTGTTGCGAATGTGGGATATAGACCGACCGATGACCGAAGAAACTAACTGGAAAATCAGGTTTGTGCATATCTTGATATCTTTACATAAATACTTCAGTTTTAGTTTTACACTTCCTTTCTATGTAATCAGTGTAGCTGAAATGTTTTGTTCATTTGAATGACTAAATCACATTTAGTATGTTTGCATATATATTACTTTGTGCCTTTTTGCAAACACAACAAATGTCGAACTTGGAGGTTCCCTTTATCTGTTTTAGTTTCAATCTTTGCTCAGCAACAGGCAGTTTAAAGTAGCAACTTGAAGAATGTGAATAACACACAGTGGTAACAGTGGGGGGAAAAAGGTGTGTAAAATCTCTATTGACTTGACAATGTCTGCCTGCCTGTCTGTCTGACTTTCTATCCATTTGGTTTATCTTTATCAACAAGCCAAGTAAAGGATTGTTTTTGACATTCAGACTAAAAGTCCCAACTGCACATACTATCACATGCATGAAAGTTTATTTAATTCAAACTCTCTTTTGAAAATGATGTGAACCAATAGCAGGTAACCAGTGAAACTTGTACACCTCTAGTAAATGCCAGTCAAACAATGCTGCTGCCTACAGTTAATAATAACTAGTGTAGCCTGTAAACGGTTATGTGTTGAACATTTTTCACCTTGCCAAGTTCACTTTTAGAAAAACCTTTGCTGATAATTTACTCACCCCCATGTGTCATCCAAGATGTCCATGTCTTTCTTTCTTCAGTTGAAAAGAAATTAAGGTTTTTGATGAAAACATTCCAGGATTTTTCTCCATATAATGGACTTCAGTGGAAACCAAACAATTCAAGGTCCAAAAGACACTTTCAGTACAAACTGCAAACTGTTCAAAGCGCTTTAAACGATTCAAGACAATGAATAAGGCTCTTATCAAGCGAAAGTATCGCTCATTTAATAAATAAATAACAAAGTTTAAGTTTTATAAGCTCAAATGGTCGCCTTGCTCTGAACTGTGATGCGCGTTCGTGACTCTCCTATTCAAACTTGATCATCAAAATGAACGAATCTTTTCAGAGTCAGTTCATTCGTTTTGTTCTTTGAATGAACCAAACGACTCGGAAAAAGATTTGTTCATTCTAAACAAAATTTCTTATTGACTGAAGAAAGAAAGACATGGGTATCTTGGATGACATGGGGGTGAGTAAATTATCAGCAAAAGTTTTTAAAAGTGAACTACTCCTTTAAGGATTCCGCAGTAACAACTAAACACTAATAAACATTCAGTGCAGTGGGTATGAATTACAAAAACTGTTTTGAAACCAAATCCTCTGAAATCAAGCATGTTACAGCAGATATTTGGAACTGCAAACCTATACAGAAACCCAAAACAATATTGTTCTCAGACTAATGAACCATCAGGAAAATGTTGTTCACTAAAGCAACATTGACATGAGTCAGGTAACAAAGTACATTTTATTTCCTGTAAAATTATATCAGTGAACATTTGAGTTATGTAAGATTGAATAAACTTTTAACACACAGGTCAAAACAAGATGCTGTCGCTTCAGTTAATCATTATGACTCTGAACGTGAGAATATTTGAGAAACTACATGATGTGTAATTCAGTAGACTCCTGAAAAACATATATTTACTTATATACCTTATATATTTAGTATGAACATAGCATGCAGTGACTTGTTACTGTGTTTCTTGAAGAAAATGGCTGTTTCTCTGTTTAAAATGTCGATATTTATGTGTGATGCAAACAATCATGGCAAATTGCACATCAAGACATTCTTTTCTCACTAGTAATGCAATTATACATTTTACCATCACTAAATCCGACTCATTTGAGCTTGTTAATTACAATCCATGTAATGAAAAAAGCACAGATCAGTTTACTTTATACAACAGGAAGTACATAAAAACAAACTGAAATACACTGTATAATGACAATGAAATACATGTGATGCTATTATGGGATCTACGCCATTTAATTTCATTGATAAACTGCATTATAATCTACTTTCTTTTATTGCCATGTTTTCATGTTTTATCCATGTTGTCTTCAGTTGCTAAAAATTAAGTTAAAATTTCAATATTCATTAGAAAACATTCCAATTAATCAAAATTATTGTTATTCTTGATACAAATTATTAAGTCATATTACACTGTATGAAAAAACAAAAACAAAAATGGACGTGAAAAAGCTCAAATGTTTGCAGAATTCATAAAAATATACATAAAATACTCACAAGAAGCAGAGGAGTAGTCACATGTATAGGAAGCTGCAAAGAACATAATAAATTAAGAAAATCAATAATATAAAAACAGACCTACAGAACAGTTTTGTTGATTAATTAATATGTATAGACTTTGCAATCTAACGTGTTTGATCTAGGATATGTCATGTATTACCTGAATGGCGTCTTCTCCTCCATATAATAATGGCAACCACAGTCAAAAACACAAACGCCAATACTAAAACCACAAGCACTGAGGAAATCACCTGCTGTATTGTTCCCCCTGGATACTCTGAAGTGTGACAATTCAAGAAGACATTCTTTTATTAGTTTGATATTGCTTTTGAAGAACACTTCAGTGATAAGTTGATACTAAGTAACTATCTGTTGAATTAAATGGTTCCAGACACAACCAAAGTCAATCAAGTTTAAGGACCGAAATGAACTGAAATGATCTAAAGTCCTTACCCAACTCAATGTCCAGTTTGTTGTCCAGACTGAGGTGTGTGGCAGAGCAGCTGTATCTGTGTTTGTCTGCACTGATCTCCAGACTCTTCCTCATCTGGTACGTCCCGTCACCATTGGGCAGCAGATCTCCTCCAGTGATCTCATGATCAGGTACAGGCTGTCCATCTCTGAACAGGGTCAGGTTGATGTGACGAGGGTAAAATCCTTTTGCCAAACAACTCACACGAAACCCTCCAGAATCTGAGTTTGTTTTCTGAATCAGTCTGACTCGCGGTTTCAACCCGGTCTCATCCCAAGACGTCATATAACTGACGTTTTGGGACGTCTTTTGACCATACGTCAATATTCGCCTTTTTAGGGCCCCCTTAAACGTCGGTAGATGAGGTTATGGGATCCTAACTCTACCCCAGACCTAAACTTAACCCTAAACCTAACCAGTCACCTAACTGACGTTAAAGGTAAAGCGTCAGTTGTATGACGGCCCGGGATCGCCATCTACCAACGTTTAAGGGGGCCCTAAAAAGGCGGATATTGACGTACGGTCAAAAAACGTCCCAAGACGTCAGTTATATGACTTTTTGGGATGAGACTGTGTTAGCGGTTTCACTGTTTAAGATAGGAAAAATGCAGGCCTATCTTTTTATAACACCATTGACTAGAATGTATTTGTTAAAAGGAATTAGCTCATTTCTATATTTCAAGCATGTTGGAGACTTACCTTTCCTCTTTATTTGAGCTCCTCTTTTTTTAAGGTAAGATCTGAGAGTGTTTAGGCAGTTCGGGTAGGAAAAAACCTCTTGATACCACAGAAACACTTGCAGTAAGGGGTTATTGTCATCCTCTCTATTTTTTAAAGGACCTTTATATGTAAACTTGCCATCAAAATATCTCATTTCATCTTCAGTAGAGCCATTAAATGCATTCTTGAAGATAAATTGTCCTGGTTTGTCTTTGTCCAACAGTTCACAAATACCTAAATATTGATAAACTCTAAGACCTTTTAGGACAGAAAAAGTGAATGAAGATGTCAAAAAAGTCTCAATCGTCCAGTCTTTTAAAGAAAATAAGTAAATGAAATTAACTTACTATCTGTATTATTTCCGTGACTTGATTTATACAAAAGATACGTATAGAAACGTTCTCCTACAGCATTATTATCACCCAGATTATACAAATCATCTTCATTTGTAGTATTTCCTCTTGTAAAGTAAGTCTTTGTCTCTGAATCAAAGTATCCTACTGTCATGTCATCCAACATTAGTGTGCCAATGATTTCAGGAAATGGAGTGTTTCCTTTAATGTGTGTTATAAGGACCCAGAAAGAATGAGAATCTGAAATATTTAATATGATTATTATTAAAATGGACTATAATGTAATAAATCACATAACAATCAGTCTAATTTCCTCAACCAAAACAAAACAATGACAGCTAACAACTGAGATCCAAACTGTGAAGATGAACTAAAATCTATTTTGCTTTTCGGTAAATCCAAAATCTTTCCCCTACCTGTTGATACAGATGCTGGAATTGAAAGCACCCACATAAAAACAAATAACTTGATCATCTTGTTCTCTTCTCGCATGTAAATATAAATATTGCAAGTCTTGTAAGAAAACTTTGAATGCAAAATATTTCCTTGAGCAGCAGCCTGTCAGCAGTAGTTTCAGTCTTTCACAAGTGTTTGTACAAGTGTAATATTCAGTCCCTGTCAAATACTGTTCCAGTAGGTGGAGTAATCATAAATATTCACGAAATGTATCCTATTGTAGGCATGTCCTTGAGACAACGTTCAAATTAATAGAACTGAAAATGTTAGTGCACACTTCTCAAATCGCAATGTATTGATCTATTTTATTTTGATTTTATTTGTGATGCTTTAAATTTTATTTGAATACTTTGATTAGCAAATCTTGACATATCTTTGGATCTTTGTTATGATGACGTTGTTTGTTCAGATTATTCTTGAACATAAGTCAGCAGCTACTTCACAAATATATTTTTTTAAACTGGGATAGGAATTCATACAGGTGTCATCATCAACAATTACATAATGTGGCTTTGTTTTGTTTTTTGTGATGTTTCCACATTGTATTCATCATCATGTAAAGTTGCTGTCTGTTACAATTGGATGTGAGAGCTGAACTCACTGGTAGGTCTGGCAGTGTGTGATCTGGACATACATCGAGGCTGTTCTCGTTGAGTGCCAAAGCCCTGTTTTAATAATTATATCAAACACTTGAATTATAACAAACTGCATTCACTTAATCTTGCATTGTTTATGAGTCGATATGCATAAAACTGCAAAAAATAAAAACAATTAAAATAAAACATAAAAAAATACATATTTTGTTTTATTACACAGACTTTCACTTGTTTGCAATGAACAAATCGAAAATTAAGTTAAACAGCTTAACACAACAACATTTGACTAGTGCAGTCTCAAAATTATTCAACCCCCTGAAAAGAATCCCACAAATCTGCACAACAGGTGTTGTCTCCTTAATCAAGGGCTTCATTAGTTGCACCAGGTGTGCTTGAGCTAGAACACATGAAATATCTGAACTGGGGAGCGTTTCCCGTACAACGACGTAGTTAACTGTTTCACTACCATAGTACGATGCATCGTTGGAAAAATCAACTAGCTAGTCACGACTGTTTCCTGAAACCCATTGTCGCAAAGTATCGTTCAACCACGTTGGTTTCGCACATGGTGGAGTAATAACTACTGTTAATGAAACTGTTTAAGACCCAATTAACGGTAGATTTGTTTTATATAAATTACAGACATGTCATCTGAGGACTATTTGTAATTGTTCTCAGTTGTTTTGCTTTATTACCAGACTCAAAATTTGGCTTGTTCTTACATAGTAGAGCACGTTCGCACATGCGCACTCTTCAAACACGGTACTTCAAATCTTTTGACAAACTAAAAGACGTAAATTCCATTTATATGTATTCTAAATAAAAGGCACCGGTACTGAATGTCAGCTTGCTTGTTTTGCTCAAGATAAGGATTTATTACGTCCAAATGTCATGCAATATAGAAACTATGCCTCTAACCACAGGTCGAGAGCTGTCGTTCAAACCACGCAACTTTGCGATGCTGTTTGCGAATGTCGTTGGAACGATGGTTTCGGGAAACACCGACTCGTTGAACTATGCTGATAACGACGGAACTTGCGACCATAGTTGGCTAACGATGCTTTCGGGAAACGCATCCCTGGCTAGTTTTGTTGAGAGTCACATTTGACTGCATGT
>NW_024121669.1:0-19795 GCF_016745375.1 Pimephales promelas
CCCATTCAGCCGACGTCGACTACGTCTAATGTTCTCGACTGAAAGGAACCACCGCTGACTTACGCTAATGCGAGCAACACACTCCAATTCCCGTTGGCTTGTTCAATAGTACTCGAAGAAGGCTCCCTGGCATGATCCCCATTCAGTTGACATCAACTACATCCTTCATACCCTCCTTCAGGGAATGGTGGGTTGCAAATGTAAGGGGCACTTATTATAATGTAAATTGAAGTGCTACCTTTCTAAGGAACTTTTCACAGGAGGAGTAGACAAATGAAAGTACCAAATAGTTTACTCAGAACATATAGCTGGCATTTATTGAACATCAAATATCAACCAGTATGACCTTGTTTATCTTTTCTTTGTAATGTCCTTTTAGTTGTGAAAATCAGTGTTTCTCTCAGTTCTCAACTTTTTGTTTGTCTCTTACACAAGTTGAGAAAAAATAAAAAAAACTCAGAGCTCTGAAAAACCTCAAAAAGAAAAGAAAATAAAGTCTATCTACCCGGGTAGTGTGTTTTTGTTTTTAGTGGAGTGAAATGTCTTATCTGCACGATGCAATGAGGAAAAGGTGAGTAGAAGCAGTTCGTGATGCAGGCAAGATGATCCTTCGCGCCCTCTGCTCTTCTACCTCGCGTGTCCGATGGTGAATCCGTCCAATGGAATTCCCTCTCAAAGCATGCATCCAAAAAAACCAACCTGCATAGCAGGACAACATTGAATTATTCTCTCAGTAATTTGTAGATTGACTTGTTCTGGAAATAGAACTCATATTCATGAACTCTAGTAGTTTAAATCCTTATTTTCAATTTATACATTCACTACATTCATGAAACTCAAGCACTAGCATATCACGTGGTAACATGGCTTCAACATAGCATGAAATAACAATTCAAATCATTAAACTCTGACATGTTCAACTCCGATTGGTTTTTGTTTAGCTTATAGAGTACATCTCTCATCAATACATTTTCACACAATGCATTAAACAACTGAGTTACAGCAAACTAGAAAAAATAAAGACAACTTTTACATGCTTAACTAATTAATTGTATCTATCACGCCATGTCTGGTAGTAACACAAATGACGAGCATACATGTATAAAACACTTACCGGAGAAAAATCACAAAAGTAGGTAAACTTGTTGTAATTTCAACCATTTGCTCTGTTATTTCCACCTTAGAAGTAGGTTTGGTGGGAAAAACACTTTTAACTGTTATATTCTTTTCTTTTAACTATTATTCCAAAATGGAAAGAGGGCTTCAGCTCTATCGTTCTGCTGTTCGCGGTTTCTGTCTTCTTCTCCGAGAGTCGGTGTATCAGCTTTCCTCTCTATGCAGTGCCACCACTGCCACCTACTGGACGAATACGGTGTGCAGGGAAAACGCAACTAAAGCAATCAAGAAATCAGATACTAAACTAAAAATGTAATGAACTGCTAGTAAGCTTTTTTCGAGTGGGTTACACAAACACACCTGTTTTATGTGTTACTTTATTAAATAACATCCTAACACAGAACTCAAAGAACAAAGTAACAAAATCAGGGAGATCACAGAAAAAAAAAACATTAAAAATACAACAGCTGACAAAGAAACAAGTGAAACGCAAGGGCTATAAATAGACAAGGACAAACAAGCTTAACTAAGTAATGAGGAAACAAGATACACATGGAAACAATCATGAAATCAACAGGAAAAACTACAAGGACTACATAAACATGGCACAAAAAAGGAAATACTCGACGAGCATTCACACATGAAAGAGTCTTCCTAGATAGGGCAGACCTATTGGCCTTTTCAGACTGAGTATTAATATCTGAATGAGAGGAACAGATTCTCAGGTGATGGCATCAGGTATTAGTGTAGGCTGCTAGGTCCAAACATACAGCACAGGACATCATGCAGCCAAAAAAGCTACAAGACCACAATCGTTTTGGAATATTTTTCTTTTATTATTTTGCTGTTATCACTTGTCAGCTTGGAGCTTTGGAGAGAAAAAAATATGATGATTAAAATACATGTTGTGTTACAGTCATGGTTACAGTCCCAGATAGCAAACTGACATTGAATCAACGTGGAAACAACGTCTCTCATGACATTGAAACAACGTTGATTTTGCTCATCGAATTAACGTTGAACCAACGTCAGACGCGGCATTCTTCAAAGCTAAATGAAAATCGAAAATTGGTTTGCTTTCATAACGTTGAAACAACGCGTTGATTTCAAGTTGATTTTCCGTTAGTTTTGAAAGAATGACGCGTCTGACGTTGGTTCAACGTTAATTCGATGAGCAAAACAATGTCAGATCAACGTTGTTTCGATGTCATATTTCCACGTTGATTCAATGTCAGTTTGCTATCTGGGAGTATTAACTGAAGTCATACTTCTCTAGTTTCTGGATTTCCAGTTCTAGTTTCCTCAGTGTCTTGCGTTTAATTTGCATCTCAAGGTCCATGTCCTGCAGCTTTCTTTTGTTCTCATCAATCTTGACTTCTGTCAGCTCAATCTGTCTCTTAAGATGCATTGTGTAGAGATATCTGACAGTTTGTGAATTGTGTGAACAACTTTTAGTGGGCGTTGCAGATTTTTTTTCTTGATGTAAATTTACTTTGTTTCTATATTACCAGTCTGCCCAATGTCAGAATCCTGTAACAAATGATATTTTCTATTAATGCCTCTTCCCTGACTTATTATCTAACTTAAAAAAATGTGTCTATTTCCACAAAATTGACATGATACCTCGAGCCTTCTGGAGTCCAGTGACACGGTCTCATCATCGGCAGAAGTGCACTCCATTGCTGTAGATGTGGCTTCGCTCTGCCATATTCAATACTTGTATTGATATTTTTGACAGGCAAGTTGGTCGCAATTTCCATTGACATTCCAACGCACCCCAGAGCAACAAAGAAGGTGACGGCTGAGTCCCATGCATTTTCCCACCAGCGGAGCAAGTTGATTTGATGCGGAAGAAGTTGAACACATCTTTTGTTTATTATTTTTTTGTGATGTTCTTTGTTCTGGTTTCAAAGAAAAGCTTAAGTTCAAATCATCCAGAGTAGCGGTCAAAGCCGAATCGAAAGACATTCTTTGTTTTCAAGTAGCAGTGAACCGTCGCAACTTCATTATGTTAAGCCCGCCCACCGACTCTATACACGATGTGATTGGCCTGAGTTTGTTTTTTCCCACTAAAACATCTATGGAGAGTTGCTAGACCACACTGGCTACGAAATGCTGCCGCTACGGTGCGTCTAGATTTCTAGGCTATTATATTAACACTGTCATAAAGAAACTCACTTGCGGCACCTTCCTCCTGCTTTCTACCGCTGCTCATGTACTTCTGTTAATTTCAGAGCCGGGAGCTGTGTCTACCAAATGGGTAATTCATCATACACAGAATCAAAGAATTGTGTCGAATTGCCATAAAGCAGTTTGTGTTTCTCGCTCGTTCTCGCTTCTCACGAGACTTCTATTTCCAACTTACCGGTACATTAATCCTCATGTTGCAAGGATGGTTTTCCGCCTGGGGACGCTGGGGGGAGTGGGGAAAGCCACCATTCTCTCCAGAACAGGTTACTAAATTATTTCGAAACGTTTTTATTAAGTTGAAATAGTTGCCAAGTGCCCCTTTAAATGCATGTCCATTGGTCACATTCAAGACAAAGTATACAATTATTTTTGAAAATGACAAGTAGCTCCTTGAATTGTAATTATGAGGGTTTCAGTGGAGCACTGGTTATTTTTTTTTTATAATCACTGGTTATTATTTTAAATTTTCAATAAAAAATTGGTTATTAAACCAATAGAAAAAAAGAAATGAAATAGAAATAGAAAGGCATGTAGTAGTAGGAGTATTGTAATTGACTGCTTGTTTATCTGGGAATCTGACTCTTTTTCGTTCTTTTTATTGTGCTCTTATCGTGTGTGTGTTTGTATTTTGTATGCCCTCTTTCTCTACTGTTTTAAATGTTATTTTGTCTATGTACCGTTTCTCGTCTTCCATGAAGGACCACAATGGAAACAAGCCCTTGGGCTTTCTTGTGTTTTTGAACACTTCATGTTGATTGTTGTTCAATAAAGTTTTCAATCAATCAATCAATCAATTTGGACTACTTGCGCATTAAATTGGTCCGCTATTGTTTGCCAGGCATTCTCTCTTTGTTTTATTACAGGAGCTATATTGCATTTTTTACATATTATATGTTTCACTTCTTCATATGTTTCCATAAGAAGCTGTTGATCATTAGGCTAAAAGTAAGCATTTTTGCATCGGTGATTCTATGATCGATTTTGTGATCTTTTTAAGAATGCCGTGAACATGCATTTATCATACACCTGGCTTGACATATCCACGCATTCTCATCCTGGCTCAGCAAACGTGCAATGGATTAAGCCAGGATGCACTGATTAAACTAGGTCAAGTCGTGACAGTTCTGTTATCCTGGCTTTCTTAATTCCACTTTTGTGCAATACTTCCCAGGCTGGAATGTTTGTTATTGTTTTGGTCTGTGATACTGCACATTGCCAATTTCCAAATTTTCACTATCCATTGCGTTGTTCCTGTTGTGTGTGCTCAAACTGGCAACCCGTGTGAGCGCCATCCAGTCTGACAAGCAAGTGGTGGAAGAAACGAATATCTCAAATTTTGAATTTGACTGCAGTACATATTTCGACCACTAGTTGTTATTCTTACATACTGCACCTTTAAGGTGTGCCTTCAGCCCTGTTGTATTAAAAGGGGGGTATTTTCTTTGCATGATTGTCTTTATGGGGTGCAATATAACATGTATTCTTGGTTTTTCGTTTTTAAAAAGTCTTATTTTTCATAAACTTCACGTTTATTGTCAGCCGCGCTCTCCTCTGTCCTCGAACGAGCGGTTGACTTCCTGAGTCTATGAAACCACTCCCTCAGAAACACGTCGTGGGCTCAGATTTGTTAGTTTGGCCCGGTGTGTTGTGATTGGCTAAACTGTCGCTTACGTTGTCCGGAAAGTTAACGCCCATTACCTTTATGGGCGAAATGGGAACGTCATGAGCTCCGGTCCAGATGTAAATATGCGTCGAACTGCAGTAACAGTATGACCCAGAATCAGACCGAGAAAGCCGCGATGAAGAGAGTCAAACAGAACCTCACCACACACGGCTCTTAATAAACGTTTCTGAATGATAATTTGCTAAATTTTTTAACTTTATACACGTTTGTTTAACACAATAGCATCTGACTGGCAACAATAGCAACTGACTGGCTACTAATGTTATACTCAAACAGCGATGGAAAGTTTACGTTCTTGATCAAATCGAAAATAACGTCATAAAACATATATACATGAAAAATACATTTACAACATTAGCACTCATGTTTGTACGCGTTTGTCGTAGACACAAAATAGCATAACTAATAGCCTAGTGGCAATAAAGCTAGCGCTGGCATTTGAAAAAAACTAAAACACAAGGCTAACGTTACGTCTGGAATTATACATGCAAATACATTTAAAATGGTTAAGTCTTAGCCTACTTACAGGTTGTGGCCCAACAACTGTGGTTTTAAAGTCAGAACTGCTTCATGTTTACAGTTTCTCGTTGAATCCCAGTGTTGAACTCGTGGAGATTCTGGAAGCTGTCTTCCGTAAAATGCGCAGCACAGAGAGCTAAATTACGATCGTCATTTTCACGAACATAATCAAACATAAATTGTATCCATTGTTGACGAAGTACAGCGTCCGTGGGAAGTTCGAAGACATAAGACCTGACAGCTGCGTGAACAACACACTCGACGAGCTGCTGGAGCTGCTGAAATATGGCCATGCCCTTTTCTGCTTATTCCGGAGGGAGTGGTTGATGCAAATGTGTGGGTTAGTGACGTACCATAACCCAACTGAAGTCCCAATCCAGTCGGTTTTGTAGGCAATATACTTCCTGATTTTTTAAAGATATCTCTGCTTACACTGAATTTCAGCGCTGCAACTTTGCAGATACTGTTCATGCACCAACAGCAACACACTATTTAAAATGAAAAAAGTGAAATCGCAGTCAACCCCCCTTTAAAATAAAACATTATTCAAAATACAAATAATTAAAATTATTGTATATAATACTACTAAAATAACACTGCATAATAGGTCAGGGATTTGAATCACAGTGACTCAAACAACTTAGTAACATAACAACATGTAAACCTTTAGACAACGTTAATTTATAGCATCAGACCTAATTAATACAAACAAAACGGTAATAATTATCTACGAAAAAAATCCATTTGCACAGAGAACATACAAACTGTAATTCACTGGGGACTGTAAAGCAACAATTATTATGCATGTGTGTAATGTCATCCTAAGGGTGCAGCTCAGTGGGTGGAGCTGTAGTCGTATTTCTCTCTGCACTTTATGGCCGCAGTGAAATCCAGGTTGTAAATGCACCCCAAATGAGGCTCCATACTTAGACAAAGGTTTTTCTCATAGGACAAACAAGGGTATCTGAGTGTCTTGTCAGTTGCAGGGTGGGTTATGGGAGTCTAAATGAGATCATGTCACCTTGAATTTATCACTGCGTAAATTGCCCTCTAATTTGACCCGGGCTTAGTTGCTTCTGTTTGAAATTGGGTGGAAAATCACATAATATTGAAGACCACTTCTGAGTGATGTTTCTGGAGGAGGGTCATTATGAAAATATGGTGACAAATACATGCTTTAAACAGTTATGAAAAATCTTCAAATCAAAAAACTCCATACGCCTGGCATGATTTTATTTTATGTGTTTCAAGTTTCTTTATATAGCACATTTAAAAACAGCAAACATGGCTTACAAAAGTGCTGAACAAAACACAAGATAAATAGACAAGGGCAAACCACACATTCATGACAGAAGCTCACAATTAATTAAAAGCTAAAGAAAAAAAAAGGTTTTAAGAGAAGATTTAAAAACAGTTAAAGGGATAGTTCACTTTGAAATTAATGTTTGATATGTTTTAGCTTACCTCAAGGGCATCCAAGATGTAGGTGTCTTTGTTTCCACAGTATTTTCAATTTTGACATTTTTCGGTCAAACCGGTGTTGTCTGTCAGTCATATAATACAGGTATGGGGGTCCACCTCAAAGAGCATGCACAGAGAAGTCAAAATTAAACATGATTTAATGACTTGTGAATGTAAGTACACATTGATGGCCTAAGACACGAACGAGCGGTTTGTGTGAGAAAACGAACAGTATTTATATCGTTTTACCTCTTGTTAACACCTATGTTGAACTGATCTGAATCAGATGTCCAACTGAACCGTTTCCAACGTTACGCCGGAAGTGATCTCTCGTGCGTCAACGTCACACATTGTTTACACGGAGATTTCGGAAGTTTTACCTTTCACTAAACATATTTAGATATACGGGAAATCGCAGACGATTTCGATATCAAATATGTTTATCGATTCATCAATTCATAAAAGCAAAAGTTTTATGCATTAAATCAATAATGCAAATCATAAATCAATTTAATTAATAATTAAATTGCTTTTTAGGGTTAGCATTAGCATGAAAGCTAATAGAAATAATAATTTCAATATTTAAAAATAATGTAAGTATGTTAGTATGTTGCTAAGATAATACTACGCATTAATAAAAATAGTTTGAAAGTGCATAGTATAACCCCTCAGGTCCTACTCACCCCGTTCCAAGCGTAACTCGAAACGGCGCACAAACAAGGACCCTAAAGACTGCAGTCTCTAGTCTAGCGCCAGTCGCTAGTGTCTCTTGAGGCCAGGGGAGTGAGGTTTTCTGGCATGGCTAATAATGTGAAGTTTTCACATTCACAATGTGAGTTTTCAATGTTATATATATAGTCAACAATCCTATTACAGCATCCACCATCTTGTTTTCATTTTGCTCACTGAGCTTGATGCAGTGTAAACTGGGAGTGGACATGTGAAGTTGCCTTGGAATCCAACCAAAATCAGGTATGTAATGTCGAGGCAGCATAATTATGCTTTATAATTACGCTGCCAACATTTTTGGAACAGTCTCCACATCAGGTGTGTGCCTGTGAGGAGGCAGCTCACTAGATTTTCGAACAGGGCGACAAAGCCAACGCAGATTTCAAGGAATCGTGCCAGCGAGCAAGCCTAGGGTTATAAAGGCAAGAAGAAACTGACTATGAGGGTTACGGTAGACAATCATGTCATTAAATCAGATGACTGAACTAATTTGTAAAAAATATACACAACTCAGACATATAAGACTTTTGGCTAATCTTACAATATGCCTATTAATTAGGAAAAGAAATCACAAGAAAAATAGCTGTGCTGGGAGACTGGCAAAATGGCTCACTGATGTCTCTCATGACAAATTTGTCTCAATTTCTCCATCAAAGGCTCAAAGCGTCCTGACAGTCCTATTAGAGGACCGCCCTCAATATCAATGACTGTGCATTTGGAGCGAGAAAGAACACCAGAAGTGCACACCTGAATTAAGAGTAATGAGGACCGAACTGGATGGAGACATCTTTTCATCTCAAAACTCCATCAGTGTAGGCAAACTCCACTTTAGATAAAATACCATATTACACACATTAACCTACCTTAGGTTTATTCTTCAACAAGCAACCCTGTGTCCTGCATCACGATTTCAGTTAAACGAGGTGTCATACTGATTTTGTCTGAGGTGGTATTGTGGGAGATTTATCCTTTGGTAGACACCATAGTTAATTCAACTAAATTTCTTGGTGAATTAATGGTGACAGACTGGCAGCAGACATGATCGATTTTGTCGTTCATTTGATCCAGAGCTTTGTGAGGGCATTCTCGTTTTCATCTTATGCTCCGTTCACACCGGACGCGAATAGCGTGTCAAATTTTCGTCTACCGCGTCTAGTTTGACGCTTGACCACTTTGTGTTAATTCGCGCATCAAGAGAGAAACTGACGCGGGTAAAATAAAAGTTTGAAGCGAAATTTACGCGCGTCTTGCGTCTTAAAACCGAAACCCGTTGACGGCCATCTTTGTTTATGTTATGATTCACCGCACTGTTTTTGCTCTGGAGAGCTAGAACAGCAGCGTGGGGATCATCGTCACCGTATTTGTGTCCACCGGACCCTTCGGAGGCGAACCGTTTGGCTAGTTTCACCATTTGCTCGCTCCAGGAGCTGCACCTGGATGACGCCCACTGTCAGCGGTACTTCCGCCTGTCCCGCGCCCAGTTTGATGACCTGTTGTCCCGCATCGGAGCGAGGATCACCCTCGCCCTCATCCACCTAATCTAGCTGTCATTTATTTTTGTTTTGATGATAAATAGAGCCAGCTTCCAGAAGTTATTAACCTGTCCTGTGATTTTTTTTCTCTCTCACATCCAGACACAAACTTATGCACATACGTTGATTGTCTTTACCTCATAATACTATTTCATATATAGATATGTAATGAATAACATTCAATACAAAATGAACATGTCTCGTATATAGAAATAATGATTTAAGTGATAAAATATTTGCTTTGTTGTGCAATCCCACCATGCATTTAGTCATATACAAAATAATTTATTGAAGCATCCAGACACTTCACCACGTGAGCAGCTAGGCTCCTGATTGGTTAACGTGGCGCAGATTCACGCTAAAGTTCAGATTTTTCAGTTCGGGTGGCAGACGCGAATTCGCGTCAAACGCGTGAATGCAAAAATGGCACTAACTAAATCATTCGCGCTTAACGCGCCAGATGCTCAATTCGCGCCATTCGCGCAAACGAGGCGTATTCGCGTCTTCTGCGCCGCGCTCCATGCCTCATTCGCGCCGCAGGAATTTTTTACGTGCGCAACGCGTCTTTGCATTGACATTGAAATAATTTGCGTCTGACGCGTTATTCATGTCAGGTGTGAACGTACCATTGCGCGACTTTGAGCCCAGGCTTCCTTTGAAAGCGACTCTGCCCTTTTCTACAACCAAAACAAAGTGCACTTAATTGTATTTAATACTGAATCATTTAAACATCACTAAGGTGATGGAGTTTAATATTCAAAGCAACTTAAAGGCTCACTGAAATCTAAATTTACGTTTTTTAGCTTTTAGTTCGAATATGTTAGCCTTAAGGTTATGAATAAGCTCGTGTATTCCAAAACAATGACAAAATTTGCATTTTGGAGATATTGGCATTCAGCACTTGCAGTCTCCCAGTTACGCTAAAATGGATCACGGATTTTTATGACGTCACCGCAGACTTCACCTTCTTATCACATCTTCTGTCCAATCAAATGCACACTAGAATCTAAAACATACCGCCCCCTATGCTATAAATACAACCTGGCCAAAGCGACCTTTGACGCGTCACAGAGCAATGTGGGTTGGAGATGTGAGTTCGGTTGCTCAAACGTTCGAGTTTTATTCCGTTTTCCAACTGTACGTTGGTTAAGAATGAAATGACTAAATTGTATTCACACCTACTGAATCCAACGTATCTACTGCGCTCGGATTCCCATCCATGATGGTGTCAAGTGCGACTTGCAGTCTGTGAGGTAAACTAAACGCTATTGGCTATTTGAAAAGGGGGAGGGGCCATTCAGTATGTCCCGCCTTAGCTTCCTGTTTCAGTGGAAATTACATCAACGATTCATACAATGCTGTGCGTTCCATGGCACTTAAGTGCGCCTTAAAAATGAAGAAAACAATAGAAGCAATAAAACCAACCATAGGGCAACAAAGTTTTTTTTAAATAAATAAAAAGTAAATAAATAGATAGAAAAGAATAATAAGTATTATTATCAAATAATCCAATGAATGCACCTAAAAGATGCAGAACTGAATCGATATTCGAACCGCATTGAATTTTAATGTGAATCGTCTTCAATCGAATCAGTCAGAATTTATAAAAAATGTACTTGAATCGAATCAAAATCGAATTAATTGTGAAACGAATCAATTCGCTGTCAACCAAAAGATTCACAGCCTTAAAGGGACAGTTCACTTTAAAATAAATTGATATGTTTTCGCTTACCTCAAGGGCATCCAAGATGTAGGTGTCTTTGTTTCCACAGTATTTTCAATTTTGATATTTTTAGGTCAAACTGTTCTTGTCTGTCAGTCATATACTGGAGGTTTATGGGGTCCACCCTGGGTCCACCTCAAAGAGCATGCACAGAGAAGTCCAAATTAAACATGATTTAATGACTCGTAAATGTAAGTACACGTTGATGGCCTAAGACACGAAACGAGCGGTGTGTGTGTGAGAAAACGAACAGTATTTATATATCGTTTTTACCTCTTGTAACCACAGCCACGTCCAAGTGATCTGAAGGCACGGGCGCTTCGGTCTGCACAAGCACTGAAACCCCCAGAAGTGATCTCTCGCGCGGTTGCGAAAAAAATTCAATGTTGTCTGTTGATATATCGAAATCGTCTTCCATTGCGATTTCCTGTACGTATATCTAAATATGTTTAGATCTTCACAGTGACGGATAACACTTCTCTGTTGTAAAGACTCTGGGTCGGTTCTGATCAGGGGGGAATTTGCATATCATAATTAATAATTGATAATTAATAATTATTCATACAGATTTGGATCAGACCGGTCTTACATGTTAATTTATTAATTTTTACCCATATGCATACATGTGCATCCCCGCAATCCACCACAAATTAATTGTTATTGATTGCAAGGACCACGTTTTACAAGACAGGTAAAATCAATTAGCTCAATTAAGTTATATAGCTTGTGAAAACAAATTCTGTGGCCACTAGAATCTGCCTTCCCTGCTATATAACCAAATACCCTCTTAGGTATTTATAGTTCTGTAAAGCGTGTAGCTTTAAATCGACATTTCATTGACCCGTATCATGAGCAAGACAATCAGTCAAGGTAAGCATATTTTGTATTTAATAAAGTTCCTACTTAAGCATTCACTACGTTACAATGATACATGTATTTACAAACATTAAAACACAAACTAAGACGACGCAGAGCGTTTAGACAATGGATACGCGCAAGTTAAGTGAGTTTGAGAGAGAGAGTGAGAGAGAGAGTGAGTTGTAAGAGAGAGAGAGAGTTACGTTCATCAAAACAGTCAGTTAACCTTTCTTGACACCCCAAAACATCTTCTTAATGCTTCTTAGAAGCTCTAAAAGAAGGTATACTTGCAAGGCACATGTGGTCTGTGTGAGTCGTGGGCTCGTTGCTCGACCCGTTCGGGCCACGTGTCGGCTAGAGGTGCGCCAGTCCGGCGCGCGTGCGTCACGTGAAGCGCGGCCGCGGCATGTTGGCGCGGCCCGTCCCGGCTCGTTCATGGCTGCTTTGTTCCGTGGGGAGTCACGTGGCGTTCGTCGGCATTTAGCGCCAGTGTTTGAAAGGCTGAGAGTCTTTGAGGTGACGTTACCCGAGGAGATAGTTCGGCAAAGTCCACTTCCTTTCCTGGAAGACGAACTTGGTAGTCCACTTGAGGAAAAGATGAAACTTTTAGACGAACAAAAGGAAAGACCCATGGTTGGATCAGAGTCCCGTGAGGTTTACATGTTGAGCGCTGGAAAGTTCAGAAGAGAGAGAGGGCGGACCTGCGTTCTCACATTTATCACCTTGGAGAAATCCATCCCCTTCCTGTTGGCTTGAGCCAATCGGAGAGTGGATATTACACGCGAGAAGCCTTCTTTTATGGTCCTTTTTATGGTCCTTTGTTCCTCAGCGCGCGCTTCTCGTGGAAGGGGGTGTGTTCTATAATAACAATTTGATCTTCATTGGCAGTAAAACGAATTAAAAATACACTTTACTTTACATCTCTATGCATATTCGAGTGTTTCATTCAATAAGCATTCTAGAGATATCAAGGAACATTATGTTATATCAAAGGAATATACACTTATGTTTCAAATGCATGACGAAGGTATTTTTAATTCCTATTTAAACTGTGACCAAACAAAGTTATTTCACTGTGACATGGGGAAGACACATATACACAAAAACCATTGAATACCTTTGTTAAATGTCTTTAAAACCAAAAGAGATGTATTTCTCTTTGTTCAGAGACATTAGTTTGTCCACATTCCATTGGTCCCATAAAAGTCTTGTAACTCGATGCCACTGAGGTACGTGGATGAATGTGTATGTGTGTGTGTGTGGTATAATTCGCCTGGCCAAGATTCATTACATCTCCCCCTTTTCGTTAGGTGAAGTCCTTGTGTGACTTCATCGAACGACACCATCGCAATGGACGGATGGCAGGTGAATCATGAGGGTCAGGTGGCAGGCGGCGGCTAGGCTGAGGTAGGGGCTCAGCTTGCTGAGGTTCGACGCAGTCTCCAGCGTGGTACCCTCTTCCTGAGGGTCCCGTGGTGGCTGTGGAGGTTTGCATTTCCTTGCCTCTTGTGCAGCGTGAATGTCAAGTGTCAGGGTGTGGTTGATTACCGTAGAGGTACCCAGTGCAGAATCAGCTGCAGTCCAGGATTGGACTACCGGTGAGGCAGTTGTGCAGTGCAACAGGTGTGCAGTTGAGACACAGCGGTCACTGGGAACAAGTCCAGTTTGGCTGGACCCCTCCTATCATCGTTCATAATTCCAGTTCTGGAATCAGGGTGAAATCGTGGGTTTCGTCCTGGCTGGGACTTGACTCACGCTCGGTTGCAGCAGGGTAGCTCGGGTCTTGGAGCAAAGGCTGCTTGGTGAATTTTAGCAAAGTCATTCTGGCAGACAGTGAACAGTTGTCTCGCTGGAGCTCACTTGTCTGGTTCAGTAGAATACTGTGTGCGTTGCGGATTTATCACAGTTCCTTTCAATTTCTTGATGGTCTGTGAGGAGGCACTCTGTGTTGTGAGTTACCTTTTGGCTGTGGGATTTCAGTTCGTTTGGTTGCTGGACAGGCCGGTGTTTGACTGCGTACTGACAGCAGCGGCGTGGGAGTCCATTTAGCTCTGCTTGCGTGGCAGTCGACCATATGCTGTCTGATGTCGGACCCGGCGGTGAGGCGGTCGACAGTAGCTGTCCTCTGGTTGGCTGGAGGCACAGGAAGACGACCACAGCAGCATCCTGTAACAGAGACAGGGGAGAGAGAGAGAAAGGGAGGAAAGAATTCAGCGGCTGTCGGCTGGGACAGTCTGATGCCTTTGAGGATGCCGAGATGTCCTGGTGCTGCGGTGTGCAGCCCACATGGTGCGTGACTGGGCATACACTGGCATATCCCCCTTTCTGCACCGTGGCAGCACAAGCCGTGGCGAAGTGATGTCACGAGGTGCATGAAACTGAGTTGTAGGGCCGTTGAGCAGCATGTTCTTGGTGTGCTGCCTGATGTGTCCGACGGCAGGCTTGGGAGGTTGGAGGGGTAAAGAGGTGGTAGTTTCAGAGTTCATTTGGTTAGTCAAAGTCTTTAGTGAGCTGAAAGGTGCAGAGTAGCAAGTTCACCTCTCCATTTGGTGCTGAGGCTGTGCCTTCATGGCTGGCTGCGGGAGTTCTTGTGACCTCTGTGACCTGCCAGTTAGGTTCTCTTGACCTGTATGACTGGAGGGGGAGGGGTTCTTGAACTTGAGCTCAGGCATTCAGTTGATTAAAGTCTATTAAAGGCTCAAAGCGATCTAACAGATCTTGGGCAATCAGAAGTGGGTACGTGATCGTTCGTGATCGGTACCCTGGGTGAATCAGGCTCATAGGACCAAATGGATGAATGGGAGCAACCTGTTTTGAGCCAGAAGTTGTTTTGGCTGTAGGGTTTTCATTCAGCTCACATGTTTGGGCTTTGAGAGTGCGTTCTTGACTCTTAGCTTTAGCGGTGAGTCTTTCGAAGAGTTGGGCTGACATTAGCGTGATGTTTGAGCTAGTGTCTGAGAGGCCTTCGAGGCTCAAATGATTGTCTCTCGTGGTGGCTATGTAGAGTCTTTTGTGCCACCCCCTTTTGTTTAGGGTTCCCAGAAGTTTAGGCATCTGGGCTGGTGTTGTGATCGATGAGCGGTTAGGACCGGTCTTGTGTGGGACACCGGACTGTCATGCTCAGGTTGTGCAGCTGTCAGTTGTGGTGGCTGCTTGGTGTTGTCGCTTTGTGATGCGACCGTGAGCTCTGTGGTCTGATGCTGACGAGCAGTGTTCTGGGTGTCTGGCTTGGGTCTTGCGCTGAGACATAGGATGTCTGACTTGTCTCCTTGTGATGTCTCGTGCAGAAACGCTTTCAGCACCTTCAGGATTTCTGCCGTCTGTGACGTGGCTGCACTGTTGTTATCTGATGTGTGCTCAGACTTGTGCTTACCAGTGGCGTGTTGAGAGGGTACCGCTCTGGGCTGGTTGGGCTTGAGTCTCTTGGTGCTGGGCGGTCCATTCTGGGTCGCCGGCTGGCTTCCAGAAATGTTTCAGAGCTCTTGCTCTGGGGCGTTAGATGAGCACCATGACTGTTGTGTTGCCCTCTGCTGGCCTGGAACGGTTTAACTCTCAGTGAAGGTGTTAGTGATGTATGGGGTGCCTTCTAGGGGCAGCTCTGAGTCGTGCTCAGAGACAGGTTAGTCTGAGGGTTTTTACACAGTCTTTTCGGACAAAGCCTTTGCTTAATGTGAGCTTTGCAGGCCCAGTCTCGTAGCTGAGGTAGACAGGCTACAAGCACAGGCCAGGGTGCTTATTGACTAACTCACTGTGGGATGCAGGTTTTAAGGGAACAAAGTTCTGAAACTGGTATCCTTTTCATACCTGATGGTTTGCTTCTCGAAGTAGGCTTGCCGAAGTCGGTGGAGTTTCAAGTCGGTCTTACTTGATGTCCACGGTGGTGATAACCCTTGGTCTGATTCTGGATCAGGGAGTTAAGCGATCAAAGCTTATTGCAACAGCTGGTAGTCCATTTCGACGGTCTCTGTTTGACGATCTAGGAAGCTGTGCACCTCGCGACTGGACGTAATCCATATCAAGCAGAATCTGTTTCATGCAGTCATGTTGGTTAGACAGTTTGCAAGTGAAAGTCTTGTCTGCATGTCGTGGGTAGATGCAGGGTCCTGAGTGAATCTTGGGACCTTTCTGGTTAGCTTTGTTGCATCCTTTTTGGAGCCATGCCGTGGTTTGGGGCAGTGGTTCCTTGGCAGGTTGAGGTCGGTTTAAGCAGGGGCTCTGTGGCATTCTGGCACACTTGTTGTGAGTGACTAATGCATGGCCCTAAAAGTTCAGAACTACTGCTTAATAAGTTAGTTAAGTGTTTAGCATAAAGCTATGTGTCTCTTGTGTCCTTATCTTAGCTGTGAATGTTAGGGCTAAGTCTTGTGTGGTTCCGAGTGTATTTCCTGGAAAGGACATATCCGAGATGAAATAAATAACGTAAGGTGGTCCTTATGACTAAATTATTTCTCTGGACTTAGCTGGTGGTCCACTATGGCTCGACGAAGTGAACAATAATAGGAAAAGGACCGCTTTCTTATTTAAATTCTGCTTATTATCGACCCTCAGGACTCTAGTAGTGCCCTAGTAAATTGTTGAAATTACTTGCGTTGCAGGGTCACAAACGAGTGCATTGGTTGAAACTAAGCCAAAATAACAAATAAGGGGGTCTTTGTTTCCTTTCTGGGCCCTAGGGGAATAGAACCACACTTGGACAAGAGAGGAAATGAAATTAAATCATATAGATGACCTAAGGTAATAGCTGCTTGCTATTATCATCAAGGTCGAAGGAATGAAATAATCAATGAGGCAAAATAAAATTAAAATTAAAGCAAAAGGAAATAAAGTGATCAAAACACGGGAATGATCTGAGGTCAAGAGTGTTCAGTGGCATTAGTGACTAAACTTTGGATTTGCTTTGAGCCACACTATAGTGGGTTGTAGCGGTTGGGTGTTCAAAACCACATTGTGTGTCCCTCCAAAGCTTTAGTCAACATGCCGATGAAAATTCCTACGGTTACACGCGTTATTCTGTAGTTAGTTACGCAGTTTTCATGTAGTTAAACTTAAGTTTAATTAACAAGGCATCTGCGAAGTTCGTCCTTAACGGTTAGCAAGGAGTATTCCTAACCCTGTGAAGGTAAACTTTAGCTAATAAGAATGGTAAACATGGAAAGTGAGTAATTTAAAACCCTAACTGGTGTTGAGAAAGTATTCTAGAATACTTTGCGCTGTGGAACACGAGCGGTGAGTAAGGGTTCCCGTAAATGATGCTAACTCTTAACTGTGGAGGTTATTCAGCTTAGCTTATGTTGGATGGGAGCTAGGTAAGGTTAGCTTAGCCTAAGTTAGCTTGATGCTAAGCTAGGTTAGCTTAGCCGGAGTTAGCTTAGTGCTGGGTTAGTTTAGCTTAGCCTAAGTTAGCTTGATGCTAGGCTAGCCACCCAGGCTGGTTTGCTTACAAAAGTGACATTACAAGGTAACACTTCCTGTGACAAGTTGTTGTCATGGGAATTAGAGCGTGTCGCTAGGCTAGGTTAGCTTAGCCACCCAGGCTGGTTTGTTTACAAAAGTGACATTACAAGGTAACACTTCCTGTGACAAGTTGTTGTCATGGGAACCAGAGCGTGTCAGAGCAATTCAACAGTATCTGAAGAATGTCTGTATATTTTACATGAATCATGCACGTTTTAATGGGTTAACATGAGGCGCCTATACTTTATGATTTTCAAGAACTTTGGTTGCATTCAGTAAAACGCAAATGTGTTTTGGCATTTGCTGATTTTCTCATGGAACTCTGTTCTTTACTTTACACGTCTTCTATTTGTTTACAGAGTAAGGAAATAGATTTGCTGCAAGTCAAAGCTTGTCTTGTTCTATTTGTTTACAAGGTAAGGAAATAGGTTTGCTGCTGAGTCAAAGCTCGTCTAAGCATATATAGGTACGTCTCTCTCATGCATGAGTGTTAGCTCTTCCGCGAGTAGCTTGTTTTGATCGTTTAGTGGCTTTCTGCTTGTCGATGCAGCTAAAATTTAGGTGAATTACATCAATCTAACAATAAACTTAAGGCCTTTACTTTGTAGAAAGGGGGAGCGTCTCCCAGGTCTACCTACTTATACCTCTGTCCTGGGCTTCCTTCGTCAGGAACAGGTTTAGTCATACCGCGATTTGGATTTCTTTTTTTAACCAAAGCAGAATAGATATCGGTACAGATTACAAGCTGCTGAGGTGAAACCTTTGTTACACAGACTTACGCTTTAATGCTGAAGTTCCTGATATCAGTTGGGACTCTAAGGCTGTTTTTTTTCAAGGTAGAGATGTCAATTTCAGCTATTTGTTTTATCTGCATTTAGATAAGCCAGCGATCAAAATGCGTGTTGCACGTTGCGTTTTGGTTGGGTCGCGATGATCGAGTGCACGCCTGTAGGTTAACAATAGTTAAAACTCGGGTGATTTTACTACACTCTGTCGTCAGGGTAACGTACTGTATGCCCTGTTCGGAGTTGGTGTTTTCTGTAACTCTTCACTGTCACGAAACCTAATGTTTAACGGTGCTGATTTAAACAACATCTAGAAACTGTCTGTTTCAAAAGAGTCGTGCATAGTCCGTCGGCCGTTGAGGCTTACATGCCTATCTCAGATTCCTTTAACTTAGTAAAATTCTAATTCTACAAACGCAGAGTCTTGCACGGTGTTCGTGCTGTGTGTCTTCTGGTTCTGCAGTTCAGAATAATTTGGGGTTTGAGGAATTTTTACTGGGGGCCTTCACGCCTCGTTGAGTGGGCATGGTGTGGGGCCGAGAGAACTATGGTGACTGACGGGTTTTTGGAGGGAAAGTTTCTTGAAACTGGCGTCCTCCTCAGTTACAGGTTCGTTGTAAGTTCCACAGAAAACTCGTTCGGAGCCGGTGGTGATGGTACGGGCCCTCCGGAGTCTGTCTTGCTGGGTGTCGGTGTCGCGTTCACCGGTTGGAGACAGCAGGTGAAAGGTCACCGTCTTGTAGATTGTCAGAGATGTTGTGGAAGGCGGGCTTTTCCACCCCCCTTTTTCAGCTCTTGTGCATTGGCTGAAATGTGCAGACTGGTCAGGGGAAGCTTGTGGTGTGTGTCCTTCCCTTTCCAGTCATGCTGCAGTCTATCAGAGTGTTGCAACTCTGTGGGTCAAGTTCGTGTTCGAGATCTTGTCTCTGCTAAACGAGCTTGTGGGTGGTCGCACGGGCCTCTTGCGCAGGCCGTGGCTTTTGAGTCTCTTTCAGTTCAGTCTCTGCTCTTTGCAAGAGACTTCACTTTGTCGGAGTTTCTCGTTGATTTTTTTTTAGTTCTTTTCTCTGACTATTCTTCTTCAGTCTATGTAGAAAATTAGACAGGGCAGTTTGAAGTCTTTCCACTTCCTTCGGTAGCTCGGGGTAGTTGTCATCCTCGGCGTTACAACTTGTGCTCCAGGCGATGCGGCTCCTTTCGCGGAGGCGTGCGTGTGCGTTGAGCTGGTGAGCGAGGTTGTGACGTGTCTGGCCCAGTCTTTGTCAGCTGCTCTTGGCTCGGGGCTCTGAGTCGCTGGTGGCTTTGGGCAGGGATGGAGATGTCATGAATCTCAGCCATGTCTCCAGGTTGTCCCAGGTCGTCCCAGCGGGTTGTGGGACTGTAGGACTGGAACATACTGCCTTCACTGTGGACGAGAGGAACACAACACACACAGACAGACCAATGCCAGTTCGACTACTTTTAACGAGCTATAATACAGGCTAAGCCGTGTATGAGAATTTTGGTTAACTGATGCAGACAGTTAAACGTTTTGGTGGGACAATTTGGGTAGGTCATCATGGGTTGAATGAAGGTTTTTGACAGGGCGCTAGCTTAGGGGTCACCTGTTGGTGCTAACGACTTGGTTGTCAACTATTCTTCAGCTTTCCTTGGTGTGTCAGAGAGGTTCTGTCTCTAGGTGAACTGAAAGGAACAGAGCACAACAGAACAGAGCAATGGCAATCTAGCAAAGTTTGAAGTAACA
>NW_024121670.1:0-19643 GCF_016745375.1 Pimephales promelas
GGATTAAAAGCTTACTTTCCCCCAGCGGTGCTGCAGACTTCCAGACTCACAGTAAGTATGGCAGGTAAGGATTCTTCACAGTACAGAGTACTCTCTCGTTGTGGTGCACGATAATAAAGCAGTGGATTAAAGCTTACTTTTCCCCAGCGGTGCTGCAGACTTCCAGACTCAGACAGTAAGTATGGCGGGTAAGGATTCTTCACAGTACAGAGTACTCTCGTTGGTGCACGATAATAAAACAGTGGATTAAAAGCTTACTTTCCCCCAGCGTTGCTGCAGACTTCCAGACTCAGACAGTAAGTATGGCGGGTAAGGATTCTTCACAGTACAGAGTACTCTCGTTGCGTGCACGATAATAAAGCAGTGATTAAAGCTTACTTTCCCCCAGCGGTGCTGCAGACTTCCAGACTCAGACGGTAAGTATGCAGGTAAGGATCTTCACAGTACAGGGTACTCTCGTGGGTGCACGCGTAATGCGAGCAGTGGGATTAAACGATTACTTTATCAGCGTTGCTGTATACTTCTGGGCTCAAACAGTAAGTAGAACAGGTGAGGATTATCACAGTACACAGTACTCTCTCTTCAGTTCACAATAGGGAGACAGTGAGTCTAAAGTTACTTTACCAGTGGTGCTGTATGCTTCTGGGCTCAAACAGCAAGTAGAACAGGTGTGATCTTCACAGTACAAAGTACTCTCTCCTCAGTTCACAGTAGGGCAACAGTGGTTAAACGATTACTTTATCAGCGTTGCTGTGTACTTCTGGGCTCAAACAGTAAGTAGAACAGGTGAGGATAGTCACAGTACACAGTACTCTCTCTTCAGTTCACAATAGGGGGACAGTGAGTCATAAAGTTACTTTACCAGTGGTGCTGTATGCTTCTGGGCTCAAACAGCAAGTAGAACAGGTGGAGATCTTCACAGTACAAAGTATTCTCTCCTCAGTTCACAGTAGGGCGACAGTGGGTTAAACGATTACTTTATCAGCGTTGCTGTATACTTCTGGGCTCAAACAGTAAGTAGAACAGGTGAGGATAGTCACAGTACACAGTACTCTCTCTTCAGTTCACAATAGGAGACAGTGAGTCATAAGGTTACTTTACCAGTGGTGCTGTATACTTCTAGGCTCAAACAGCAAGTAGAACAGGTGGGGATCTTCACAGTACAAAGTACTCTCTCTTCAGTTCACTGTATCACTCTGGGCTTCTGACGGGGCAGATATAATAACCTTCCACGAACGTGTAAGCATGGATGGGGCCACTTCTCAACAAAGACACAGCACACTTGTGTTCACTTCAATTCCACAGCAATAAATCAATGTGTATCAATAAGGCAAAAGCACTGCAATTCACTCACACGATAGGGTTGGACAGAGGCCCCACTCCGGCGTTGCGCTCGTTTACAGGGTTTTCACTTTTAATTCCTCCTCATCACACTCTGAAACACATAGCTCCTCCAACAGTCAGATCCACATTCACTGTATCCTCTTCAAGTGGTTCAAATGTTCATAAGATGAAAACAATTCACTTATCTTTCCTCTCTCCTTCCACAGCACAGATCCAGCCCTAGCTCGGCCCAGCAGTCTTCCCACAAACGATCAATCTGACCCAGCAAACTCGAATGGGCGATCTCCACACTCCAACGATTTTTCCAAGGAAGCCTGTATCCAGCACTGCCCAGAGTCAACCCTTTGGAATCTTGACACACTGTACACCCACCAACCGCACTGCAAACACTCTCTAAATGCTCTTTTAATATTGTGGCTTATGAAACAGGAAGCCTGTGTGAGCGCCGCTCCTCTCTCTCTCACACCTGCAATGCATTAGCGCTAATCAGTACGGGCATGTTTCCATCACACCCGGAACCGTAGTGGAGTGTTGCACCCAATACGTTCCCCTAGGAAACTCAGGACTCTCAAGAAGGTTCCGTTACTGAGCGATTTTGTCACCCGTGACATCCCCCCTTGCCAATCGGTTCCAGTCCCTGGAACTGGCGTCCCTCAATTCCATTCGCCGTACCTCTCAGGTGGTTGTCCTCGGGTGTTCCGTTGAGATCGTCGGGGTGGCGAGGGCAGAGCCGCTCTGGCTTCAACCTCAGGGTCCCTCGGACCACAGCCCACCCTATCATAGGTGCCTCTAAGGCGGGTGGTGCACTTGGAGCCTCAGCCGCTAGTTGCGGGTAGTTCGGACAGGGACGGAGCAGGTTTCGATGGAGCACCCGTATTGGTCCGGGCTTCCCTTCGGGCCGTACAGAGTAGACGGGGCATCAGGCCCTTGTCGTTGTTCCACCACATATGGCGTCGACTCCCAGCGGGCACTGAGCTTCCCTTTCCCTGGGCGCCGTTGTCCCATACCAGCACTCGCTCCCCAGGTAACAAAGGGGCCTCTCGGGCAGTCCGGTCGTATAGTCTCTTATTCTTGGCGGCTGCTGCACTCAGATGGTCTGAGACTCGTCGGTAGGCATTGAGCAGTTGGTGGTGGTGCCGATTTACCCAGTCAGTGGTACTATACCCTCTTTCCACAGCCTCGGTCCCCATGAGCAAGTCCACAGGCAAGCGGAGGTGGCGCCCAAACATAAGGTAGGAAGGAGCATAACCGGTGACACTGTGCACACTGTTGTTGTATGCTTGTAACAGCGAGGGAAGACTCTCGGCCCATTGGCCCTGTTGTTCACTCTCTAGGGTCCCCAGCAACCCCAGCAAGGTCTGGTTGAATCTTTCGCACCCTCCGTTACCCTGAGGGTGGTATGAGGTCGTATGGGTCTTTCGGCACCCATAGAGGCGGCTCAGCTCTTGGATGACCCGGGACTCGAAATTTGAACCTTGGTCCGAGTGTAGGGTTTCTGGGCAGCCAAAAGGTTGTATCACTGCTCTCCAAAGGGCGTTGGCTGTGGTAACTGCCGTTTGATCGACGGTGGGGACGGCCCAGGCATATTTAGTAAATAGGTCCGTCATGACCAGAATATTCTGGAATCGGTCTGTTGGTCGACCCAGAGTCAGGAAATCTATCCCTACGATATGCAGAGGTGCTTTCGGTCGCAGGGGGACCAATGGGGCCCGGACTTCCTTCCTGCGTTTGAACAATGTACACCGTGGGCAGCTCTGAACAAATTCCTCAACTTTCTTTTCCATCCTAGGCCAGTGGAAATACCTCCTCAGCAGGGACAGTGTCCTCTCTTGGCCCTGATGGCCAGTATGGGTGTGATAGGCATTCAACAGCTCCGAAACTTGGCCCTCTGGTACAACAACTTGGTGTACAGTCTCCTGTGTGCGGGGATCCCGCCTTGAACGACAAATTACTCCTTCTCGGAGTTGCAGCCTCTTCCACTGTCTCAGAAGCTGTCGTACCCCCACCGTCTGAGACCGTCTTTCCTCTGCCCTCGGCATGTTTCCCTGTCGGAGGTACAACAGGAGCTGACCCAAATCTGCATCTCTCTGCTGCAGCTCTCTCCACCGTCCGGGGTCCCACCCCCAACTAGATGGAACAGACTCCGGGGCCCCGGGAGCTTCCACCACGGCCACCAGCAGCTCATCTTCGGTACCAAGGGCACCGAGGGGTGCTTGATCGTCTCTCTGGGTGGCTGGGAGTCTGGACAGGGCATCTGCATTTACGTGCTCTCTGCCGGGACGGTATTTTAGCTGGTAATCATAATTTGCTAGCTGTGCCACCCAGCGCTGCTCCACTGCCCCCAATTTAACGGATTGCAAGTGTACTAAGGGATTGTTGTCTGTAATCACCGTTACCTTGGCTCCCCACAAGTAGTCTTTAAACTTCTCCGTCATGGCCCACTTCATCGCCAGTAGTTCAATTTTAAAGGAGCTATAGTTTGCAGCGTTTCGTTCGGCGGGATGTAAACTTCGACTTGCGTAAGCTATCACTCTCTCCACTCCTTGATGCTCTTGGGCCAGCACGGCCCCCAATCCTGCATTGCTGGCGTCAGTGTACAGGAGAAACGGCTGGGTGAAATCTGCATAGGCTAAGATTGGGGCCTTTAGGAGTTCCTGTTTAAGGTTCTGGAAAGCGGTCTCACAGGTGGAATCCCAGTGTACTGAGGGGGAGCCTTTACCACGGGCACGTCCAGTGCCAGCCAAGAGTTGGTTCAGTGGCTTAGCAAGCCCAGAGAATCCCTTTATAAAGCGACGATAGTATCCCACAAAGCCCAGGAACGACCGCACCTGTCTTACTGTCCGGGGTGGCTCCCATCCTTGGACCGCCGCCACCTTCTCTGGGTCCGGGGAGATCCCTACAGCACTGACACGATGTCCCAAGAACTGCACCTCTTTCCGCAGTAACTGGCATTTTTCCGGCCTAAGCTTCAGCCCATATTTCTCCATGGCCCTGAAAACTCCTTCCAGATGATGCAGGTGAGTGTGGAAATCAGGGGAGAAGACGATCACATCGTCTAGGTAGACCAGCGTTGAGTCGACTAATTGTCCTCCTAGGCAGCGCTGCATCAGGCGTTGGAAAGTCGCAGGAGCGTTGCACAGACCGAACGGCATACGGTCCCATTCAAATAACCCAAACGGGGTGGTGAAAGCTGTCTTCTCCCTATCTCGGTCATCCACCTGCACCTGCCAGTATCCACTTGCCAGGTCCAATGTCGAGTACCATGCCGCTTGGGTAAGACTGGTGAGTGAGTCTTCAATCCGTGGCAACGGGAATGCATCTTTCTTCGTTACACTGTTAAGTTTGCGATAGTCGACGCAAAACCTCCAGGCTCCCGTCTTCTTCTGCACCAGAACGATGGGCGCAGCCCAAGGACTACTGCTTTCTCGGATGATTCCTCCCTCCAGCATACCTTTCAACAGGGTGCGGACCTCGGTATAAAGAGTGGGGGCACCGGACGGTACCGCTCTCGACTAGGCGTCGCCTCACCAGTGGGTATTTGATGCTTCACCACCCCTGTGCAGCCATAGTCCTCTTCATGTTTTGAAAACACATGTTGCCACTTCCTCAAAAGCTCCTGAAGCTGTACCACTTGCTCCTCTTCCAGATTCTCACCCTTCAGGGACTCTCCCATCAGATGGGCCGGCATCCCTCCTCCAACCGAACCCAGTTCTACCTCGACAGGGCGGACGGCAACTTCCACCACCGCAGGGCTCACCTGTCTGAAGCAGACAGCTTGGTGCTCGTGCACCTGGGCAGGACGTACCGAGGAAACTCGGGCCAGACGTTGGTGTCGACGAAGGAGCACTGGGTAAGGATTTGTGTTCCGTACTTTTACTGAGACTCGCCCCCGATGGACAACCGCCAGTCCGTGAGCCACTTCAACTGGCTGACAATCTTCGTGAGGCTCTACCAGGACACAGGTGCCTGACCCACGGGGTCTTGCGGGTACTCGGACCCAAAGAACGGTCTCACTCTGAGCTGGGATGGACAGAGCATACCTACAGGCAACTCGACCGATGTCTTCCCTCTCTTCTATGTGATTAGCTGCGTGCACTCTTTTACAATCGGCCAGAATTCGGTCCCAGTCCTGTTTTGCCGGTGACGGAGACATCCGAGCCGGCGGGCCCCGAAACAATTCTTCCCAGCAATCCAGTATAACGTTCATCCCTAAAAGTGCTCGATGATTTCCCAAGCAATGATCTCGGACAATAACTACCCCTTTTTGTTGGACGGGGACCCCTTGGACAAGAAAGTCGACCACGATGTACCCTGTGTAGGGGATGTCCAAACCATTAGCCCCCCGTAGGGTCAGCCTGGAAGCTTCAGTTGCTTGGAGCCGATGATCTGCGAACAACTCCTGGGCCAGGCTCTCCGAGAATAGCGTAACTTGAGACCCTGTGTCAACCAAACAGTCTATCGTGACTCCATTAGCTTGAACCTCCACGGTAGGGCAATGTCCCACCCAGTCATCTCGTGCAACAGGAACAGAAAGAGGGTCACACAAAGGGGTCCCGGCCACTTGACCCACAGTGGCCGGTGGAACTAAAAACCCCCTTGAGAACCCCGACGAAGCCCACACTGGCGACTGATATGTCCAGGATCTCCACAATTTATACAAATGGGCCTTCCTTGGTCGTCCCACTGGAACCGGGGGCCCACAGGACGTAGGGGGCGGCGCAGAGGACCTCGCCCTTCCTCTGAATACGACCTCTCTCGCCCCACTGCTCCGCCTTCAACTCGTCCTCGACGAAGCTCACCCAGCAGGTTCCGGGATAATTCCGCCATCTGTCCCTTGACATCCTCCAACAGTTCGGCCCTCAGTTTCTGCTTCCAATCGCTCGGTTCGACAGGCGCAGGTCCACTGGCACTACTTGCTGCCACACAGACTGGTGTGCGAGTTACCTCTCCCTGGTCCAGTTCTAACGCCAAGGCCTCTTGTCGCAGAGCCTCAAAGGTCATAGTGGGGTCTCGTCGAAGCTGGAGTCGTATGCCCTGACGTACTGGCCCTTCACGCAGCCCCAAGACGAATTGATCTCGTAACAAGTCATCCCCTTCACCCAGTCCATGATCCGGTCGCCCCTTCAGCCGGCCGAACTGCTCCCGCAACTTCAAGGAGTATGCCCGCAGTGTCTGCGTAGGCCCCTGTTTATAGTTAAAGAACTGGGCACGAAGAGTGGCCACTGGGGTGGGGTCTCCATATAATCCGAACAAGAAATCGAAGATAGTTTTTGCGGTAGCACGTGTGGCTTCCGATGCAGCCAGAACTTCCCTTTTGGCTTCTCCTTCCAGCGACCCCAACACAAACTGTACTCTCTGTGCTGCACTCAGTCCCTGTAGTCCAGCCAGATACTCCGTCTGCGCCTTCCAATCCTGTAAGCTTAACTCCGATCCCGGTCCTCCATAGCGCTGTGCCCAGGGAGCTCCCATGAAGATCGGCATGACTTGAGGACGAGCCGCAGGTGCCTCTTCGTCCGCCATCGCGTACCTGTGGCCGCTACAACTCACGGTGTGTATCCTGCCGACTACGCCACTTTTGATGTCACAGGTCGAGGGGAGGAACGCTCGGGTGACCAACCACCCCCCCTCTAACTGAGTCACCACCGTGAGGAGCCGACACCACAGGCACACAACAGAGGACCCAGAGACAGAGATAAGTTTCAAAGGAGTAACAATCTTTATTAAACCAAAGGTTTCTCACAGTTCAAGAGACTCTCGTCGATGTACGATGATGGAGAAGGGGGGTTGAAGCTTACTTCTCCCCAGCGGTGCTGCAGACTTCCAGACCCAAGAGTAAGTATGTCAGGTAAGGATTCTTCACAGTACAGAATACTCTCGTTGGTGCACGATAATAAAGCAGTGGATTAAAAGCTTACTTTTCCCCCAGCGGTGCTGCAGACTTCCAGACTCAGACAGTAAGTATGGCGGGTAAGGATTCTTCACAGTACAGAGTACTCTCGTTGGTGCACGATAATAAAACAGTGGATTAAAAGCTTACTTTTCCCCCAGCGGTGCTGCAGACTTCCAGACTCAGACAGTAAGTATGGCGGGTAAGGATTCTTCACAGTACAGAGTACTCTCGTTGGTGCACGATAATAAAGCAGTGGATTAAAAGCTTACTTTTCCCCCAGCGGTGCTGCAGACTTCCAGACTCAGACGGTAAGTATGGCAGGTAAGGATTCTTCACAGTACAGGGTACTCTCGTGGGTGCACGGTAATGCAGCAGTGGATTAAACGATTACTTTATCAGCGTTGCTGTATACTTCTGGGCTCAAACAGTAAGTAGAACAGGTGAGGATATTCACAGTACACAGTACTCTCTCTTCAGTTCACAATAGGGAGACAGTGAGTCATAAGGTTACTTTACCAGTGGTGCTGTATGCTTCTGGGCTCAAACAGCAAGTACAACAGGTGTGGATCTTCACAGTACAAAGTACTCTCTCCTCAGTTCACAGTAGGGCAACAGTGGGTTAAACGATTACTTTATCAGCGTTGCTGTGTACTTCTGGGCTCAAACAGTAAGTAGAACAGGTGAGGATAGTCACAGTACACAGTACTCTCTCTTAAGTTCACAATAGGGGGACAGTGAGTCATAAAGTTACTTTACCAGTGGTGCTGTATGCTTCTGGGCTCAAACAGCAAGTAGAACAGGTGGAGATCTTCACAGTACAAAGTATTCTCTCCTCAGTTCACAGTAGGGCGACAGTGGGTTAAACGATTACTTTATCAGCGTTGCTGTATACTTCTGGGCTCAAACAGTAAGTAGAACAGGTGAGGATAGTCACAGGACACAGTACTCTCTCTTCAGTTCACAAATAGGGAGACAGTGAGTCATAAGGTTACTTTACCAGTGGTGCTGTATACTTCTAGGCTCAAACAGCAAGTAGAACAGGTGGGGATCTTCACAGTACAAAGTACTCTCTCTTCAGTTCACTGTATCACTCTGGGCTTCTGACGGGGGCAGATATAATAACCTTCCACGAACGTGTAAGCATGGATGGGGGCCACTTCTCAACAAAGACACAGCACACTTGTGTTCACTTCAATTCCACAGCAATAAATCAATGTGTATCAATAAGGCAAAAGCACTGCAATTCACTCACACGATAGGGTTGGACAGAGGCCCCACTCCGGCCGTTGCGCTCGTTTACAGGGTTTTCACTTTTAATTCCTCCTCATCACACTCTGAAACACATAGCTCCTCCAACTGTCAGATCCACATTCACTGTATCCTCTTCAAGTGGTTCAAATGTTCATAAGATGAAAACAATTCACTTATCTTTCCTCTCTCCTTCCACAGCACAGATCCAGCCCTAGCTCGGCCCAGCAGTCTTCCCACAAACGATCAATCTGACCCAGCAAACTCGAATGGGCGATCTCCACACTCCAACGATTTTTCCAAGGAAGCCTGTATCCAGCACTGCCCAGAGTCAACCCTTTGGAATCTTGACACACTGTACACCCACCAACCGCACTGCAAACACTCTCTAAATGCTCCTTTTATATTGTGGCTTATGAAACAGGAAGCCTGTGTGAGCGCCGCTCCTCTCTCTCTCACACCTGCAATGCATTAGCGCTAATCAGTACGGGCATGTTTCCATCACACCCGGAACCGTAGTGGAGTGTTGCACCCAATACGTTCCCCTAGGAAACTCAGGACTCTCAAGAAGGTTCCGTTACTGAGCGATTTTGTCACCCGTGACAATAACTAAGTGTGTATTTTTTATTTTAATTGTTTGTCAGCTCGCACAACTGTCTGTCACCATGCCTTGATGAGTATTGATTATTAATAATGTTATTATAATACTCCCAGTCAACTACTGCGGAGGGTAAAGGTACTGTTATCACCCTTTTGAATTTCGTTGAGGTTGTGTTCCCACATCGTTAGCTAGTTTGGATCGTTATAACTTGAATGACTGTCAACTGTTGAATGAACTAGTGTCAAGCATGTCAAGTCTGGCTTTGTTTACTTCAAACCGGAAGTCACGCCCACTTTTGACGCAAGGCCTCATGGGGCGTAGGAAACTTGTGGATATCATTCTAAAAAATCTACATGTGGTACATGTGGTACATTCTACAGGTCTACATGTGGTACATTCCCAGACAGCAAACTGACATTGAATCAACGTGGAAACGACGTCTCTCATGACATTGAAACAACGTTGATTTGCTCATCGAATTAACGTTGAACCAACGTCAGACGCGGCATTCTTCAAAGCTAAATGAAATCGAAAATTGGTTTGCTTTCATAACGTTGAAACAACGCGTTGATTTCAAGTTGATTTTCCGTTAGTTTTGAAAGAATGACGCATCTGACGTTGGTTCAACGTTAATTCGATGAGCAAAACAATGTCAGATCAACGTTGTTTCGATGTCATATTTCCACGTTGATTCAATGTCAGTTTGCTATCTGGGTTGTGAAGTGTTCTCATAAAGTAAACTATAAGTATAACTTTTATATTATTAATAATATTTTTAAGCTGAACATTCAATGGATTGGAGCAATTTTTTAAGAAAATAATGTTAAAATGTGAGTTTTAAAAATAAGACACGACAGGCTTTTGAGGAATGTATGTTTTCTCTCAATCATAATTGTATCATAAAACTAAGCAATTACATATGTCATACTAACTACATAATTTTTCCCTCCTCGAATATGTGCTCTATATTCTCCTATATATATATATATATATATATATATATATATTTATGACCATAAAAGCCTGATACTGCAAATATGATACTCAACAAATCAACAATATGCTAACTTTTTTTTTTACATTTGTTTTTATATTTTGTCTAAAGTTTCAATACATTTTTAACTATAGAAGCTCATTTCCACCACGGAATTTAAAACAATTTGAAAGATTCGTTTTATCTCATAATTCTGAATTTTTATCTTAGAATTGCATGATATAAACCTGCAATCGTGAGATACCTGTATAATGTCAGAAATCTGAGATTTTGGGCCGTATTTTAACGATCTGAAATGCAAGTATCAAACACAAAGTGCAAGTAACTTTGTGGGCAGGTCTTAGGCACTGTTGCTATTTTACCGGCGGGATAAATGACTCTTGCGCCCGACGCAAGTTTAAAAGTGGTTGGTCTGAAGTAGCCTCATTATTCATAGGTGTGGTTTGGGCGTATTGTGAAATAAACCAATTATAGCCAATCATAGCAATCAAGCAAACCCTTTAAGAACAGGTGCGCATATTGCATGACGGATTGTTATTATAATGGCGGGTTTACCAGGCGTGCGCCAGGAGCGCTTCACATCCGATGAGACCGACGTTCTTGTCAGGGCAGTAAAAGACAGAGAAGTGACGTTGTATTGGGATGGGAGAAACCCACCCAAATCAGCGTCGGTTAAACATTATAAACATATGTTTCTTGCCACTATTGGGCAAACAGGTCTGATCCTTCCGTACTTCAATTAGTCTTAAAAAAATAGAGTAATTGGTGATGCCCAAAACTGGGTGAATTTTGGTCAGAAGTTTTTCAGTTTCTTTCTGAAGTTTATGCTTGTGAGCTTCCCTTGGATCCTGCGACTGCCATTCTTGGCTGGTCGGCCTCTTTGTTGCGCCTTAATAATGCTATCCGACTGCCCATACAGTATGGTTTGATGATTGCTAAAAAATCTATACTCTGCATGTGGAAGAAAAATTCGAAGCCTCTATTTAAGTTTTGGTTGTCAGAACTTTCCTCCACTTTGCACGTGGAAAGACTCAGATATACTATTTCCGGAAATATAGAGAAATTTGAAGCCTCTTGGAGGCCTCTTTTCAATCACTTGTTAAAAATCAGCAATGTCAAAGCTTAATGTTTCTGTGTTCATTTTTATTTTTTTTATTTTTTTTTAGGATTTCATTGTTATTTCTGTCGACCTCTGTCTTTAACGTTAAGATACTTATGTATATCTCATGTGGTCAAGTTGAACAATTTCACCTGGTTTATAATGTCTCACTAGGCAAACATCTGTTTTGACCTTCCTTACCTGTGCCCATTGATGTGATCTTCTGCCCATTTGAATCTAACTGAAGGAGGGTTTTTTTTGTTGTTGTTTTTTTGTGTGTGTTTGTTTGGTTCTGTCCTGTGATTGTATTGTCTATTTGTCTGAAAAATTGAAAATGTACAATAAATATAATAAAAAAAAAAATAAAAAAAAAATGGAGTAATTGGGTTTTTTTCATCTTAATGGAAACCACAATGATTTCCCACATTTATTATGTTAATATTTTTCCTTGTTGTAATGTATGATTTGCAAAAAATAAAAATAGCTGCATCTGTGTTGATGAGCGATTCGAAGTGTATGTGTATTTTGCACCGTGTATCCGCTACATTATGGCCAAGCATACGTGCTTAAAATAGCATTATGAACAACGCGCCACTGACTTTAGACCATTTTTTTCTGGTCAGTGGCACAATTGTTTTCTTGAACTGCAAAATAGCACTAGGGAATGTTTGCACCGAAACACACCTACTTTTTGCGTTGATCCGCCCAGGGAGTGCAAGTTCATTTTCTAGTTTACCGACATGCGTCTGTGGAGGAAAAAAGCCCGCTTTGCGCGGGTGCAAAATAGGAATGATACAAGCGTCAGCATACAAAGTCATTTGCGCCGGGTGCAAGATAGAGCCCATAAACTCACAATTCTGACTTTTTTTGCTCATAACTGCGAGTTTATATCTCACAATTCAGAGTTTTTTTTTTACTTAAAATCTCACAATTCTGATAAAAAAAAAGTCAGAATTATGAGATAAAAAGTTAGCTTTTTTAGTTTGTATTCAGTGGCGGAAACAAGCCTCCAGTTAAGTTCTCTCCCCATCAAACAAAAATTAATATGTCATATGTCAGGCAAGAAATGTAGTACATTAGCATAACTAAAGCTGATATTTAGTCTTGTAGAATTTATATGAACAGCTATTTAACAGTGACTTTCCTGATCCCATCACATTTTTTTCTAATCAACTTTTTTTCTCATAAATTGACATTGGGAATTTACAAATATGAGCATGCTAAAAAAAAAAGTTCAACCTAGGCAACCTAATAGCTGTAGCCAGATGAAATAATTATCTGATTTTTGCACGGTAGGTGAAAGGTCAGTGTCAAGGTTCTGCAAATTTGTGTCAAAATATGAAACCCAAACAAACATGCACACTTGTGAACTCTCATGTAAGTCACGGCTCGTGAGCTGCGACCATCACATTTAATCATGTTCCTCCCTGAGTGTGAGCGACTAGACGCAACCGCTGCCAGAGGAGTTTGACCTGCAATCTGCCGTAATGGCTGCTATCAGCACACTGTACGGATGAGCAGGGCTGGGTGAGGAACTGAGAACAGACGTCTTTTGATTGATTGATTTAATCAGAAACATAACAGTTCTGTTCATGGTGGAGGAAGGGCCATGCCAATGAGGTCATGGTGGACCAATCAGATTAAAGGAGGGGAGAAGCCAGAGGTCAAACAGGCTTGACAGTATTTTCAGTGTGTGTGTGTGTGTGTGTCATTCTGACCTTCAGTAAAATCTGTGGGATTATAGTAATCACTTTATGCTTTATACTTTATTCTTTTTGGCTGATGCTTGTTTCTTTATGTCTAATATCTAGAAAGCTAGAAGGCTTGTGAAGTAAAACGAGTTGAGATCCACTGATTTAAGAAATGTTCTAGGTTCCATACTGTTGTATATTGTGCAATGCTTTATGTGACTACATTTCCCATGATGCACGGTGTACTTATGTTCCGGATGTTCCGGTGTTATGTGCAATGACGTTTTGAAGACGAGACGAAGTAAACAGAGCAGTCACGCTAAATTGTGTGTGTGTCATATTTGCCTGCCCAGACAGCAAACTGACATTGAAACAACGTGGAAACGACGTCTCTCATGACATTGAAACAACGTTGATTTTGCTCATCGGATTAACGTTGAACCAACGTCAGACGCGGCATTCTTCAAAGCTAAATGAAAATCGAAAATTGGTTTGCTTTCATAACGTTGAAACAATGCATTGATTTCAAGTTGATTTTCCGTTAGTTTTGAAAGAATGACGCGTCTGACGTTGGTTCAACGTTAATTCGATGAGCAAAACATTGTCAGATCAACGTTGTTACGATGTCATGTTTCCACGTTGATTCAATGTCAGTTTGCTATCTGGGTGCATTCCCGCACACTCTTTGAAACACAATAAATTGGCAACGAGGATCACGTAATCCGTGTGTTTTAAATGCGTAAAGGAAGTGGATTGATGGCGAGATCGCTCGAAAATGAAAAATGATACGAGCCTGCTGCTAATCCACGTTGTGACTGAAGAGGGGGAAGAATGACAACGATTCAGATAAGTGACTGAATTTATTGAAACTGACAGAGAACGTTACAAAATGGCAACAATTCTTGGCAACATTGGTCCTTTTGATGAGAGTAGTAAGCAGTGGAGCTCTTACACAGAAAGATTTGAGTACTTTGTAGCAGCTAATGCTATCGCTGATGAGAAGCTGTACCCACTTTTTTAAGTGTGATGGGCCCAAAGACATATGCACTACTGCGTAACCTCCTGCAGCCAGAAAAACCGGGAGAGAAAACGTATGATCAAATAGTGGCCACTCTTAAAGCACATTTCTCTCCAAAGCCCTTAGTAATTGCGGAGCGGTTTCGTTTTCACAGACGGAATCAGCTGGAAGGAGAAACCGTAACAATGTTCGTAGCGGTGCTAAAAAAATTAGCTGAACACTGCGAATTTGGTGAAGTGCTAAACGACACACTTCGGGACAGATTAGTCTGCGGACTCCGTTGTGAGGGAATACAAAAAAGACTGTTAACAGAGAGCAACTTGACACTACAAAGAGCAATTGAGCTGAGTGTGTCAAGGCTGCAAAAGATGCACAACAACTGAGCTCAAACAGTAAAGTGTATAAGATGGAGACCGAAAAACAAAATGAAAATAAAGGGCCATGTTTTCGCTGTGGCAAGGCGGGACACTTACCCATTTCGTGCTGGTTTAAAGATGTGGAGTGCCGCAGCTGCAAGAAAAAAGGACACATTGAGCGTGCGTGTAAAATAAAACAGGAAAGAAGGAAAAAAATGCAGCAGAAACCAGTATACAGAAGGAAGCAAAAGCAACACGTGTTTGCAGAGGAGCAGGAAAACGTCTCAGGTTACGACTGTAACCTGTGTTCCCTGAGAACAGGGAACGAGACAATACGTCGAATGACGCAATGGGGAACGCCTCAGGCGTGACAGGTGTCTGAAATCAAATATCAACTCACAGTAATCAGGTTGACCGGCGACAGCCCGTGCATCATCAGCTTGAATGATGAGCGCGTCAATCTGGATGTATAAGAAGGGCGCCTTGAAACCGTGACAACATCCTATCGTCTGAAGGGACTGTTGCAGGCAGGCCCCGAGGCATGGCAACGAGACGTATTGTCTCGTTCCCTGTTCTCAGGGAACACAGGTTACAGTCGTAACCTGAGACGTTCCCTTTCGAAAAGGAACTCAACAATACGTCGAATGACGCAATGGGGAACGAAATACCCACTCCGCCATGCTGAGGGGAGTGCATGCCGAAAAGGCAGTGACAACTGTCAGAACCAGTAATTCCAAGGAACACTGAAACCACTCACCCTATGTTACATCGGGCTGTCAGTGACAGCACTCCCTACCGGTCATAGCCCAAGCTAATGAACCAAGAAAAACCAGAACGTAATAACGTGGGTAAATCGGGGCCAGCTCAAAGGCTTTAGGACCACAACTTCAAAATAGAAGGGGTCCCTTCTAGGGAGTGTGGCTAGGGGGCCAAAGGGACCCCCAGCCAGTCACTATTCAGGAGAACACTCCTCCTGAAATGCCCCCAGGCTGGCCTGGTGATCTGTACTAAGACACACAGTCTGGCCATAGCCTGTCCGTCCAAGACAGAGCCTCTGGAAATTGCCTAGGAAAGGCATCCAAAAACTGAAGGCCCGCGAAGCTGGCAGAAACCATCAAGTTTCGGATCACAGAGACGGGATCCTCCGGAGAGTGTGACTCAACCTCAAAACAACGGGAATCGTACACTCAATCCACGAGTTTCCACCCAGTGCTCGCTTTGAGCACTGAGGAAGTAAGAGAGGGATCAAAATCAGGAAGGTCAATGAGACCTAAGACCTGATGACCCCCTGTGTGGGGAGCTCTGAAACATGAGGGCTCATGTCAGGAAGGCCGTACACTGTGCGGCCTGAAACCCAACGACCACAGCATGTGGAAGCTCATCCTTCAGGAAAGCCAGAGGCTAGAAACCTGACAGACCCACAATATGGGGCTACCTCGAAACAGGTCTAATGAGACCTAAAACCACCAGTTGTGGGACATAGCTTGAACAAGGGAAGTGCCTGTCGTAATGTATTGCGACAAAGACACATCTAGAGTGGGACCCAAAGTGAAGAACCGGAGTCTGAACCACATAAGAAGGGACCGAAGCATACTGCGCGTGACCCTCACCATAAGAAATGGATTTTAAAAAGTGCACAAGACATCTCGTCGGGTGACTTAGCACAATAATAGGTGAAGTATGGGTTTGTGTACTTCACTCTGAATTCAGGAAGGCCCGTTGAGGCCTGTAACCTGGCGACCACAGTGTGTGGGAGCTCATGGCCAGGAAGGCCTGGTAAGGCCTGTAACCTGGCGACCACAGTATGCGGGAGCTCGTAACCTGGCGACCACAGTATGTGGGAGCTCATAACCAGGAAGGCCTAGTGAGGCCTGTAACCTGACGACCACAGTGTGTGGGAGCTCGTGACCAGGAAGGCCTGGTAAGGCCTGTAACCTGGCGACCACATCCGGTGGCAGCTCGTACTCAGGAAGGTCAGGGAGACCCAGCCTGGTGTACCTGAAAAACCACACCAAGTGGGAGCTACTTCGAGAAGTTAGCTCTTAAGAACTCTTAAAGTGGGACCCGAGGAAAGACCGGGTCTGAGCCACATAAGAAGGGACCGAAGCATACCGCGCGTGACCCTCACCATAAGGAATGGATTTTAAAAAGTGCACAAGACATCTCGTCGGGTGACTTACCACAATAATAGGTGAAGTATGGGTTTGTGTACTTCACTCTGAATTCAGGAAGGCCGAACTTGAGGCCTGTAACCTGGCAGCCACAACAAGTGGGAACCCATAATCAGAAAGGCCTGACAAGGCCTAACACCCGATAGTCCCAATGCATGGGGAGCTCACATTCAGGAAGGCCGCTGAGGCCTGCAGCCTGACATGTAAAGACTCACCACTACAACTTAGCGACCACGAAAAGTGGGGGTTTCACATTCAGGAAGGCCTGGTGAAGCCTGCAACCTGATATGTGACAACTCATAACCAGGAAGGCCAATGAAGCCTGAAGCCTGGTGACCACAGAGTGGGAGCAAAGTGCTCAGGAAAGGTGGTGAGGCTGTATTCTGGCTACCGCAGCATGTGGGAGCCCACATTCAGGAAGGCTGGGTGAGGCCTGTAAACTGACTACCACAGTATGTGGGAACTCATAACCAGGAAGGCCTGGTGAAGCCTGTAACCTGGCGACCACAATGTGTGGGAGCTCATAACCAGGAAGGCCTGGTGAGGCCTGTAACCTGGCGACCACAGTATGTGGGAGCTCATAACCAGGAAGGCCTGGTGAGGCCTGTAACCTGGTGACCACAATGTGTGGGAGCTCATAACCAGGAAGGCCTGGTGAGGCCTTTAATCTGGCGACCACAGTATGTGAGAGCTCGTATCCTGGTGACCACAGTATGTGGGAGCTCATAACCAGGAAGGCCTGGTGAAGCCTGTAACCCAGCGACCACAGCATGTGGGAGCTCACAACCAGGAAGGCCTGGTGAGGCCTGTAACCTGGCGACCACAATAAGTGGGAGCTCATAACCAGGAAGGCCTGGTGAGGCCTGTAACCTGGCGACCACAATAAGTGGGAGCTCATAACCAGGAAGGCCTGGTGAGGCCTGTAACCCGGCAACCACAGTATGTGGGAACTATAACCAGGAAGGCCCCTTTGAGGCCTGTAACGTAGCGACCACAATGTGTGGGAGCTCATAACCAGGAAGGCCTATTGAGGCCTGTAACCTGGCGACCACAGTATGTGGGAGCTCATAACCAGGAAGGCCTGGTGAGGCTTGTAACCTGGCGACCACAGTATATGGGAGCTCATTACCAGGAAGGCCTGGTGAAGCCTGTAACCCAGCGACCACAGCATGTGGGAGCTCATAACCAGGAAGGCCTGGTGAGGCCTGTAACCTGGCGACCACAGTACGTGGGAGCTCATAACCAGGAAGCCTGGTGAGGCCTGTAACCTGGCGACCACAATGTGTGGGAGCTCATAACCAGGAAGGCCTGGTGAGGCCTTTAACCTGGCGACCACAGTATGTGGGAGCTCATAACCAGGAAGGCCTGGTGAAGCCTGTAACCCAGCGACCACAGCATGTGGGAGCTCATAACCAGGAAGGCCTGGTGAGGCCTGTAACCTGGCGACCACAATCAGTGGGAGCTCATAACCAGGAAGGCCTAGTGAGGCCTGTAACCCGGCAACCACAGTATGTGGGAGCTCCCACAGATGTCTCTCCGTGGCCACCATAGCACTGACGGAACAGCAGATTGCTTGGTGCCCGGAGTCCCGCAGCAGATCAGTCTGGTAGGCCTGAGGACCACAAGGGCGTGCAGAACCGCACCTGCCTGACCTGCTGCCGTGTACGCTCTGTCATTCAAGCATGAAGATGTCTTGAGCAGCTTGGATGACAGGGTCAGAGCTCTTAGTGAAGAGGACCAACCAGAGACGAGATAGTTAGCCAACGTCTCGTCCACTGGCGGCATCGACACATATCCGTGCTCCACGGCTCCCTCCACAGCAGCGAAACTAGCCCGCTGATGCAGATAGAGACGTGAGGAGAACGGATTCTTCCATACCCTCTCAATCCCAGCGTGGAGATCAGAAAGGAATGGAAGGCTCATCCGGGCTGGTGGCTTATGGGTGGGGAGGAACCAGCCATCCAAAATACCATGAGCGGGTTCCTCCCAGACGCGCCTCCACTGCAACTGCAATCTGTCTGTGGCGCGCCCCATAATGTCAACCAGCTCAGCGTACACTGGGCAGGAGGGCTGAAATGGTTCGGTCTCAACCAAACTGACATCTTTTCTATATATATATATATATATATATATATATTACAGCCAACTCCTGCCCTGCCCGAAGAGAACAGTTACAGATTCACCAAGAGAGAGAGTGCTCATTTTCTCTCTTCTTAGATGTTCAACATTAATCTGTAACTTACCCTCGTCAGCTGGTAGATCATCCGCGAGGTTAACGCCCCTCTCCCGATAATCTGCCAGCTCCGTCTGAAAGCTCCACGAGCTCAACCACCACTGAGCCTCAGCCCGAACGGGAACCGGAACCGCGGGGTTCAGATGCCGCGCCCACTTCCCTCGAGAAGTGGGTCAGACGAGAGCAGAGAGTTCTGAAAGAAAAAAACTCTCAGTTCGCGCAAAAAACTCCCTCGAGAGCTTCCCGCGAATGCTCTTCTCTCAGGCAGAACACGCACAGATCGTGTGAATCCTCCAGTGTCAAATATCTGGACACAAGTCGGCACACTCGCGCAAAGTGTTTCTCCACGTCTCTGCGCGCTTAATCGTTGATACTATCAAACAGACAAACAGTCCCTGAAGACGAAAAGAATGTTGTCACGGTTTCAAGGCGCCCTTCTTATACATCCAGATTGACGCGCTCATCATTCAAGCTGATGATGCGCGGGCTGTCGCCGGTCAACCTGATTACTGTGAGTTGATATTTGATTTCAGACACCTGTCACGCCTGAGGCGTTCCCCATTGCGTCATTCGACGTATTGTTGAGTTCCCTTCGAAAGGGAACAAAGATGTTACTGACACATCGGATGAGGAATTTCCGTTGCATGTGCTCACTGTTGCTGGTGGAACCAAGGCTTATAAGGTCACCGCGCTGCTGGAAGGACAGCCTGTGAAAATGGGGATTGACACGGGTGCTGCTGTGTCGCTCGTGTCGGATAAGGTATACAGCGAAATACTGAGCCACCTGCCACTCGCACCACCTGATGTGGTTCTTAAGACGTACACTGGGGAAGCGGTAACTATGAAAGGACTTACGCAGGTAACAGTTGATCTCAATGGGAAAAAGAAAAAAAACTGCCATTGTATGTGGTCTTGGGTGATTATCCTTCGTTGATGGGACGTTCTTGGCTGGAGCAACCCAAGTTGGACTGGCAGCCATACACATGTTGACACCTAAA
>NW_024121671.1:0-19618 GCF_016745375.1 Pimephales promelas
TTTTTCACCAATTTCGACCAAATTCAAACTCCACAGGTATTTTTTTTTTTTTTCTGGAGCCGATTGCTTCTTGAGCCGTTGGCAGAGAAGTATCATTTATTCTCATGACGTTATGTTCTCTAGGCCATGACTTTTGTTAACCCTCTACGAATTCCTCCAGAAAGAAACAAATAATACACGTTAATTCTAAATTGAATCTTATCACGGCTAAGTTATTTAGCACCCACAGTAACGTTATGTTACCTCACCCAGCTAACAACATAGGAAGTGTATGGGCTGAAACAGGTGTGTTTGGCAAAAATAAATGCTAGTTTATACTTCTCTGCCACCGCAATTCCACCCTGCAAATAAATATAAAATTAGGAATACTTACGATTGTGATAAGTAGGACTATAGAGGATCTCCAATGCTGAAATCGCAATTTTTACTCCCAGCCGTTATCTTTCGGCGCGAAACTCGACTTCATCTCATCGGATACGGATAACGTCAAGCGTTAGGCGGGTGACGTCATCAAACTACGGGGCGCTGTAGCGGCCAATCGGCAGTGCAGCAGCATTCGAATTTATTAACCACTGTGAATTGCTCAGATAGATGGTGGGATGGTGGGATGATGATGATTATTGAATGTACGTTCTATTCACTTTTTTTTTTTTTTGCTACATTTTGACTGTATGACCTTTCCAGCCAGAAAAAAAAACTGCATTCAGACAATACAGAAAACATTGCAATTTGCATTGCATTTGGTGATGTATCGGTGAATGTGTGGATGTGTATGGGAAAGTGACTTGAAATTTGAAAAAGGGCTTTTTGGTAAAATGAAAAAACAACAAACCCTTTTGTTATACATTTCCTTCTTTTCCACTAAGTCATTCTGATATGTATATAAATATTATTTATTTATTTGAGCAATAATAGTGACATATACACTCTAAAAATGCTTTGGGTCAAACATGGACAAACCCAAATGTTGGGTTAAAAATGCAATTAAAGAAATGTACAGTTGAAAAAGTGAAAGTGAAAGTTGAATTTGGGTTAAAATTTGAAATTAAATTTTTAACCAAACATTTGGGGTTGTCCATATTTCACCCAAATTTGGTTCAAACAACCCAGCATTGTTTAGAGTGGATGAGCTACAAATGACCAGATCCTGCCATGAGCTACAGTATACACTCTAAAAAATGCTGGGTTGTTTTAAACCAACTTTGGTCAAATATGGACTAACCCAGCCGTTGGGTTACATTTTTACATTACATTTTAACCCAGCATTTTGGGTTTGTCCATATTTGACCCAAAATTGGGTTAAAACAACCCAGCATTTTTTTAGAGTGTAGGATACTCTTGTATATAGCACTTATGTGTGGATATAAAGAAGCAATGCAGGAGAACCTATATGGCCTGCATATGCACATATATGCACCTAAAATTGCCTATATGTGTCATATATAACACACATATGCAGCATATATATTATCATATATGTGCATATATGCTGTATATATGCAGCATATATGTGCATATAAACTGCATATAGGTTTCATATATGCGCATATATCCTCATATAGTTTCTTTCCATGTGGGTAAAGGTCTATGATTTGCATAAAATGACTATCTTGCTGGAGTGGAGTTTATTGCCTTTAGAATACACTAAGCATTAGTGCTGCACGATTAATTATATCGCAGTCGTAATAGCGATCTCAAACCTATGCAATTATATAACGCAAAATGCCGCGATTTTATATGAAATAAACAAAGTAGGGCTATTAGCGCAGCATCTCTTTCTTTTTTGTCATCCTTTGACTAGTGTTACAAGATCCCCCTCTTATTGGTTCAAATGCCTTTTCGCATTTTGCACGACAAGAAGTGAAAAGCTGCCTGTGAGTGCCCTAGATTAGATGATACGCATAATGCGCATGCACTGACCGTGTGCCAGCCCAGAATAAACAGTTCTCTTTCGAGCTTGAACGAACAATAGCACACACAATTATGCCAAAATGTGGTTTTGTCTAGTATCTTCATAACATAAGAAAGTCTATGGATAAAAGAGTTGTGCTATGAGGCGCGTGTGAGATCCGCGTCTCGGCAACGGGTGCTCTTAAAGGGCCAGCAGCGAATAAAGCGTTCTTTCATTAAAGTTAAAAGAACAAAGGGAAATTAGAAAATTACTCACTGATCTTGAGTAAAGAACTTTTGTAGCTTTAATAAGTATTATTTTATATATAATTTATGATTCAGGCAGCGCAGACTGTTTGATAACTTTATTCAATTCTGTACCTGTTAAGACAGGAAGGGCACAGGTAAATAATATGTTTTTTATTATGGGTTTATGTGGGGATTGTTTGAAGTTCACTTAATTTAAAAGCTGTTATATATATATTTTTAAGCCTAATAATTTTTTAAAAAGTTGATGGCTTTCAATTGATGGAATCACTGTAATGTTGGTTTGGTTGATGGTTTATTGATCATTATAGGTGTTATCAATCATTTATTGTTGTTGTTGTTTTTAGTTTGAGTTGAGAAATAAACATTAATATGTGTGTGCATTTTACTTTAGAACCAAGCAAGTTGGACTCATGAAACCATTTTATTATATCGGAGTCGCAAATCGCAATTGCAATATTGGCTCAATAATGGCAATATGACATTTTCCCAAATCGTGCAGCCACTAAGCATAGATTATAGATACCATCCCTTCGCTATGTTCTTTTCAATGTGAAGCGTTGCGTGCTGTGACTTGGTGTTGCTTCAAGTGCATCATTCTGCACACGGGATGCGCATGATTGCTTATAATACTTTGGGGAGACAAGGGGGCGTGGCCTAAGGGAATATCACTCGTGATGTTAAGTGGTGTTACCCCGCCATCGCTGATACAACCTTTAGCAGTCATGTTTTTGCTTCTTGAGAGAGAGAGAAAGTGTGTGTGTGTGTGTGTGTGAGCAGTGGCGGTTCTAGGCGGGGGCCTGGGGGGGCCAGTGCCCCTGCGACAACAAGCTTGGACCCCCTTGTGCCCCCCTAAATGTGGAGTCAGTGTGAAATATTTTTTTTATAGTGTGTCACGCATTGAGCATGACAGTCACTCGTTTCAGTCTTTTGTCTCACACTCCCGTCACACATTGTATTTCTCATGCGGAAAAACTATTAATAATATATTTAATATACGCAATTTCTCTGGCCGCGCCGCTCTCACGTGAGAATCAAGCGCGTCTCGCCTGGAGTTCAGCAGTCGACCCTGCTACGCATCAGCCAATCAAAAAAAGAGAAGTGCTACTTAATAGCCAATCAGAAAAGGGCACTATTGTATGGGTAAAATTTAACGCAACAACCAATGAAAAAAAGCATATCCTGGAATTGTTCATATGATTCTGTTACAACATCTTCCGAAAGTTTCTTCACCCGTCCCACAGATGAAACTAATCACTGGAGCTCCGAACATCACTTGGAGCACGGAGTAAGTCATGATCTCCTGTTTTAATGTTACAACAAATTCACAACTTGTTTGACAAAAACTATGACAACTTGACTGATGTAAGATGAATCTTTCCCGTAGCGTAAGCTAGCTTACGCAATGCTCGTTCCCTCATCTAGAGAGAACCGAGGTTACGTTAGGTAATCGATTCGTTTCCCATTTAATTAGTATCAGTCTGTAACTTAGACAACAGTTTTACAGCCTGTTCACTGACAACACCTGCTCAGAACAAGTAGTCTAGGCCTAGTCATCTTATTACACGAATCACGATGACTGACATATTGTCACATTATAAACATCTCTCTCTCCAAATAGGCTTAATAATTTTATTAGCACTAGATAAATTAAAGTGTATTGCATAGTCGATTTTATAGGTCACTTTTAAAATCATGTCATATTTTATAATTATATCCTGGCCAAGGATGCATTAATTATTGCTTCTGTCTTTCAAAGATGTCAGGAAAAAAACAATTATAAAAAGCTCATTCACCCTGAGAGGAAAGCCCCCTAAAAAGGCCAGTTTAGAGGATAATTTGCTGATCTTTTTGCAAAAAAAAAAAAAAAAAAAAACCCACAAAAATCGTAGATTAATTTGTAAAAATTATATATATATATATATATATATATATATATATATATATATCATACTGTATATTCAATGTAAAAAATAAAATGGAAATTCAAATACAGACTGATATATGTAATGCAAATGTAAAAATATAATGGAAATGCAAATTGTTGGATAATTATAAACATGGTATTTTGCTTATTTATGCCTTCAGTGCAGTGCAGAAAATGATAAGGTCTAAATGTAACTGGCCCCTCTAACAGTACAACTGGCCCCAGCTTGGCCCCCCCAGTTGAAATGGTCTAGAACCGCCACTGTGTGTGTGAGAGAGAGAGAGAGAGAGAGAGAGAGAGAGAGAGAGAGAGAGAGGAGAAATGTAACAAAGTTTAATATTGTTTGTAAACTGTGTTTGAGAGAGAGGAAGGTGTTCAGAGAGTCTGTAGGATGTTAAGCTGTTATTTGTTTTATGGACTCAATGTTGAAAATTTAAAACATTTCAAACACACTGTTGGCAGAAGTGAAAAATAAATAATTTTATGAAGTTACAATTTTGTTTGATTCCATGGTGTATTTTACTGAACATGAGTATTTACAATGCAAATTATTGTAATTTACTGGCAAATACTTATCTTGTCTTTTCATTTTATTAAGATCAGATTCTGCATGTAAAATTAAAATAATAAGGTGACTTGACTTGCACTTGACTTAACCTACTACAAGACTTGACTTGACTTGACATAGCCTGTGACTTGACTTGACTTGCCCCCCCCCCCCCCAAAAAAAATACTTGGGACTTACTTGAGACTTGACGGTTAAGACTTGAGACTTACTTGAGACTTGCGTGACCTGCGCCCATCTCTGCTCTAAGTTTTAAGACAGTTCAAATGGAAGTTGGGAATTATGTGTTGTTTGAATAAATCTCCTAGGAGAAATACATCAAATTACAACGCATGTGTTTACCAATCACCACCATACTCGGTGTGCATGAAGTCAAGACATTGAGGATGCTCAATTCCGGACGGATTTTTGATATCTCGAACGGTTTGGCCGTGGCGAGGAAAATAATTTTATGACTAAAAAAGGACACATAAAATGTGTTAACTTTGCTCGTTTTACCTACAGTTACAAAACATGCCACGTATATTGTTCTTGTCAAGCCGATCAACTTTCTAATTAACAGTAAGAAGCTCAGACCAAAAGAAAGTCAGATATTGCAGTTTGGATGTGTATCTTGTCTCTATCAGTGTCTGTGTGGGGAAGAGGAGGGGGGGGGGTGGCTGGTGTCTGCGTTTATGTGTGTGTGTGTGTGTGTGTGTGCTGACTGTAGATTTTTTCTGCAAGTCCTTATCTTTTTGCATAACAATTTTGTATTTTTTTAAATGACAAAATATGCATATAATAATCTAAGGTTTGCTTTAAATAAAAGTAAGATAAATTGGTAAACTACAAATTGGTAATTGAAGCTGAAAAAATTAATGTGCTATATTTCAATACATTTGCTTTCCTTAATATTGTAAAACACTAACCTCATTTATATGTGTGTGTGTGTGTGTGTGTTTGTATGTATATATATTTTGCAAAGCCCTCACTGATGCAAGCTCTTCTGCACACTTCTCTTCGACAGTCAATGCGGGGGTTAAGTTTTTGCACGTCGTGCAGAATAACCCTCTTTATATATATATATATATATATATATACTTAAAAAGCGGGGGTTAAGTTTTTGCACGTCGTGAAGAATAACACTAAAGGCACCATATATATACTTAAAAGTGGGGTTGTTAGTTTTATCTACAGTTACAAAAATCGGTATATACATTGTACTCCTCAAGCCGTACAACTTTCTAATACATAGTCTTTAGCTCGGACCAAGAGGAAGTCAGATATTTTGGTCTGAATATGGTGAGCCTCTCTCTGAGCCTACGTCCCTGTATGGCAAGCCCTTTTAACATTTAAAAGCTAAGTTTGCCTGTCCGGAATTAACATTGTAGATATCAACAACGTCTTTCTGTCTAGTCGTTACACTTTGGATAGTTTGTATTATCATTTAAGATATCTGTAACATAATTGTGACTAGTCGAAATGACAGAGTATGGCAAGCCGTTTTAACATTTAATCATGAAAGGGCCAAAGCCTTCGGCACCGCCACCCGGGTGCCTTTAGGTAACTAAAGGAACCGGGTTGCGGTGCCTCCGGCTTGGGCCCGCCATCGCTGCTCGCAGCTATATTTATTATTTTTGCTACCTTTTGGGCACTTTTGGGGCCCTTAACATGCTCGAAAACTCTTGAAACTTTGCACACGGGTCAGAACCCGCGGCCATCAGAGCCGGGCTGAAGCTGGTACCCGGGCGTGGCAGGGCGGCTCGTCAGCGCCCCCTGGAACGGGGTCCGAACACTTGGTCCATAACTCAAACACGCTTGTATGTAATAATATGAAACTCGGTACACATGTTGATCTCATCGTTTCATCTATACCTCACACTCTTACTTTTTACCCCAGCCCAACAGGAAGTCGGCTATTGAGGTTTGTTTGTAAAACGCTCGCAATGGAATGTCAAATACTCCTCCTAGAGCTTTGATCCAAATTCGACGAAACTCGGTCAGCGTGAAGTCAAGACATTGAGGATGAAAGTTTGCGAGGGGATTTTTGATATCTCGAACGGTTTGGCCGTGGCGAGGAAACGAACTTATGGCGATAATCGTGAAACAGGAAGTGTGTCAGAACTTCAGCATACATTAACATATCTTGATGAAACTTCATCAGTGTGTTCGCTGTAAGAGGACGATCACATGGATGTGACTATTTCGAGTCAAAGTTATAGCGCCACCAACTGGCAGCAGGAAGTGTGTCACTTTCAAAATGCTTTGAAATCACCCTCTTATTTTTACCCGATTTGCTTCAAACTTAATCTGTATAATGTAAATACATAGCAGATGAAGACCTGTGAATGGATTCTTGATATCTTTGATACTGTTGCCGTGGCAACGCATCAAACTTTAAAATTCTTTTTTTTTTGATGATTTTGAGACTCTTAATGGCTTTTGAGGCCCTTAACGGGTTTGAAAACTCTTGAAACTTTGCACACAGGTCATATCCCACAGCCATCAGGCCCGGGCTGAAGATGGTACCTAGGCGTGGCAGGGGGGCTAGACAGCGCCCCCTGGAACGGGGTCCGAAAACTTGGTCCATAACTCAAACACGCTTGCATGTAATAATATGAAACTCGGTACACATGTTGATCTCATCGTTCATATATACCTCAAACTATTACTTTTTACCCCAGCCCAACAGGAAGTCGGTTATTTAGGGTTGTTCATAAAACACTCGCAATGGAATTTGAAGTACTCCTCCTAGAGAATTCAAACACACGGCACGAAACTCGGTCAGCATGAAGTCAAGGCATTGAGGATGAAAGTTTGCGAGGGGATTTTTGATATCTCGAACGGTTTGGCCGTGGCGAGGAAACGAACTTATGGCGATAATCGTGAAACAGGAAGTGTGTCAGAACTTCAGCATACATTAACTGATCTTGATGAAACTTCAGCAGTGTGTTCGCTGTAAGAGGACGATCACATGGATGTGAATATTGTGAGTCAAAGTTATAGCGCCACCAACTGGCAGCAGGAAGTGTGTCACTTTCAAAATGCTTTGATATCACCCTTTTATTTTTACCCGATTTGCTTCAAACTTCATATGTATAATGTAAACATACGGCAGATGTAGACCTGTGAATGGATTCTTGATATCTTTGAAACTGTTGCCGTGGCAACGCATCAAACTTTACCATTCTTTTAGGATGCTTTTGAGACTCTTAGCATGCTTTAAATTGCATGAAACTCGACAGACACATCACATTTATTAGCCAGTAGACATGTGCAAAGTTTCAGAAACGGGCGTGGTGAGGGCTCAGTAGCGCCACCTTTTGACAAAAGTGGGGTTGTTAGTTTTATCTACAGTTACAAAAATCGGTATGTATATTGTACTCCTCGAGCCGGACAACTTTCTAATTGACACTCATTAGCTAGGACCCACAGAAAGTCAGATATGTTTGTTTGAATGTAGAGAAAATCTCAGAATTTTGCCAGTCTCTCAGTGTCCCTCTGTGTGAGTGAGAGGAGGGGCGCCTGTCAGGTTAATTTTAACCCTTTATTTGCTGTGTGCGACTTCTCTGGCATTTTCGGGGGCCTTAACATCCTCGAAAACTCTTGAAACTTTGCACACGGGTCAGAACCCATGGCCATCAGGGCCGGGCTGAAGCTGGTAACCGGGCGTGGCAGGGCGGCTCGACAGCGCCCCCTGGACTGGGATTCGAACATTTGTCCATAAATCAAACACACTTGCATGAATTAATATGAAACTCGGTACAATTATAGATCACATCAGGCCAAACAACTTTCGTGCTCTAAGTTTTATGACAGTTCAAATGGAAGTTATTTATGAATTATGAATTATGGGTTGTTTGAATAATTGTCCTAGGAGAAATACATCAAATTACAACGCATGTGTTTACCAATCACAACCAAACTCGGTGTGCATGAAGTCAAGACATTGAGGATGCTCAATTCCGGACGGATTTTTGATATCTCGAACGGTCTGGCCGTGGCGAGGAAATGAATTTTATGACTAAAAAAGGACACATAAAGTGTGTTATAACTTTGCTCATTTTACCTACAGTTACAAAACTTACCACGTATATTGTTCTCGTCAAGCCGATCAACTTTCCAATTTAAAGTCATTCGCTCTGAGCAACAGAAAGTCAGATATTGTAGTTTGAATGGATTTATTTCCCCTGCGATTCTCTCTCTCTCTCTCTCTCTCTCTCTCTCTCTCTCTCTGTGTGTGTGTGTGTGGTGTGTGTGTCTGTGTGGGGAGGGGAGGGCTGTTGTCTGTGTTTATGTGTGTGTGTGTGGCTGGCTGTGATTTTTCCTACAAGTCCTTGTCTCTAAGTCCTTGTCTTTTTGCATAACAATTTTGCATAACAATATTTTTAAATGACAAAATAGGCATATAACCCCATCTTTTAAATGTATAGATTGCTTTAAATAAAAGTAAGATTGTATTTGTAATTGAAGTTGAATGAATTTAAAATTCATGTGCTATATTTCAATATATTTGTTTTCCTTAAGATTTTAAAACACTAACTTCATTCTTATCTGAATTACAAATATTTGTTTCTGTATAAAATAATACTCTGACTAAAAACACATTTGATGTTTTTTTTTTGGTATTTTTATTTACATGTATTTATGTGTGTGTGTGTGTGTGTGTGTGTGTATAAAAGTGCAGGGTTTTTTTAGATAAAGTAGAATTTCTATAACTATGTGTTGAACTAATAAATCACTCTTGTGTGTGTTAAACACAATCTACTTAATACAGACAACTTCATTATAAAGATAAATAACAAATCCAAAAAATATATGATTATAATCTATGACAAAAAAAGCCATTACAAACTATATTATTGGAAAATACACATTGCTCTTTGTATTGTTGTAAAATATTCATGAAAAACAAGATAACAAAAATCAAAAAGATAAATTATTTTAGATATAGCCATGTTTTAAATGTATAGCAGAGATGTTAATTGAGGCAGCAACATACAAACTTTCTAGAACAACATGGACCTGGATAGCTGGTTTTTATGGAGGACAGTGAAGAGGAAGAGGGTGCAAATCAAACAGCTCATTCTCAGACTACACAGCAAACAGCTTAAGTTTTTAGTGCTTTGTTTGAGGTTTTTAGTGCTCTGTCCTATCTATTATCAACATATAATAGATGGAACAGAACAAGAAAGGCAATTAATAATCTGTCTTTGCATTATGATATGAAAGGCTCAGTACAGTGTGGCACAAAACGCTTATGCGCATCCCGAGTGGAGAATGATGCGCTTAAAGCCACATGGAGTTACAGCGCACAGCGCATCGAGTCCGCATTGATGCAAGCTCTACAATACACTTCTTTTTGATAGTCAAAGCGGGGGTTACGTTTTTACACGTCGTACAGAATAACCCTAAAGGCACCAAGGTGGCGGTGCCACCGGCTTTATATTAAATATAAATATAGCTGTGAGCAGCGATAAAGGGCCAAAGCCGGCGGTACCACCATCCCGGTGCCTTTGGGTAACTAAAGGCATCGGGGTTGCGGTGCCACCGGCTTGGGCCCGCAATCGCTGCTCGCAGCTATATTTATTCTTTAGTTTATTATTATTTTGCTACCTTTTGGGCACTTTTGGGGCCCTTAACGTGCTCGAAAACTCTTGAAACTTTGCACACGGGTCAGAACCCGCGGCCATCAGAGCCGGGCTGAAGATGGTACCCGGGCGTGGCAGGGCGGCTCGTCAGCGCCCCCTGGAACGGGGTCCGAACACTTGGTCCATAACTCAAACACGCTTGTATGTAATAATATGAAACTCGGTACACATGTTGATCTCATCGTTTCATCTATACCTCGCGCTCTTACTTTTTACCCCAGCCCAACAGGAAGTCGGCTATTGAGGTTTGTTTGTAAAACGCTCGCAATGGAATGTCAAATACTCCTCCTAGAGCTTTGATCCACATTCGACGAAACTCGGTCAGCGTGAAGTCAAGACATTGAGGATGAAAGTTTGCGAGGGGATTTTTGATATCTCGAACGGTTTGTCCGTGGCGAGGAAACGAAATCATGGCGAGAAACGTGAAACAGGAAGTGTGTTATAACTTCAGCATACATTAACTGATCTTGATGAAACTTCAGCAGTGTGTTCGCTGTAAGAGGACGATCACATGGATGTGACTATTGTGAGTCAAAGTTATAGCGCCACCAACTGGCAGCAGGAAGTGTGTCACTTTCAAAATGCTTTGATATCACCCTTTTATTTTTACCCGATTTGCTTCAAACTTCATATGTATAATGTAAACATACGGCAGATGTAGACCTGTGAATGGATTCTTGATATCTTTGAAACTGTTGCCGTGGCGACGCATCAAACTTTACCCTTCTTTTAGGATGCTTTTAGGATGCTTTTGAGACCCTTAGCATGCTTCAAATTGCATGAAACTCGACAGACACATCACATTTATTAGCCAGTAGACATGTGCAAAGTTGCAGAAACGGGCGTGGTGAGGGCTCAGTAGCGCCACCTTTTGACAAAAGTGGGGTGGTTAGTTTTAACTAGAGTTACAAAAATTGGTATGTATATTGTACTCCTCGAGCCGGACAACTTTCTAATTGACACTTATTAGCTAGGACCCACAGAAACTCAGATATTTTTGTTTGAATATGGCCACTCTGAGCCTTTGGCTGGCTGGCTGGCTGTCTGTGTGTGTGTGTGTGTGTGTGTGTGCAGGGGGAGGGGGCTTAACCATTTCACTGCTGTGTGTATGACCTGCATAAAGAAAATACATTTCTCAAGCCTGGTATTTTTTAAATAAGTTTTTATTTTTATTTTTTATAAGTAAAGGCATATAACTAGTTTAATTGTAGTGAATTGACAATAGTTTTATATAATTAGTTTATTAATCAGATTAACTTGGTCAATAAACTTGGTCTGAAAATTTGGTCCATAAATCAAACACACTTGCATGTAATAATATGAAACTTGGTACACATATAGATCTCATCGTTTCATATATACTTCACACTCTTACTTTTTACCCCAGCCCAACAGGAAGTTGGCTATTTAGGGTTGTGTTTAAAACACATGCAATGTAATTTAAATTATTGCTCCTAGAGCACTGAACCAAATTCGACGAAACTCGATCAGCGTGAAGTCAAGACATTAAGGATGAAAAAGTGCCACGGGATTTTTTGATATCTCGAACGGTTTGGCCGTGGCGAGGAAACGAAATTATGGCGAGAAACATGGAACAGGATGTGTGTTATAACTTCAGCATACATTAACTGATCTTGATGAAACTTCAGCAGTGTGTTCGCTGTAAGAGGACGATCACATGGATGTGACTATTGTGAGTCAAAGTTATAGCGCCACCAACTGGCAGCAGGAAGTGTGTCACTTTCAAAATGCTTTGAAATCACCCTCTTATTTTTACCCGATTTGCTTCAAACTTAATCTGTATAATGTAAATACATAGCAGATGAAGACCTGTGAATGGATTCTTGATATCTTTGATACTGTTGCCGTGGCAACGCATCAAACTTTAAAATTCTTTTTTTTTTGATGATTTTGAGACTCTTAATGGCTTTTGAGGCCCTTAACGGGTTTGAAAACTCTTGAAACTTTGCACACAGGTCATATCCCACAGCCATCAGGCCCGGGCTGAAGATGGTACCTAGGCGTGGCAGGGGGGCTAGACAGCGCCCCCTGGAACGGGGTCCGAAAACTTGGTCCATAACTCAAACACGCTTGCATGTAATAATATGAAACTCGGTACACATGTTGATCTCATCGTTCATATATACCTCAAACTATTACTTTTTACCCCAGCCCAACAGGAAGTCGGTTATTTAGGGTTGTTCATAAAACACTCGCAATGGAATTTGAAGTACTCCTCCTAGAGAATTCAAACACACGGCACGAAACTCGGTCAGCATGAAGTCAAGGCATTGAGGATGAAAGTTTGCGAGGGGATTTTTGATATCTCGAACGGTTTGGCCGTGGCGAGGAAACGAAATTATGGCGAGAAACATGGAACAGGATGTGTGTTATAACTTCAGCATACATTAACTGATCTTGATGAAACTTCAGCAGTGTTTTCGCTGTAAGAGACCGATCACATGGATGTGACTATTGTGAGTCAAAGTTATAGCGCCACCAACTGGCAGCAGGAAGTGTGTCACTTTCAAAATGCCGTGGCAACGAAACAAACTTTAACATTATTTTTTGATGCTTTTGGGACTCTTAGCTTGCTTGAAACTCAACAGATACATCACATTTATTAGCCAATAGACATGTGCAACTATGGCAAAAGATTAAAGTAATGTCAAAAAAGTAAACACTAAAAGCCTCATATCTTCTAAAAATGTAATTATACATCATTTGTTTCTAAATTAAATTATACAAATATTATAACTTCCCCAATTTTTCCTTTTTTTCATTTAAGAATTGTGTTTACGTTCAAAAACAGCCAGAATTGTTGTAAAATTCATAAAAAAATAATAATCTGAGTCATACGTAGTGCTATACTGCCCTCTTGTGTTCAATATCAGGTAGGCCTATTGTGTATATTCCCACCGGTTAATCAACGTGTGACTCCGCTGGGACTTGGGAGCTTTTAAATCGCTTACTTAAAACCGAAAGTCAAAATACGGATGTCCGCACAAGACATTAATGGTGTGGAGTAGAGCGAGCATTTTAAATAAATTCCTATTAAGTAGGATTGAACTAAACAGAAAGAATGTTCACTCTGTTCTGCTGGTTCCTCGCTGGTGGATCATATGATTACTTTGTCATAATCTATGACAAAAATGCTATTATAAACCATATTAATAATAGATAATACACATTGCTCTTATTTTTGAAAAATACATTCATGAAAAACAAGATAACAAAAATCATTAAAAAAAATATAGCCATGGCTGCTATTAAAGCAACATATAATTGAAAGGCAATTAATAATCTGTCATTACGTCACTGCATTATGATATTACGGCTCCAATACGGTGCAGCACAAAGCACTTATGTGCATCCCGAGCGGAGAATGATGTGCTTGAAGCCACATGAAGTTACAGCGCATTGAGTCCGTATTGAAAAGTTCAAAGCACAAAGGAAATACATATTTATGAACAGTGTATTATACATTATCTATCTATGCAATAGTTTATTGAGCCTTTTCTTTTAAAGGTTTTAAATTTCAGTTACTGTGTGCGTGAAGAACAATTATAGTGCTCTGACTCTAGTGTTGTGATCTAACCGACAGCGTCCGACACCCGGTAGAAAGTAACACGATTAAGTTACAGCAATAAAGTCCAGCAAGAAAAAGTTTCTTCATTCGAAAATATAGACCTTTAGACCTTTATCTTAAAGATCCAGTATAATAGGATTAACATTGAATCATTGAAGATCGTTTCATCATTGACTGTAACCGAATGTGACGTGCTGTTTGAATGCTGAATGGAGAATGACTGACAGGCGCAGAGAGGGAAAAGTTTGTGTTCTTGAATTTAATGACTTAAATATTAATTTCTATATCACATAATAGCTTCAGAACACTAATAATACAGTACACAAAAACTTTATGGTACTTTAGAAAGTTTTTGTGCCTTTGTGCCTAACAGAATAGTATATGCACAATATAGAATTTGAATCAGCCTCGTCAAAGATGGCAGTGTCAGAGCCGATACCGATCCTGAGTATCTAATCGGCGCACTTCTTTTCAACAGTCAAATTGAAATTGAAATTGCTTGAAACTCAACAGATACATCACATTTATTAGCCAGTAGACGTGCAAAGTTTCAGAAACGGGCATGTGCAAGGACTAAATAGCGCCACCTTTTGACAAAAGTGGGGTTGTTAGTTTTATCTACAGTTACAAAAATCGGTATATACATTGTACTCCTCAAGCCGGACAACTTTCTAATACATAGTCATTAGCTCGGACCAAGAGGAAGTCAGATATTTTGGTTTGAATATGGTGAGCCTCTCTCTGAGCCTACGTCCCTGTATGGCAAGCCCTTTTAACATTTAAAAGCTAAGTTTGCCTGTCCGGAATTAACATTGTAGATATCAACAACGTCTTTCTGTCTATTCGTAATTACATTTTGGATAGTTTGTATTATCATTTAAGATATCTGTAACATAATTGTGACTAGTCGAAATGACAGAGTATGGCAAGCCGTTTTAACATTTAATCATAAAAGGGCCAAAGCCTTCGGCACCGCCACCCGGGTGCCTTTAGGTAACTAAAGGAACCGGGGTTGCGGTGCCACCGGCTTGGGCCCGCCATCGCTGCTCGCAGCTATATTATTATTATTATTATTATTTATACGACTATTTGGGCACTTTTGGGGCCCTTAACATGCTCAAAAACTCTTGAAACTTTGCACACGGGTCAGAATCCGCGGCCATCAGGGCCGGGCTGAAGATGGTACCCGGGCGTGGCAGGGGGGCTAGACAGCGCCCCCTGGAACGGGGTCCGAAAACTTGGTCCATAACTCAAACACGCTTGCATGTAATAATATGAAACTCGGTACACATGTTGATCTCATCGTTCATATATACCTCAAACTATTACTTTTTACCCCAGCCCAACAGGAAGTCGGTTATTTAGGGTTGTTCATAAAACACTCGCAATGGAATTTGAAGTACTCCTCCTAGAGAATTCAAACACACGGCACGAAACTCGGTCAGCATGAAGTCAAGGCATTGAGGATGAAAGTTTGCGAGGGGATTTTTGATATCTCGAACGGTTTGGCCGTGGCGAGGAAACGAACTTATGGCGATAATCGTGAAACAGGAAGTGTGTCAGAACTTCAGCATACATTAACTGATCTTGATGAAACTTCAGCAGTGTGTTCGCTGTAAGAGGACGATCACATGGATGTGAATATTGTGAGTCAAAGTTATAGCGCCACCAACTGGCAGCAGGAAGTGTGTCACTTTCAAAATGCTTTGAAATCACCCTCTTATTTTTACCCGATTTGCTTCAAACTTAATCTGTATAATGTAAATACATAGCAGATGAAGACCTGTGAATGGATTCTTGATATCTTTGATACTGTTGCCGTGGCAACGCATCAAACTTTAAAATTTTTTTTTTTTGATGATTTTGAGACTCTTAGCGGCTTTTGGGGCCCTTAACGGGTTTGAAAACTCTTGAAACTTTGCACACAGGTCAGATCCCACAGCCATCAGAGCCGGGCTGAAGATGGTACCTGGGTGTGGCAGGGGGGCTAGACAGCGCCCCCTGGAACGGGGTCCGAACACTTGGTCCATAACTCAAACACGCTTGCATGTAATAATATGAAACTCGGTACACATGTTGATCTCATCGTTTCATATATACCTCAAACTATTACTTTTTACCCCAGCCCAACAGGAAGTCGGCTATTGAGGTTTGTTTGTAAAACGCTCGCAATGGAATGTGCAATACTCCTCCTAGAGAATTCAAACACACGGCACGAAACTCGGTCAGCATGAAGTCAAGGCATTGAGGATGAAAGTTTGCGAGGGGATTTTTGATATCTCGAACGGTTTGGCCGTGGCGAGGAAACGAAATTATGGCGAGAAACGTGAAACAGGAAGTGTGTTATAACTTCAGCATACATTAACTGATCTTGATGAAACTTCAGCAGTGTGTTCGCTGTAAGAGGACGATCACATGGATGTGACTATTGTGAGTCAAAGTTATAGCGCCACCAACTGGCAGCAGGAAGTGTGTCACTTTCAAAATGCTTTGAAATCACCCTTTTATTTTTACCCGATTTGCTTCAAACTTAATCTGTATAATGTAAATATACGGCAGATGTAGACCTGTGAATGGATTCTTGATATCTTTTAAACTGTTGCCGTGGCAACGCATCAAACTTTACCATTCTTTTAGGATGCTTTTGAGACCCTTAGCATGCTTCAAATCGCATGAAACTCGACAGACACATCACATTTATTAGCCAGTAGACATGTGCAAAGTTTCAGAAACGGGCGTGGTGAGGGCTCAGTAGCACCACCTTTTGACAAAAGTGGGGTTGTTAGTTTTAACTAGAGTTACAAAAATCGGTATGTATATTGTACTCCTCGAGCCGGACAACTTTCTAATTGACACTCATTAGCTAGGACCCACAGAAAGTCAGATATCTTTGTTTGAATGTAGAGAAAATCTTAGAATTTTGCCAGTCTCTCAGTGTCTCTCTGTGTGAGTGAGAGGAGGGGCGCCTGTCAGGTTAATTTTAACCCTTTATTTGCTGTGTGCGACTTCTCTGGCATTTTCGGGGGCCTTAACATCCTCTAAAACTCTTGAAACTTTGCACACGGGTCAGAACCCATGGCCATCAGGGCCGGGCTGAAGCTGGTCATCGGGCGTGGCAGGGCGGCTCGACAGCGCCCCCTGGACTGGGATTCGAACATTTGTCCATAAATCAAACACACTTGCGTGAATTAATATGAAACTCGGTACAATTATAGATCACATCAGGCCAAACAACTTTCGTGCTCTAAGTTTTACGACAATTAAAATGGAAGTTGAGAATTATGGGTTGTTTGAATAGTTGTCCTAGGAGAAATACATCAAATTACAACGCATGTGTTTACCAATCACAACCAAACTCGGTGTGCAAGAAGTCAAGACATTGAGGATGAAAGTTTGTGAGGGGATTTTTGATATCTCAAACGGTTTGGCCGTGGCGAGGAAACGAAATTATGGCGAGAAACGTGAAACAGGAAGTGTGTTATAACTTCAGCATACATTAACATATCTTGATGAAACTTCATCAGTGTGTTCGCTGTAAGAGGACGATCACATGGATGTGACTATTTCGAGTCAAAGTTATAGCGCCACCAACTGGCAGCAGGAAGTGTGTCACTTTCAAAATGCTTTGAAATCAACCTCTTATTTTTACCCGATTTGCTTCAAACTTCATCTGTATAATGTAAATACATGGCAGATGAAGACCTGTGAATGGATTCTTGATATCTTTGATACTGTTGCCGTGGCAACGCATCAAACTTTAAAATTCTTTTTTTTTTGATGATTTTGAGACTCTTAATGGCTTTTGAGGCCCTTAACGGGTTTGAAAACTCTTGAAACTTTGCACACAGGTCATATCCCACAGCCATCAGGCCCGGGCTGAAGATGGTACCTAGGCGTGGCAGGGGGGCTAGACAGCGCCCCCTGGAACGGGGTCCGAAAACTTGGTCCATAAATCAAACACGCTTGCATGTAATAATATGAATGAAAAACTTCATCTGTATAATGTAAACAGATGAAAAACTTCATCTGTATAATGATGAAAAACAGATGAAAAACTTCATCTGTATAATGTAAACATACGGTAGATGTAGACCTGTGAATGGATTCTTGATATCTTTTAAACTGTTGCCGTGGCAAAGCTTCAAACTTTGAAATTATTTTAGGATGCTTTTGAGACTCTTAGCATGCTTGAAATTGCATGAAACTCAACAGACACATCACATTTATTAGCCAGTAGACATGTGCAAAGTTTCAGAAACGGGCATGGTGCAGGGACTAAATAGCGCCACCTTTTGACAAAAGTGGGGTTGTTATTTTTATCTACAGTTACAAAAATCGTTATATACATTGTACTCCTCAAGCCAGACAACTTTCTAATTCATAGTCATTAGCTCAGACCAAGAGGAAGTCAGATATTTTGGTTTGAATATGGTGAGACTCTCTCTGAGCCTACGTCCGTGTATGGCAAGCCCTTTTAACATTTAAAAGCTAAGTTTGCCTATCCGGAAATTAACATTGTAGATATCAACAATGTCTTTCTGTCTAGTCGTAATTACATTTTGGATAGTTTGTATTATCATTTAAGATATCTGTAACATAATTGTGACTAGTCAAAATGACAGACTATGGCAAGCCGTTTTAACATTTAATCATGAAAGGCCAAAGCCTTCGGCACCGCCACCCCGGTGCCTTTAGGTAACTAAAGGAGCCAGGGTTGCGGTGCCACCGGCTTGGGCCCGCCATCGCTGCTCGCAGCTATATTTTATATTATTATTATTATTATTTTTCTGCTACCTTTCGGGCACTTTTGGGGCCCTTAACATGCTCGAAAAACTCTTGAAACTTTGCACACGGGTCAGAACCCGCGGCCATCAGAGCCGGGCTGAAGATGGTACCCGGGCGTGGCAGCAGGGGGCTAGACAGCGCCCCTGGAACGGGGTCCGAACACTTGGTCCATAACTCAAACACGCTTGTATGTAATAATATGAAACTCGGTACACATGTTGATCTCATCGTTCATCTATACCTCGCGCTCTTACTTTTTACCCCAGCCCAACAGGAAGTCGGCTATTGAGGTTTGTTTGTAAAACGCTCGCAATGGAATTTCAAATACTCCTCCTAGAGCTTTGATCCAAATTCGACGAAACTCGGTCAGCGTGAAGTCAAGACATTGAGGATGAAAGTTTGCGAGGGGATTTTTGATATCTCGAACGGTTTGTCCGTGGCGAGGAAACGAAATCATGGCGAGAAACGTGAAACAGGAAGTGTGTTATAACTTCAGCATACATTAACTGATCTTGATGAAACTTCAGCAGTGTGTTCGCTGTAAGAGGACGATCACATGGATGTGACTATTGTGAGTCAAAGTTATAGCGCCACCAACTGGCAGCAGGAAGTGTGTCACTTTCAAAATGCTTTGATATCACCCTTTTATTTTTACCCGATTTGCTTCAAACTTCATCTGTATAATGTAACATACGGCAGATGTAGACCTGTGAATGGATTCTTGATATCTTTGAAACTGTTGCCGTGGCGACGCATCAAACTTTTACCCTTTCTTTTTAGGATGCTTTTAGGATGCTTTGAGACCCTTAGCATTGCTCAAAAATGCATTGAAACTCGACAGACACATCACATTTATTAGCCAGTAGACATGTGCAAAGTTTCAGAAACGGGCGTGGTGGGCTCAGTAGCGCCACCTTTTGACAAAAGTGGGGTTGTTAGTTTTAACTAGAGTTACAAAAAATTGG
>NW_024121672.1:0-19584 GCF_016745375.1 Pimephales promelas
TGGGTACCCATACATCCCTGAAATCGCTTCAGAGGATGCTGGGTTCATATGGCTTCAGCCTCCGCTGTGGCTACAGCTGGGTCTTCTGCACATGCGCCCCCTTCAACTCTGGTTAAAGAGCCGCGTTCCCCACGCGATGGACGACGGGCCGCCAGATGATCAAGATTACGCAGACATGTATCACTGCACTGCAGCCATGGTCAGTAATCGAGTGGTTTCAGAGGGGCGTTACCATGGGGACTTTTTCTCGCCGGAAAGTCATCTCGACAGACGCATCCAACTCGGGTTGGGTGCGGTTTGCGAGGGCTCACCGGCCGCCGGCCAGTGGTCGAGCCACGAGAGTTCCTACACATAAACTGTCTGGAAATGATCGCGGTCGAGAAACGCGCTGCTGTTTTTCCTCCCGCGCATACACGGTCACCACGTCCTGATTCGCTCCGACAATATGGCCGTGGTATCATACATCAACCGTCAGGGTGGCGTCAGATCCAAGAATCTCTTTCATCTGACACGCGCATCCTATTGTGGTCCACAGAGTCACCTGCTCTCGCTCAGAGCGACGCACGTACCGGGCCACCTGAACGACGGCCCAGACATGCTGTCCAGGAACCTGGTCTCCCTCGGAGAATGGTCCCTGCACACTCAAACAGTCCAAACACTGTGGCGCCTATTCGGCAGAGCGGAGATAGATCATTTCGCGTCAGAAGAGAACGCTCACTGCCCAATATTCTTTTCAGGAGCGAGGACGCGCTAGCCAGGATTGGCCCCGCGCCCGCTCTATGCTTTCCCCCGATTTCCCTGCTTCCGCAGGTCATTCAGAGAATCAGGGACTCACGCCACTCGGTGCTCCTCATAGCCCCGCGCTGGGAGAATCAGATTTGGTTCCCGGAGCTTACGCGGCTGTCACAGACAGCCCCGTGGCCCATTCCAATCAGAGCAGATCTCCTCACTCAAGCCCGCGGCTCGATCTGGCATCCCCATCCACAGCGCTGGGCGCTTCATGCATGGGTGACCAACGACTACGCGTCGAATTGCCAGAAGGGGTTATGAACACGATCAAACACGCCAGAGCGGATTCTACCAGAAAGCTCTATGCTGCAAAATGGTCTGTGTTCTCCAAATGGTGCACCGACAAAAATTTGGACCCACGGACGTGCGAGGTGTCGTCTTTGCTCGTGTTCCTTCAGGAGATGCTGGATAAGGGCAGGTCCCCATCCACTCTTAAGGTTTACGTGGCAGCCGTCGCGGCGTTCATTGAACCCCGGCGCGCCCAGTCTCTGGGCAAAGAGGAGCTAATCATCCGCTTCCTCAGGGGAGCCAGAAGGATGAACCCCCCTCACCCCCCTACGGTGCCGGTCTGGGATCTTTCTATAGTTCTAGAAGCTCTGAAAGCCCCACTGTTTGAACCACTTGAGTCCGTGGAGCTTAAATACCTCTCGTTAAAAACCGTTCTTCTGACGGCACTCGCCTCAGTAAAACGTGTGGGGGACATTCACGCGCTGTCTTCGAGCGCCGCGTGCCTAGAGTTTGGACCGAATGATTCCATAGTCATTCTAAAACCTAGACACGGTTATGTTCCTAAGGCGATTGGTACCCCTTTCAGGGCGCAAGTGATCTCTCTATCGGCGCTGCCTGCATCCGATAGTGAATGTGACGCTGACCGCCTCTGCCCGGTTCGGGCTCTCAGAGTGTACACTACACGCGTTGCCGCGTTCAGACGCTCGGAGCAGCTGTTTGTGTCGTTCGGTGGCCGCACAAAGGGACTAGCCGCCTGGAAACAGACCCTATCCAGGTGGATAGTAGACGCTATTGCCTCTGCTTATGCCGCTAAAGACCTGCCTTGCCCTCTGGGCATCAGGGCTCATTCCACCAGAGGCATGGCCTCATCGTGGGCATGGTCCTGCGGGATTTCCATTCACGACATTTTGTGTGGCTGCGGGATGGGCCTCCCCCTCCACTTTTGTCAGATTTTATAACTTGGAAGTTCCAGCCTTACAGGCTAAAATTCTGGCGGTCTAGTACTCATAGCTCTCCTATAGAAGCCACACTATCGGGAGTTCCATCACAACCGGCTCACCCCTTGTGTTCCCCTATGTGCTTATGCATTAGCCTACACATCACGGCCCGCTCCGCCGGCCGCCTTTGGGCGTTTTGCACTAGATGATAACGGCCGCTATGCTGGCCGCCTTATTATCTTCATCCACTTAAAGATTCCCCCGGTGTTTTTCCCCCTGGGATGCTTAGTGGTTACTTAGCGCGCACGGCATTGACCAGGTGTTCCCGTAGCGTAAGCTAGCTTACGCAATACGAGAGAACCTCTCGTAAGAGAACGAATCGGTTACCTAACGTAACCTCGGTTCTCTCTAGATGAGGGAACGAGTATTGCGTTCCCGGCCGTGCTTGCGCCACTAGCGTTTCGCTTCATGCTACAGAATCAACGAACGAGCTGGGAGAGCGACCTTTATACACTGTAGCCACGCCCCTTTTGGCGGGCTGTGACGCAGTGAGCGAGCGCCGTCCGCTCATTGGGCGCGGACTCAGCGCCGCTCTCCCATAGGTTCGTGCATTCTCCCTGAGCGAACCAATGAGCCGCTAGCTAGCCCGCTCATGGTCTGCCTCAGGAGAGACTGCGTTGACAATGATTACAAAATTATGGAATAATTTTTTGGCTTCAACTTCTCAGCAAAGATGAATCTTTCCCGTAACATAAGCTAGCTTACGCAATACTCGTTCCCTCATCTAGAGAGAACCGAGGTTACGTTAGGTAACCGATTCGTTTTTAATCAATCTCTGTGGGATGATATCGCTGAAGAGTTTTTTTGGTTCCTCCATATCACTGCAGCAAACATAATGCAGCCTATTGGCTAAAACAGTCTGTGGAATTTCCTACAGATGGTGATGTCATTTTTCAGAGAGCTGATTGGTCAGTAGGCGGCGTTTTCATAGAGTTTATCTCTTAGCCTATCTGAAACATAACCTACTCCAGAGCAGGCTAGCCGTTCAGCGTAAGTTACCATGGTGATCTACCCCGGTAAGACGAGAACCACCTTCGTGGTAGTGAAAACCCAGGGTTAACCTCGAAGTTACCTTGATAAACTCAAATCTTGCTTCGTGGTAGGCTAAAGGCCCTAGGTTAGTGCTGAATTCAGAGGATGCTCTGTGTGCCTAATAATTCGATGTCAGCAGCTGTTTGCAGCATTTTGTCACGATTATAGAGATACATTTCTGTGATGCACGGATCAGCTCTCACAATATCTGAATAGCCTAATCATGTAGGCCTAGCCTACGCACAAATCAACTAATTTTTTTCTTAGATTTATCTTACCTCTACCGGTCCTCATAACTTTTCAGGTGATTTCTTTATTGTGATGATGTAGGCTATCAATGTTTTCTTTAACAGTTTACTTTCATGATTAGGCTAGAGATGCTGCTGTCAGGCATTTTAAACGTATCCATGGGCGTTGTAATGTCACAGAAAATAACAAGGGACATTTATGCCGCAAAACTAAAAAATTTAGTTATAAGGATATACAGAGGAAGTCTTTTAGCTTCTGAAATAATTTAGAGGCACTTATGAAGCTCAGGATTAATCAGGAGGATGGCTTCTTTCCTCCGAACAGATTGACTCTATGAACCTGGACATGTGTGAGAGACCTTTTCAACCAGAACACAGAACATCAATTCACGAGTTTACATGTTAAAGGGCACATATTATGGAAAATTCACTTTTACATGGTGTTTGAACATAAATGTGTGTTGGCAGTGTGTGAGAAAAACCACCGTAGAATGATAAAAATCCACCCAGTGTTTTTTTTTTTTACAATCTCAATAAATCATATGCACTGTCTCAGAAAGAGCTGTTCTAAGATTCAGCTCTTTGTGACGTAGAATTGAGCAAGGGGTTTGATTGACAGTGTGGTTGTGCCATAGACCCCGCCCTCGGTGATCTGTACAGCATCCTCCATTGTTTCAACGACAGCCGGTAATGTCTCTTGGAAACATAAATGTTCTGTTGTGGGTTAATCCTGTTGTTGTGGCCTAAAAGTTAATCCTCAACTGTGGATCGTTGTCTACTGTTTGCGATCCACCGTCACCTCCAGTAACAGTAAGTGTATTTTATGATTTTTGAGCAAATAGTCTTTTCAGTCAATGTCAGCCAATTCAACAACAAATGCGTCTAAAGTTGTTGTCATCGTAGGATGTCTGTGTAGGCTATATAATTTAAACCTTGTTTGTATAGTGTGTAACCACACATTTATAAATATATATATTTTTAAAGATATTGTATTAAAAACTGCATATATGTTCTTGTTCTGTAAGTTAGCCATTGATTGATTGATATAAGTTTATTGAATAGGATAAACCCCTTGAGATGGATCATCTCGTTTTCGAGGGTGTCCTATATACAATACAAAACAAAGGACAAATTAAACACATTACAATAATAAGACGTAAACAGTACCATAAGCAACACACTACCACAAACACACACACACACACACATACTTGTTTTCATGATATATCGGGACTTGTGAAAAAAACGTGAAATATTAGGACATGCCTTTCCCAAGGTCCCACAGACATGGTTTTCAAATAATTTCCTACCAATGTTTCAAGGAATAGATCCATCTGTTGAGATTTTGTCTAAGGCTATATTTTGGGCAGACATGATTTTTATGCTACTTGTGAGGACATGTTTGGGTTTTTGTGACTTATGAGGTCATAGCAACAAACACTGTCATTTCATGTTTAAGTGATTTGTGAAGACCATAGAAACACTACATTTTCAGGTTTAAATGACTTATAAAGACTCAGTAATGAATAAAATAGGGTGCCTATTGTTTGCAACTTGGCTGCTGTTAAATGTTTGAAATTTCTTTCTACATAGACCTTTCTCACAACTTCCGTATTTGTGACCGGAAATAAGCAATTGTCGTGGTAATCTTCTTCCGCTCCATTCATAACAGATAGCGCCGAAGGCAACTAGTGAGAGTTGTTGCATACCGAACTTTTTGGTTATTCCCAAAAGCAGCCATACCTGTCGTTTTCATTCCTTCCCTCGTCAGTTCCCTGTCGATGAAGTTCGAAAGAACTGGATTCAGGCAATCTGGTGGGATGTTATTGATCCTGTGATCTTCTGTACTTCTCATGTCACCATTCACTAATAAGCCGTCATTGTTTGTTTATTTTTTATGTTTGGTGTATTTTTGAAGTAACGTTAGTTCATGTTCAACTTTATTAAGATATTTGTATCCAGCGGAATAAGCACATAAAAATATACACCACAATATAAAACAAGATAAATAAGAACACACAACAGTGGGCTACATAAATTTAAAATATTAATATATACCATTCTGAGTATATAACAATCTGAGTGTACAAGGGATAAATTAATATTTGTATAATTTTTCTTCATCTTTGATCGTTCTATTGTCACGGGTGACAAAATCGCTCAGTAACGGAACCTTCTTGAGAGTCCTGAGTTTCCTAGGGGAACGTATTGGGTGCAACACTCCACTACGGTTCCGGGTGTGATGGAAACATGCCCGTACTGATTAGCGCTAATGCATTGCAGGTGTGAGAGAGAGAGGAGCGGCGCTCACACAGGCTTCCTGTTTCATAAGCCACAATATAAAAGGAGCATTTAGAGAGTGTTTGCAGTGCGGTTGGTGGGTGTACAGTGTGTCAAGATTCCAAAGGGTTGACTCTGGGCAGTGCTGGATACAGGCTTCCTTGGAAAAATCGTTGGAGTGTGGAGATCGCCCATTCGAGTTTGCTGGGTCAGATTGATCGTTTGTGGGAAGACTGCTGGGCCGAGCTAGGGCTGGATCTGTGCTGTGGAAGGAGAGAGGAAAGATAAGTGAATTGTTTTCATCTTATGAACATTTGAACCACTTGAAGAGGATACAGTGAATGTGGATCTGACTGTTGGAGGAGCTATGTGTTTCAGAGTGTGATGAGGAGGAATTAAAAGTGAAAACCCTGTAAACGAGCGCAACGGCCGGAGTGGGGCCTCTGTCCAACCCTATCGTGTGAGTGAATTGCAGTGCTTTTGCCTTATTGATACACATTGATTTATTGCTGTGGAATTGAAGTGAACACAAGTGTGCTGTGTCTTTGTTGAGAAGTGGCCCCCATCCATGCTTACACGTTCGTGGAAGGTTATTATATCTGCCCCCGTCAGAAGCCCAGAGTGATACAGTGAACTGAAGAGAGAGTACTGTGTACTGTGACTATCCTCACCTGTTCTACTTACTGTTTGAGCCCAGAAGTATACAGCAACGCTGATAAAGTAATCGTTTAACCCACTGTCGCCCTACCGTGAACTGAGGAGAGAGTACTTTGTACTGTGAAGATCCACACCTGTTCTACTTGCTGTTTGAGCCCAGAAGCATACAGCACCACTGGTAAAGTAACCTTATGACTCACTGTCTCCCTATTGTGAACTGAAGAGAGAGTACTGTGTACTGTGAATATCCTCACCTGTTCTACTTACTGTTTGAGCCCAGAAGTATACAGCAACGCTGATAAAGTGATCGTTTAATCCACTGCTTCATTACCGTGCACCCACGAGAGTACCCTGTACCCTGTACTGTGAAGAATCCTTACCTGCCATACTTGCTGTCTGAGTCTGCAAGTCTGCAGCACCGCTGGGGGAAAAGTAAGCTTTTAATCCACTGCTTTATTATCGTGCACCAACGAGAGTACTCTGTACTGTGAAGAATCCTTACCTGCCATACTTACTGTCTGAGTCTGGAAGTCTGCAGCACCGCTGGGGGAAAAGTAAGCTTTTAATCCACTGCTTTATTATCGTGCACCAACGAGAGTACCCTGTACTGTGAAGAATCCTTACCTGCCATACTTCTTGTCTGAGTCTGGAAGTCTGCAGCACCGCTGGGGGAAAAGTAAGCTTTTAATCCACTGCTTTATTATCGTACACCAACGAGAGTACTCTGTACTGTGAAGAATCCTTACCCGCCATACTTACTGTCTGAGTCTGGAAGTCTGCAGCACCGCTGGGGGAAGAGTAAGCTTTTAATCCACTGCTTTATTATCGTGCACCAACGAGAGTATTCTGTACCGTGAAGAATCCTTACCCGCCATACTTACTGTCTGAGTCTGGAAGTCTGCAGCACCGCTGGGGGAAAAGTAAGCTTTTAATCCACTGCTTTATTATCGTACACCAACGAGAGTACTCTGTACCGTGAAGAATCCTTACCCGCCATACTTACTGTCTGAGTCTGGAAGTCTGCAGCACCGCCGGGGGAAGAGTAAGCTTTTAATCCACTGCTTTATTATCGTGCACCAACGAGAGTATTCTGTACCGTGAAGAATCCTTACCTGACATACTTACTCTTGGGTCTGGAAGTCTGCAGCACCGCTGGGGAGAAGTAAGCTTTTAATCCACTGATCCATCATCGTACATCGACGAGAGTTTTCTTTAACTGTGAGAAACCCTTGGTTGAATAAAGATTGTTACTCCTTTGAAACTTGTCTCTGTCTCCGGGTCCTCTGTTGTGTGCCTGTGGTGTCGGCTCCTCACGGTGGTGACTCAGTTAGAGGGGGGGTGGTTGGTCACCCGAGCGTTCCTCCCCTCGACCTGTGACACTATAGCAACAGCAGTGGAAAAAAAATCAGGATAACTGTTGAATAAAACTGACAGACTTCTTTCTGGTATTTACATCAAAATGCAGTTTATTGTAAATAATACTCCCTAGATATGAATAACTTTTCACACACTCCACCTTCTTACCTTTAATGAACGTATATTGGGAAGAATGAGCTTCAGTTCTGAAATCAATAGTCATATCTTTGGTCTTAGATACATCAGCTGCAGACAAGCATCACCACAGCATTTTACAAAGTCATCAACAACTGGACCATGACAAGTTTACATTTTTTCAAAGTTTTGCAGACTCTGATCAATTTTCTCCTCTCAGAGTAGGTTTTTCTAATGTGTCGACAGTTGACGGGAACTCCGTTTCCACAACGATTACGTATTTCCGTTTTTTGTGAAAAAGGTCTATTAGAAGCAGTGGTGTACAATATAGTCATGCTCAATTTCAGTAAACATTTTTCATATTTACGGTCTTCAAATGTCTTATCGTCTATTCATGAATTTCAGAGTAGATGTTATGTGAAAGAAAGAGGAAACACTTCAGGTCTTTCTTACTTGTATTCATAGCTTAACCAAAATAGGTACAAGTATGAAAATGATTGACCTTCATTGGCTGACCAATGCTGCATATGGATGGACTTATTATAACTAGGGCTTAACTAAAATTAAGAAATGGCAACCCTCATCAACTGTTTTTAAATCATTGAACAACCAGCCACAATACAGGATAAGGCAATACATAAGACAGCTTATTTGAAATGAAAGAACTACTCTCTTTAACGTCCAAAACAAAACACTGAAAACTTGGGAAATATGTTTGAAATTAACAATACCTTAAAGGGATACTCCACTTTTTTTGGAAATAGGCTCATTTTACAACTCCCCCAGAGTTAAACAGTTGAGTTTTTACCGTTTTCATCCAATTTTCTGATATTTAGAAGAATATCAGTAACCAGACAGTTTCTGGTCTCATTGACTTCCATAGTAGGAAAAAAAATATACTATGCAAGTCAATGAGACCAGAAGCTGTCTGGTTACTGATATTCTTCTAAATATCAGAAAATCGGCTGAATACATTCGAAAAAGGTAAAAACTCAACTGTTTAACTCTGGGGGAGTTGTAAAATGAGCCTGTTTCCAAAAAAAGTGGAGTATCCCTTTAAAGTACTTGCTTGTTGACACAGAGAGTATAGATTACATATACTTTTAAACCTTATTCTATGAAAGAGATTGTCCGTTGAAAAAATGCATTATGATATGATCCAGAGGTAGTAAGAAAAGAAAAAAAAGTGTCTAAAGGCTGGGGATAAAAGAAAACATCATTAATAGCCCTCATGAATACATGTCAACATGGCAGCCTCAGTCAAAACTAGGTTGTAACATGCTTGTACAAGAAAACATCAATAGCAATCCTTGAATCAAAATGAGAATATCAAAACGAAACTCATTTTCACTGGATATCTAAGGTGACACTGATTGTAACAGTACACAGTGAGCATTTTTCTAACCAAGTTCAACAGAAATTAAATTGCCCCTCAGCCACATTTGGCATGTTCTAGTTCATTGGTTCCAAAACCTGTACTGGAGTACCCCCAACACTGCACGTTTTCTTTGTCTCCCTAATCAAACACACCTGATTAGGTAGACATAGAAAACGTGCAGTGTTGGGGGTACTCCAGTACAGGTTTGGGAACCTCTATCTATACATCTTCCTTTTCATTGATATGATTCTATTGTGAATGTAGTATTTGATTGCAGCCCAGTCTCAGTCTTTCAGAGCCACTGGTTCTGCCTGGAGACAGGAGTCACAGTCCTTTTTACCTGGCACCTTGCAGTTGGTTATGAAATGAATCATGTGCCGCTCCACAGCCTTTACTTCATTACCTGTCCACTTGTTCCTCACCTTCCCAGCTGTCGAATGTAAACAAAAGAAACCCAGCAAACAATTTTACGTTCTGGGAACGTTCTGGGAATGTTAGTTTTTGGTTCCCAGAACGTTCCCAGAATGTTCCCAAGAACGTTCCCTATTGGTGATCCAGGAAAGTTTTCTTAACATATATAGAACGTTCTCTTAAGGTTAGGGGAACGTTCTGGAAACTTTATCAGAACATTCCCAAAACGTTCCCACAACGTTCTGGGAACATTATGCAAACGTTCCCTTAAAGTTTCCAGAACGTTCTACTAACCTTGGTATGTTACAAGAACGTTCTGGGAACCTACTCGGAATGTTCCCAGAACGTTGCGAGAACGTTCCAAGTAGGTTCCCAGAACGTTCCCCTAACCTTAAGGGAACGTTCTATTTACGTTAAGAAAACTTTCCTGGATCACCAATAGGGAACGTTCCTAGAAGGTTCCCTGAAGGTTCTCCTAACCTCTTCATTCTGATGTCTGGTCATAAATAAGTCAACAAGCCACTTCTTCTACATAGTTTATTATTCAGAAAATATAAGAAACAATTTCAATATCTGAACTGAGATATGAACATTTATTAAACAACAATGCATACATATATTAAACAACAATTTATTCATATATTAAATAACAATTTATTCATATATTAAACAACTATTTATTCATATATCAAACAAAATGAACATTTACATACAGTGAACACGTAACTGGTGTATGGTGTATGGTGAACATGAAACAGTGACAATGTGTAAATGGTGAACATGAACGTGTATGGTGAAAGTGGTGTATGGTATGGTGAACATGACAACATGTATGGTGAACATGAAACTCTGTCTTCACCAATCTCTTCACTTCACCATCAGCTGCAAATCAAAAACAAAGGGAAGGGGGGAGGGGGAAGGCATGAGTTAGATAGAAATTATAGACCTAAAAAATTAACTGTAGTGCAGTTAAGGACTGTGTGCCGATGACTGGTAAGCCATAAATATTATTCATTTTTATTATTAATATCTTTTTTTTATTACTGGCCAGGTATTTATTTATTTGCAAGGCAGTTACTACAACAATTACTAAACATTTATATAATGTTTTTAACTTGCCCTAGTTTTACTTAAAAAAAAAATACAAATAATACTTCTACGTAACAACTAAAGTCACCTGCAAGCCTTAAAGAAAAATTCAAGTGTTTAGCACTTTGAGTCTATTTTCTAGTTTGTTTTGGATAAACTAGAGTGGTGGACAAAGAAATTGACGATGGGTCATGTCTCGACTTTTTGACTCTTTTAGGATCGCCTGTAGTGTCTACGGCATGCACAAACATCCTTAAAACAACCCTAAAGTTTTCAAAACTGTGTCACTCAGTGGTGTGTGAAATAATGAAGTTTTGCTGATGTCTTGTAGACGGATGTTATGATATTTCACTGCGCAAATAATTTACACCCATTTAGTAATTATACTTTCCAAGTTTCCAACTTTTTAAGTCACTCATCAGTAGATGTTGCTAAAACAAATATCAGTCTATAAACCATGTCAAAAATGACACAAGAAAAAATTGATTTTGCATAATGTACATTGAAAATTTAAACAAAACTGACATGATTGCTTACCATTTTAAATGCCGGTGAGGGGCAAATTTAAGGACCATTGAAATTAGGTCTTCAATCTCACTGGCCTTAAGAGATTTGTAGGACTTCTGCATTGCCCCTTGATGTAGGAAAAATTTCATGTAAAAATTGTAGCTATTTGAGGTATGGTATTATTTAAAATAATGTACATTGGGACCAAAACAATTTTCCAAAGTGCAAAAAATTGGCTATTAAATATAAAAAAAATGACTGATAACTTGCCTATGATAATATTGCAGATCTTCGTCTGTTGGAAGGGTAGTTTGCCTTTTTTCCCTTTAAGGCTGTAGGCACCCAAGACTTCATTTGATGCAACCTTGCGCAATATTTTGCGCAAGGTTGCACCTGGGTTTGGTCCCCCAAGGGACCGAAGGTAGTTCTTCTGTTTAAAAGAAAGAAAGAAAGACTATTATTTAGAGGAAAAAAAGAATATGGCATCATGACACCAGATTAAAGGGTTAGTTCACCCAAAAATGAAAATTCTGTCAGTATTTACTCACCCTCATGTTGTTCCAAACCTCTATGCGTTTATTTGTTCTGCTGAACACAAAGGAAGATATTTGGAAGGATGTTTTAATCAAACAGGGGCTCGTTCTTCGTACGTTGCTTAAAACATCCGAGCCCCTGTTTGATTAAAACATTCTTCCAAATATCTTCCTTTGTGTTCAGCAGAACAAATAAACACATAGAGGTTTGGAACAACATGAGGGTGAGTAAATACTGACAGAATTTTCATTTTTGGGTGAACTAACCCTTTTTTTGAATGGAAACTGTTCAAGCTGGATGGATGGATGGGTGGGTGGTTTATGGATGGATGGGTGGGTGGTGGATGAGTGGATGGCTGAACGGTTTATGGATTGATTGGTGGGTGGGTGTGTAGTTTATGGATGGGTGTGTGTTTTATTGATTGAAGGATGGATGGTTTATGGATGGGTGGTTTATGGATGGATGGATGGGTCAGTGGTGGATGGATGGATGGATGGATGGGTGGGTGGTGGATGGTTTATGGATAGATGGGTGATGGATGGATGGGTGTGTGGGTGTGTGGTTTATGGATGGATGAATGGATGGGTGGGTTTATGGATGTATGGGTGGGTGGGTGCTTTATGGATGGGTGGATGGATGGTTTATGGATGGGTCGGTGGTTTATGGATGGATGGATGGTTTATGGATGGATGGTTTATGGATGGATGGGTGGTTTATAGATGGATGGATGGGTAGGTGGTTTATGGATGGATGGATGATGGATGGATGGATGTGTGGTTTATGGATGGATGGATGGATGGATGGGTGGGTGCTTTATGGATGTTTTTTGAATGGAAACTGTTCAAGCTGGATGGATGGATGGGTGGTTTAAGGATGGATGGATGGGTGGGTGGTGGATGAGTGGATGGATGGACGGTTTATGAATGGATGGATGGGTGGGTGGTTTATGGATGGATGGGTGGGTGGTGGATGAGTGAATGGATGGACGGTTCATGAATGGATGGATGGGTGGGTGGTTTATGGATGGATTGGTGGGTGTGTAGTTTATGGATGGATGGATGGGTGTGTGTTTTATGGATTGAAGGATGGATGGGTGTGGTTTATGGATGGATGGATGGGTCAGTGGTAGATGGGTGGGTGGTGGATGGATGGATGGCTGGGTGGTGGATGGTTTATGGATGGATGGGTGATGGATGGATGGATGGATGGATGGATGGATGGATGGGTGGGTGTGTGGTTTATGGATGGATGGATGAATGATGGATGGGTGGTTTAAGGATGTATGGGTGGGTGGTTTATGGATGGATGGATGGATGGGTGGGTGGTTTTTGGATGGATGGATGGTTTATGGATTGATGGGTGGTTTATAGATGGATGGATGGGTAGGTGGTTTATGGGTGGATGGATGTGTGGTTTATGGATGGATGGATGGATGGATGGATGGATGGGTGGGTGCTTTATGGATGGACGGATGGGTGGTTGGTTTTATGGATGGATGGATGGGTGGGTGGGTGCTTTATGGATGGATGGATGCTTTATGGATGGGTGGATGGATGGATGGATGGATGGGTGGGTGCTTTATGGATAGATTGATGTTTTTCCCCCCCATGTACCCCACACTGGTAACAGTAGGTGCATTTGAGTGTCTTGCAAAAGTATTACCATCTTGGCACTTTTTTCTTTGTTTTCCAATTCCCTGTCAAGGATCTTCAGTTCATCCACTGTTTGGCATGGCCCATTTTCCAGGATTTCCCCACCTTCCTCTGTCACCGTAACCGCTACTGCAGCCAGTAACTGTCTCTGCATGGCCAGGATGTCTTGCTGGTTGTCGACAATCTCTTGTAGCTTTTGTAAGACTTTTGTCCGATAGCCTGTGAAGCAATATTGTATAATGCTCCTTGAATGTGCAGTTTTACTGTAGTGTTAAAAATCTAAAAACTGACTTACTATTTGTTGCAGAGTCAGAATACTGGGGCTCTTCTATGAGGAACCGTGAAGCCACTGTGGAATAAAAAATAAAAAAAATCACTATAACTAGAATTATTGATAATTATAATAAATGTAATATTCTGAATTTTAAAATATAATATTTTGAATTTTAGAATAATACCTTCAAGAGGCTGTGATATACTTGGCAGTTGGGACTCCTGCAGCGATTCCTCTGCTGCGTAAACAGACTAGACAATTACCAAACCGGTTTCACAGACAAGGCTTACAGTGAGTCTAGTCCTAGACTAAAATTTAAATCTGAGCTATTTCAACTGAAAGAAACTTGCAATGACTGATCTTACAACATGTCAGTGCATTTGTTTTGTCTAAAGATGCACACCAGTAATTCTTTTTCTAACGCATGTTTATATAACAAAAAAAAACTTAAATGTCCTAATTTAACTATGACCTAATCCTGGCTTAGGCTAAGCCCTGTCTGTGAAACCAGGCCATAGATTCAGTATTAATGAATGAGTTGCAGGTTACAATTAACCATGAAAGAAAAGTAAAAAAACAAAAAACAAAAAGAAAAAAAAAACACTTACAGTGTTGAGAAAGTGGTGAACTTCCTTTTTTTGCAGCGAGTGAGAGAGAGAGAGAGAGATTTATTCATCCATTCATTGTGATTGTCTAAAAAAAGCATACTATACAAACCCTTGTCCAGAGGATGAATATTTGAGAATGATGAATCTGTAAATACAAAATTAAATGGATGATAAATGGAGACATTGGGTAATAGTCATGTGGCCCATACTATAATTGTGGGTACATCTCATGTCTGTGAGATCATTTTGATTTTCATCATTATAAAGCCTCAATGCACACTTTTCTTGTACAAAATTTTATTTAATAAGTATAGACTATAGACCCAAACATAGTCGGTAAAATAGTTGATCAGGAACATTGTTATATGCTTTTTGAAACATACACGAGTTTGTGGAAAAAAAAAAAAAAAATATATATATATATATATATATATATATATATATATTACATTGTCAAATGTACCCCAAATTATAGAATGACTCGTGACTCCTACTTGCGTTAAAAACTTACATTTTGGTGGATGAGGTTTTGACAGATCTGTATTGCCCTTTGGTCCTTTGGTAACTCTGCCATCATCTGAAATGGAAACATGCTTTAAAATGGACTTCACAAATTGTTATTTATAATTATGTAGGCTTTTTTTCAGTTATTTTTTTTTTCAATGGATATAGACAAATTTCTTTGAAGTAATTTGAATAATTACCATTTGAGGAAGAATCAATTTCCGAAACAAATCTTGTTGGCTTTTTATGTGCCCTTTTTTTCACTGTGGAGCAGTCTTCGGTTTCAACATTTGAGGTCTCCACCACACGACGGCATTTCTGAAGACCTTTAGTGTAAGAATCTTGAAAATACAGTAAATATTAAATATTGAAAAATATTAGATAGTATAATAGTAGATTCATTTAAATAATGCAAAACTTCATTACCTGTTTTTAGCCAAACTTTTTTTAATAGACATCGCCTCCACTTCGCTTTGTCTGGCAGAGAGCAGTTTTTTACCAGTTTCCTCGTGTTTGTAAATGTCCAGTAAGAAAACATCCCCTGACAAAAATGATTTGCCATTCTTGAACTGATTTAGTAATGTAATTATGTAAATGAATGAGAAAACAAAACAATACCTCTTTGGTTTCCTCCAACCATGACATTGGAATTATTTCAACGGCACTATCCTCAGCAAATTCCACAACTGCAAAACGTTTTGTGTCCATCTGTTGAGATAAAAAGATAAAAAAAAAAAACATAAAAATTATACATATATTTATACAGAAGGAAATATTTAATAAGATAATTTACACAGTGTATTATATCTGTTCAATAACTTATTGCTTAAAATAACTGATTTTAATGACCTTCACTGTTTGTCCTCCTTGGCTTCTCTGAATGTCCTTAAATGGTGAATTAACAGTAGATATAACTAATGCATTGGCAGTCTCTTGGTGTGTGTGAGTGCGTGTGTGTGTGTGTGTGTGAGAGAGAGAGAGAGAGAGAAAGTGACTGTGTGTGTGAGGGAGAGAGTGAGTGTGTGTGAGAGAGAGAGAGTGAGAGAGAGTGAGAGAGAGAGAGAGAGAGAGAGAGAGAGAGAGAGAGAGAGAGAGAGAGAGAGAGAGAGAGAGAGAGAGAGAGAGAGAGAGACTCCTGGGCCATTATTTGTGCTCATGCAGGATTGCTAAGAAAATAGTCTCTTCTCTTTTTTCCACCATTATAGCTTTTCTTGTCAGTTGACGTTTTGGTATGAGCTTCATTACAGCATGACTTGATTGCACTTTGAAGCATCCAAGTATTCTGGAGTCACATGGATCTCCAAAAAGTGGTTGTGTTTTCTCAAAAAGCTTGCACAACATCATCTGGCAACCATCATCCGACTCTCTCTCTTCAATGGCCTCACAGCATTTACCTTCATCAAGTATGAAGGCATTATTTGGCCTTTTGAATTTGGGCTCAGAGGCCTCCACAGACAATGGGGATTTTGACATCTCCTTTAGCCGTTTGACCACTTGAGTAAGTGGCTGCTTTCCGGACCTTACAAGTCGCTTCAGCTTTCCAAGATAATTTTCAAAAGGGAATGCACTGCAAGCATCAAGACTGCCAAAAGCCATTGCCTCCTCTGGTAGATGCACCATTGAATGGACGTTGTAGACCATGAAGTGGTCTCCATATAGTTCTCCTGCTTTTCCAACAAAGTATTTCATCAGCTCTTTGCTGTAGCTGTTGTGTTCCACTGCAAGTGTAGGGCAAATCAGAAGACTTAAGGCAACACTGAACACCATGAAGTGATCATATAGCTGGTCAGCCAGAATTCCTTTAAGCACGATCTTTCCTGTGTAAACAGCAAACTGCCGCAGTTCGGTTGCCTTCCACCTGTCGATGTCTTCCAGATTTCTTGGTTTCCGGGCAAAACAGCTGGGGATGTCCTTTTGAAGTGACAGCAGCCTTTGGGTCACATTGCTTATTTGCCCAGCAGACATTCTCACTTTCCTGTCTCCTCTAACCCACACTGTTATGAGTTTTTTCATCACTCCCAGGCAAGCTTGGTGCATGTAATCAATTGGGAATTGTTCTACCATGTCCAGTGGGAGATTCAGAAAGGGGGACACAGGAGTGTCCTCATTTTCTTGACGCATGGACATTTCAGCGCGAAACGTGTCGTTGTTTCGTAAAGTGAGGTTATCAACCTCTGGGTAGGTCACGCGTCCATCCACCCATGTGCCCTTCTGTGTGCACTTGTCACACCCATAGTACCCAGAGTATTGTTTGATCTTTTTGACCATGGCTCTTGCGGGTGCGTCACACACAACACATCTGATTTTGACTTCTATTCCATCCAAACCATTGTCTACAAGCTCCTGAATGTCCTTTATAGCTTCTTCAATAAAATCCAAATTTGTTGGTTTGGTGGGACCGAGTGTCAATGTGACAGGAAAGACACTAATGGGTGGCAGATGAATGGCACACAGGATGGGCCAAAGAGATGCTCTGCTGCTTTTAAAAATCGGCAGGCCATCTATATTAAATGAAAGCTCCAATGTGCTAACTCCATCTGTAATGTCTCTTGGATAGCGCTGCAGCTGCTCAAGAATGCTCTCCCTTAAATTAAAATGGACACACTCCATTCCTGATTTTTCCACTGATTTAATGAGTCTAGGAGTTTTCAGCAGTGACCTTGCTGTTGATGGGAGCTCTGGGTGGCCATAATTTTTAAGTCCTTTCAGGAGATCATCTAGAGCATTATGCTTAATGAGGTGTTTTGTTGCCCATTCTTGTAAAAATGTTGAGAATGAAGTTAGGGCCACTTTGTTATCATACTCAGATTCTGAATTGCTGTTTTCGTCACTGGACCCATCGGCCACACTGTGAGGTCCTGAACTGCAGTCCTCCCCACTGACCCCAATTTCTACACTTGAGAAGCTGTCTTCATCAGTATTATTTTCTTCATCAGTATAATGTTCTTCATTAATTCTTTCTTGAAGTGTTACTGGATGAAGTGATGACTCCTCTCCAATACACCTTTCATGCAGTGATCTCCGTGCATATTTCCACTGCCTTGTATAGCGTTGCCTCTTGGTTTTTGAATCCATTCTAAATCCAAAATATTGGACTTGTTGAAAATGTGGTACTGGCATATTTTGCAATATTTTACCACATCTAATAGCAAAAAGTCTTCCGTTATTTAAATCCAAAATTGATTTCTTAATAGTTGAAATTTCAATTTCCCAGATCAGAAATACAGTTCTTTATTAAGTTTATTCTAAAACTTTATTTTTGGTATCAGTAATCATGTGGTTACTAGTGCAAATGTTTATACTTGATATGAAGAATTCAAATGCTACTGGTAGAAATGTTAATTTCTGATATCAAAAATAATAATAATAATATCAAAAATATCATGAATCTGATTGTTACTATTATGAAAGCCATTTTTGTAGTGAAAAGTAAAGTAAATTTTACTGTCTGTGGTACGGTTATGCTGGTTAGACATTGTATAACAGATAATCTGGTGGAGATATCAAGGGCGTTTCCTCGACCATTCATTTACTGAGATGAAAAGAACAATGGCAAAACAGCAAATTGCAAATTTATCTTTTTTTATACTGGTGATGATTGCCTCAAGAATCTTGTGTGTGTGTGTGTAGTACGATGTTTATTATATATACATATATATATATATATATATACACACACATACACACACATGTATAAATTTATATGAATTTTAATTATATTAACAAAAAATAAAAAAGTTTTCTTAAATATATCAATGCATGTTTATTTAAACAAACATTACGGAGAGCACCTTAACATGAAGATAAAGAAATAAAGAATATTACTTACCCTAATTGTGGCAAGACAAAAAATGTGAAGGAGGTGGGGAGACAGTGGAAGATGATGCAAAAACTATTACATAAAAAAAAGATATAGTACTCATAAACATTAAAGTACTTAACATTACAAATGTTGTATGCATGCTGCAAATTATGCTATCATGAATATCAAAGCTACATCTAAACTAAAATTATAAGAATGCGCAGTTATTCAGAAAGACCAAATATGAGTAAAATGTCTGTACAAATTCAAAAGTGTTCAGCAGTGATTATGGATTAAACATGTTATGATGAAAACTGGCAAATCAGAGATATTTTTTTTTTATTATTTGTATTTTTTTTAAATTTTCCCTTTAATTCTTCATTAAGACATTACTAACATGCTGCATGATTTTGCTTCTGATTGATCTAAACCCAAATTCTGATAGTCAGTCAAAATATATACTCACAAAGCCAAAGACGCTCTCGGGATGTGGCTCTTAAAAGAGCCTTTGGGGTGTATGTAGCTGCTGTTGACAAGCAAATGAGAGAAAAGACCAAATATGAATAAAAATATGTCTGTATTAAATTCAAATGTGTTCAGCTCCATCAGTGATTATTGATTAATTAACATGTTATGATCAAACTGGCAAATCAGAGTATGTAGAATTCCAGTAATTTGTTATTTATTTAATTAATTTACTTCTTTTTTTTGTTGTTGCTTTTTTTTTTAAGAATTGCCCCTTTAATGTCTTTATTAAGACATTACTAACATGCTGCATGATTTTGCTTCTGATTGATCTAAACCCAAATTCTGATAGTCAGTCAAAATATATACTCACAAAGCCAAAGACGCTCTCGGGATGTGGCTCTTAAAAGAGCCTTTGGGGTGTATGTAGATGCTGTTGACAAGCAAATGAGAGAAAAGACCAAATATGAGTAAAATATGTCTGTACAAATTCAAATGAGTTCAGCTCCGTCAGTGATTAATGATTAATTAACATGTTATGATCAAACTGGCAAATCAGGTATGTAGAATTCCAGTATATTTGTTATTTAATTTAATCATTTATTCTTTTTTTTTTTGTTGCTTTTTTTTTTAAGAA
>NW_024121673.1:9206-20018 GCF_016745375.1 Pimephales promelas
TAGAAAAAAAAATAAAAATATATAGCTGCGAGCAGCGATGGCGGGCCCAAGCCGGTGGCACCGCAACCCCGGCTCCTTTAGTTACCTAAAGGCACCGGGGTGGCGGTGCCGAAGGCTTTGCCCTTTCATGATTAAATGTTAAAACGGCTTGCCATAGTCTGTCATTTTGACTAGTCACAATTATGTTACAGATATCTTAAATGATAATACAAACTATCCAAAATGTAATTACGACTAGACAGAAAGACATTGTTGATATCTACAATGTTAATTTCCGGATAGGCAAACTTAGCTTTTAAATGTTAAAAGGGCTTGCCATACACGGACGTAGGCTCAGAGAGAGTCTCACCATATTCAAACCAAAATATCTGACTTCCTCTTGGTCTGAGCTAATGACTATGAATTAGAAAGTTGTCTGGCTTGAGGAGTACAATGTATATAACGATTTTTGTAACTGTAGATAAAAATAACAACCCCACTTTTGTCAAAAGGTGGCGCTATTTAGTCCCTGCACCATGCCCGTTTCTGAAACTTTGCACATGTCTACTGGCTAATAAATGTGATGTGTCTGTTGAGTTTCATGCAATTTCAAGCATGCTAAGAGTCTCAAAAGCATCCTAAAATAATTTCAAAGTTTGAAGCTTTGCCACGGCAACAGTTTAAAAGATATCAAGAATCCATTCACAGGTCTACATCTACCGTATGTTTACATTATACAGATGAAGTTTTTCATCTGTTTTTCATCATTATACAGATGAAGTTTTTCATCTGTTTACATTATACAGATGAAGTTTTTCATTCATATTATTACATGCAAGCGTGTTTGATTTATGGACCAAGTTTTCGGACCCCGTTCCAGGGGGCGCTGTCTAGCCCCCCTGCCACGCCTAGGTACCATCTTCAGCCCGGGCCTGATGGCTGTGGGATATGACCTGTGTGCAAAGTTTCAAGAGTTTTCAAACCCGTTAAGGGCCTCAAAAGCCATTAAGAGTCTCAAAATCATCAAAAAAAAAAGAATTTTAAAGTTTGATGCGTTGCCACGGCAACAGTATCAAAGATATCAAGAATCCATTCACAGGTCTTCATCTGCCATGTATTTACATTATACAGATGAAGTTTGAAGCAAATCGGGTAAAAATAAGAGGTTGATTTCAAAGCATTTTGAAAGTGACACACTTCCTGCTGCCAGTTGGTGGCGCTATAACTTTGACTCGAAATAGTCACATCCATGTGATCGTCCTCTTACAGCGAACACACTGATGAAGTTTCATCAAGATATGTTAATGTATGCTGAAGTTATAACACACTTCCTGTTTCACGTTTCTCGCCATAATTTCGTTTCCTCGCCACGGCCAAACCGTTTGAGATATCAAAAATCCCCTCACAAACTTTCATCCTCAATGTCTTGACTTCTTGCACACCGAGTTTGGTTGTGATTGGTAAACACATGCGTTGTAATTTGATGTATTTCTCCTAGGACAACTATTCAAACAACCCATAATTCTCAACTTCCATTTTAATTGTCGTAAAACTTAGAGCACGAAAGTTGTTTGGCCTGATGTGATCTATAATTGTACCGAGTTTCATATTAATTCACGCAAGTGTGTTTGATTTATGGACAAATGTTCGAATCCCAGTCCAGGGGGCGCTGTCGAGCCGCCCTGCCACGCCCGATGACCAGCTTCAGCCCGGCCCTGATGGCCATGGGTTCTGACCCGTGTGCAAAGTTTCAAGAGTTTTAGAGGATGTTAAGGCCCCCGAAAATGCCAGAGAAGTCGCACACAGCAAATAAAGGGTTAAAATTAACCTGACAGGCGCCCCTCCTCTCACTCACACAGAGAGACACTGAGAGACTGGCAAAATTCTAAGATTTTCTCTACATTCAAACAAAGATATCTGACTTTCTGTGGGTCCTAGCTAATGAGTGTCAATTAGAAAGTTGTCCGGCTCGAGGAGTACAATATACATACCGATTTTTGTAACTCTAGTTAAAACTAACAACCCCACTTTTGTCAAAAGGTGGTGCTACTGAGCCCTCACCACGCCCGTTTCTGAAACTTTGCACATGTCTACTGGCTAATAAATGTGATGTGTCTGTCGAGTTTCATGCGATTTGAAGCATGCTAAGGGTCTCAAAAGCATCCTAAAAGAATGGTAAAGTTTGATGCGTTGCCACGGCAACAGTTTAAAAGATATCAAGAATCCATTCACAGGTCTACATCTGCCGTATATTTACATTATACAGATTAAGTTTGAAGCAAATCGGGTAAAAATAAAAGGGTGATTTCAAAGCATTTTGAAAGTGACACACTTCCTGCTGCCAGTTGGTGGCGCTATAACTTTGACTCACAATAGTCACATCCATGTGATCGTCCTCTTACAGCGAACACACTGCTGAAGTTTCATCAAGATCAGTTAATGTATGCTGAAGTTATAACACACTTCCTGTTTCACGTTTCTCGCCATAATTTCGTTTCCTCGCCACGGCCAAACCGTTCGAGATATCAAAAATCCCCTCGCAAACTTTCATCCTCAATGCCTTGACTTCATGCTGACCGAGTTTCGTGCCGTGTGTTTGAATTCTCTAGGAGGAGTATTGCACATTCCATTGCGAGCGTTTTACAAACAAACCTCAATAGCCGACTTCCTGTTGGGCTGGGGTAAAAAGTAATAGTTTGAGGTATATATGAACGATGAGATCAACATGTGTACCGAGTTTCATATTATTACATGCAAGCGTGTTTGAGTTATGGACCAAGTGTTCGGACCCCGTTCCAGGGGGCGCTGTCTAGCCCCCTGCCACACCCAGGTACCATCTTCAGCCCGGCTCTGATGGCTGTGGGATCTGACCTGTGTGCAAAGTTTCAAGAGTTTTCAAACCCGTTAAGGGCCCCAAAAGCCGCTAAGAGTCTCAAAATCATCAAAAAAAAGAATTTTAAAGTTTGATGCGTTGCCACGGCAACAGTATCAAAGATATCAAGAATCCATTCACAGGTCTTCATCTGCTATGTATTTACATTATACAGATTAAGTTTGAAGCAAATCGGGTAAAAATAAGAGGGTGATTTCAAAGCATTTTGAAAGTGACACACTTCCTGCTGCCAGTTGGTGGCGCTATAACTTTGACTCACAATATTCACATCCATGTGATCGTCCTCTTACAGCAAACAAACTGCTGAAGTTTCATCAAGATCAGTTAATGTATGCTGAAGTTCTGACACACTTCCTGTTTCACGATTCTCGCCATAATTTCGTTTCCTCGCCACGGCCAAACCGTTCGAGATATCAAAAATCCCCTCGCAAACTTTCATCCTCAATGCCTTGACTTCATGCTGACCGAGTTTCGTGCCGTGTGTTTGAATTCTCTAGGAGGAGTACTTCAAATTCCATTGCGAGTGTTTTATGAACAACCCTAAATAACCGACTTCCTGTTGGGCTGGGGTAAAAAGTAATAGTTTGAGGTATATATGAACGATGAGATCAACATGTGTACCGAGTTTCATATTATTACATGCAAGCGTGTTTGAGTTATGGACCAAGTTTTCGGACCCCGTTCCAGGGGGCGCTGTCTAGCCCCCCTGCCACGCCCGGGTACCATCTTCAGCCCGGCCCTGATGGCCGCGGATTCTGACCCGTGTGCAAAGTTTCAAGAGTTTTTGAGCATGTTAAGGGCCCCAAAAGTGCCCAAATAGTCGTATAAATAATAATAATAATAATAAATATAGCTGCGAGCAGCGATGAAGGGCCCAAGCCGGTGGCACCGCAACCCCGGTTCCTTAGTTACCTAAAAGCACCAGGGTGGCCATGCCACTGGCTTTGGCCCTTCATCGCGGATCACAGCTATATATATATATATATATATATATATATATACATATATATATGAAGCCGGTGGCACCGCCACCCTGGTGCCTTTAGGTTTATTGTGCACGACATGCAAAATGTAACCCTGCTTTGACTGATGCAAGCTCTACAGCACAGTTTATAGTAAGAAAGAATATAGTAAGAAAGAAAAGTAAGCTGTTACTCTGAGATGGTTTGGGAAACAAACATTCATCATGTCGCATTGGTTTTAGTTACTTGTCCTCGAACAGAGCCCTAATCTGTTTATATTTCAGTTACACATTCTACATTGATTAAAAAAGAAAAATCAAATGTGTTTTTAATTCATACAGAAATAAAATATTTATAATTCAGCTGAGAATAAAGTTAGTTCAAATTTTAAGAAAAACAAATATATGATCTGAAATATAGCACATTCATTTTTAAATTCATTCAGGTTCAATTACCAAAAATACAATCTTAATTTAATTTAAAGCAAATAATAAATCTAAAATATATGGGTTATATGCATATTTTGTAAAAAAAAAAAAAAAAAAAAGAAAGATATATATCCAAAAACACAAGGCCTTAAACTTTAACAAGGGTGCAACTCTTATCACTACAACAAACATAGTCACACACACAAGTCAAGTCACTTACATTTTAGATGCAATATTGACTTTTTAGATGCAATATTGACTTTTTTCTGTTTCAGCAGAGAAAATAGTTAAACAAAGATCACAGCGACCCATCGCGCATCTCAAAGCAATGTGTTTTCTCATTACTGAATGATTCAGCATTTTGAATCCATGACTCGTTCATTAAGACGGTCATCTGGCGACACCTTATGGTGATTTAGGGTTATGTTTAAAAGTATCGTTCTTTACAGCGATTTTTAATTGACTCCTGTTAAACCAATCTCGTAACATTATTGTGTAACCGATTTAATTTGATCAGCCTTACCTAGGGTAACAGCCCTATAGTGTCTTATTATTCTAAATTATTGAATTTATTGATCAAATTTACTAATGAAAAATGAAGCATACATTTATTAAGACTAGGCTGCCCTGCAGATATTAGGCTACAATATGCAGATTTAAATATACCATTTATCAAATAATCTGTTTATTTTTAGGTTACACATTACATTGTTTAAAAAATAAAAATCAAATGTGACCCGCTCTGGCGAAATGAGTCGGAAGTTGCAACCTTCCATTTTAAGATATGGGCCGATTATGTGGAAAAACCATGAAATAACAAAAAAAAAAAATAAATAATAATATTTTTTTTTGCTAATTTCAAAGAACAGACATTCAAAAATAATCTCACAGGGTTTCGTAGTCGAGATAATTGAGTAAAGGTATTTAAATAACGATTAAAGTTGTCAAAGCTTTAAATTCGCTGAAATAAACATTGCTCTTCTCAACTCCCCTCGTCACCTCTGAGCATTTCCCGGGTATCCCCTGAAACGTTGAACTCACTGGAGGCTTCTAACCTAAACTGCGTGAGTATATTTATCTGCAAGAAGAATATAGCCTATGTAAGGCTGTAACGATCGCGACACTCAGATCCACGAACCTGTGTCGCGGTGTGAGAAGACAGAATCACGACACCGACACGTCCCTTCAACTCCCGAAGTTATCCTTCACGTCCAGACCCAATGCTAGCTACAACATCTTTAAATTACTATTAGTATTATTTGAAGTTAACATTATAAAATACGTAGACTTACACCACAAAACTTAAATTATTACTAAATTTTTTAAAATTGGGCAATTTCAGCATTATGGAGGAGATCCAATTCCCAGATAATTAAATATTTTAATAAATTGGCCTATGTGAACCACACTGCACAAACCAAAAGTAATACTCACCGGATGAAGAAGGGTTGACTCTCTCCAGAACATAAAATCTTTATTTTATTTTCCGTGTTCGCATTTATGAGGAAAAACAATCCGAACGTGACCGTTCTCTGGAAGCAGCACTAAAACTTTCACATAGCTTAAACATGCAAGCACAAAGCCTTTCTTTAAAGTAAATTTCGTTTTAAAATAATTATCTTAATTTAAATCAATGTTTCATCAACCAATTACTAGGATTTAATAATAAGAAATAAATTGCAGACAATAGGCTAGGCCTAATCACGACGCGGAGACGCGCGGCACGTGAACTGAAGCTTGTCTCATGAACCGAAAGTCAGCGTATAAGGTATCCTCACAGACATATATATTGAAATGTCTACTTTTAAAGACAACCATTCAAAATGAAAGAAAACAGACTGCTCTCTGCTTATGTGGGCTAATCCGTATGAAAACTGAATTTCTCTCTGACTCCTCTTCAATCTTTCTGATTTTAGAACATTTTTGTAAAAGTGACTTTTTAATTATTTATTTCAAAAAAATTAAAAATAAGTTGAGTTTCAGCCTCGTTAAATTGCATTTATATATGTTAATCTATTTGGTCAAATTAAGCTATATAAAATAAATAGTTTATCCCTTAAAATGCTATGGATTTTGAAAGATATCAAAAAAAAAAAAAAAAAAAAAACGGGCAAAAAAACTTTAAAAGCGATTTTCTTAGGTTTTCAATTGGAAAAAAAGGGCAGACGACCAGAATTCAAATCTGTATATCTTTACAACCATTCAAGGTATGACCAAGGTATCATTTGAAAGCTTACAGTGTCCTCTTTCCATTAATATCAAAATCTCAATTTTTAAATTTGGGTCACTGTGACTAATTTTGCTGGATCAGGTCGGTCACAAATGTGTTTTTTATTGTAGTATTATTTTATACAGAAATACATTATAATTATATATAATATACAAAATATAACCGTGGGCGCGATTAAACAGTGTTACAATAAAACTCAACATTGTGTTTTTTAAAAATAAATTCAAATAATACAAATCCCGAAATTGCGCTAATTTTAAAATTAAACTAAAACTCATGGCTGCACAAGCATTCATAACTGTGCGCGCCAACAGCGAGGAACCAGCAGAACAGAGTGAACGTTCATTCTGTTTAGTTCAATCCTACTTAATAGGAATTTATTTAAAATGCTTGCTCTACTCCACAACATTAATGTCTTGTGCGGATATCTGTATTTTGACTTTCGGTTTTAAGTAAGCGATTTAAAAGTTCCCGAGTCCCAGCGGAGTCACACGTTGATTAACCGGTGGGAATATACACAATAGGCCTAACTGATATTGAACACAAGAGGGCAGTATAGCACTACGTATGACTCAGATTATTTTTTCTTCTTCTGAATTTTACAACCTGGCTGTTTTTGAACGTAAACATAATTCTTAAATGAAAAAAGGGAAAAACTGCTTTAATTATAATATTTGTATAATTTAATTTAGAAACAAATGATGTATAATTACATTTTTAGAAGATATGAGGCTTTTAGTGTTTACTTTTTTGACATTACTTTAATCTTTTGCCAAAGTTGCACATGCCTACTGGCTAATAAATGTGATGTATCTGTCGAGCTATCTGTATCTATCTGTTTCAAGCAATTTCAAGCATGCTAAGAGTCCCAAAAGTATCAAAAAAGAATGTTAAAGTTTGATTTGTTGCCACAGCAACAGTATCAAAGATATCAAGAATCCATTCACAGGTCTACATCTGCTGTATTTTTACATTATACAGATGAAGTTTGAAGCAAATCGGTTAAAAATAAGAGGGTGATATCAAAGCATTTTGAAAGTGACACACTTCCTGCTGCCAGTTGGTGGCGCTATAACTTTGACTCACAATAGTCACATCCATGTAATCAGCCTCTTACAGTGAACACACTGCTGAAGTTTCATCAAGATCAGTTAATGTATGCTGAAGTTATAACACACTTCCTGTTTCACGTTTCTCGCCATAATTTTGTTTCCTCGCCACGGCCAAACCGTTCGAGATATCAAAAATCCCCTCGCAAACTTTCATCCTCAATGCCTTGACTTCATGCTGACCGAGTTTCGTGCCGTGTGTTTGAATTCTCTAGGAGGAGTATTGCACATTCCATTGCGAGCGTTTTACAAACAAACCTCAATAGCCGACTTCCTGTTTGGCTGGGGTAAAAAGTAAGAGCGTGAGGTATAGATGAAACGATGAGATCAACATGTGTACCGAGTTTCATATTATTACATGCAAGCGTGTTTGATTTATGGACCAAGTGTTCGGACCCCGTTCCAGGGGGCGCTGTCTAGCCCCCCTGCCACACCCAGGTACCATCTTCAGCCCGGCTCTGATGGCTGTGGGATCTGACCTGTGTGCAAAGTTTCAAGAGTTTTCAAACCCGTTAAGGGCCCCAAAAGCCGCTAAGAGTCTCAAAATCATAAAAAAAAAGAATTTTAAAGTTTGATGCGTTGCCACGGCAACAGTATCAAAGATATCAAGAATCCATTCACAGGTCTTCATCTGCTATGTATTTACATTATACAGATTAAGTTTGAAGCACATCGGGTAAAAATAAAAGGGTGAGTTCAAAGCATTTTGAAAGTGACACACTTCCTGCTACCAGTTGGTGGCGCTATAACTTTGACTCACAATAGTCACATCCATGTGATCGTCCTCTTACAGCGAACACACTGCTGAAGTTTCATCAAGATCAGTTAATGTATGCTGAAGTTATAACACACTTCCTGTTTCACGTTTCTCGCCATAATTTCGTTTCCTCGCCATGGCCAAACCGTTCGAGATATCAAAAATCCCCTCGCAAACTTTCATCGTCAATGCCTTGACTTCATGCTGACCGAGTTTCGTGCCGTGTGTTTGAATTCTCTAGGAGTAGTACTTCAAATTCCATTGCGAGTGTTTTATGAACAACCCTAAATAACCGACTTCCTGTTGGGCTGGGGTAAAAAGTAATAGTATGAGGTATATATGAACGATGAGATCTATATGTGCACCGAGTTTCATATTATTACATGCAAGCGTGTTTGATTTATGGACCAAGTTTTCGGACCCCGTTCCAGGGGGCGCTGTCTAGTCCCCCTGCCACGCCCGGGTACCATCTTCAGCCCGGCCCTGATGGCCGCGGGTTCTGACCCGTGTGCTAAGTTTCAAGAGTTTTTGAGCATGTTAAGGGCCCCAAAAGTGCCCGAATAGTCGTATAAATAATAATAATAATAATAATAATAATAATAATCCTAGGAAAACAATAGGGCGGGGCCCCTAAGCCGGTGGCACCGCAACCCCGGTTCCTTTAGTTACCTAAAGGCACCGGGGGTGGCGGTGCGCAGGCTTTGGCCCTTTCATGATTAAATAAATGTTAAAACGGCTTGCCATACTCTATCTGTCATTTCGACTAGTCACAATTACATTACAGATATCTTAAATGATAATACAAACTATCCAAAATGTAATTACGACTAGACAGTCAAAAGGTTGTTGATATCTACAATGTTAATTCCGGATAGGCAAACTTAGCTTTTAAATGTTAAAAGGGCTTGCCATACAGGGACGTAGGCTCAGAGAGAGGCTCACCATATTCAAACCAAAATATCTGACTTCCTCTTGGTCCAAGCTAATGACTATGAATTAGAAAGTTGTCCGGCTTGAGGAGTAAAATGTATATACCGATTTTTGTAACTGTAGATAAAACTAACAACCCACTTTTGTCAAAAGGTGGCGCTATTTAGTCCCTGCACCATGCCCGTTTCTGAAACTTTGCACATGTCTACTGGCTAATAAATGTGATGTGTCTGTTGAGTTTCATGCAATTTCAAGCATGCTAAGAGTCTCAAAAGCATCCTAAAATAATTTCAAAGTTTGATGCGTTGCCACGGCAACAGTATCAGATATATCAAGAATCCATTCTCAGGTCTTCATCTGCCATGTTTTACATTATACAGATGAAGTTTGAAGCAAATCGGGTAAAATAAAAGGATGATTTTAAAGCATTTGGAAAGTGACACACTTCCTGCTGCCAGTTGGTGGCGCTATAACTTTGACTCACAATAGTCACATCCATGTGATCGGCCTCTTACAGCGAACACACTGCTGAAGTTTCATCAAGATCAGTTAATGTATGCTGAAGTTATAACACACTTCCTGTTTCACGTTTCTCGCCATAATTTTATTTCCTCGCCACGGCCAAACCGTTCGAGATATCAAAAATCCCCTCGCAAACTTTCATCCTCAGTTTCTTGACTTCATGCTGACCGAGTTTCGTGCCGTGTGTTTGAATTCTCTAGGAGGAGTATTGCAAATTCCATTGCGAGTGTTTTAGAACAAACCCTAAATAACCGACTTCATGTCTAGCTGGGGTAAAAGTAAGAGTGTGAGGTATATATGAAACGATGAATCAACATGTGTACCGAGCTTCATATTATTACATGCAAGCGTGTTTGATTTATGGACCAAGTTTTTGGGACCCCCTTCCAGGGGCGCTGTCTAGCCCCCCTGCCACGCCCAGGTACCATCTTCAGCCCGGCCTGATGGCTGTGGGATCTGACCTGTATGCAAAGTTTCAAGAGTTTTCAAACCCGTTAAGGCCCCAAAAGCAGCTAAGAGTCTCAAAATCATCAAAAAAACTTGAATTTTAAAGTTTGATGCATTGCCACGGCAACAGTATACAAAGATATCAAGAATCCATTCACAGGTCTTCATCTGCTATGTATTTACATTATACAGATGAAGTTTGAAGCAAAATCGGGGTCAAAATAAAAGGGTTGAGTTCAAAGCATTTTGAAAGTGACACACTTCCTGCTACCAGTTGGTGGCGCTATAACTTTTGACTCACAATAGTCACATCCATGTGATCGTCCTCTTACAGCGAACAAACTGCTGAAGTTTCATTCATCAAGATCATTAATGTATGCTGAATTTTATGACACACTTCCTGTTTCACGTTTCTCGCCATAATTTTGTTTCCTCGCCACGGCCAAACCGTTTCGAGATATCAAAAATCCCCTCGCAAACTTCATCCTCAATGTCCTTGACTTCATGCTGACCGAGTTTTCGTGCCGTGTGTGTTTTGAATTCTCTAGGAGGAGT
>NW_024121674.1:0-19503 GCF_016745375.1 Pimephales promelas
GTAACTGACAATTTTCATTTACAGATGAACTACCCCATTTAGGGCAGTGTATCAAAACCTGCACACCATTAAATATAACTGCATGAGCAGGAAAGCTGTAATGAGTTGTCAGCTGACAGTGTGACATCATGTCAAGACATGGTAGGTTTCGCTCACTGATGGTCTGGATGAAGTGCTTACTCTTTATACTGTCACATTTAGGACAATTTACCTGAAACCACAGTATTCATTGCATTTTAAATCGGCCCTGATAGAGCCCATTGGCTTGGTAATTAGATTGCCATCGTTATGCCAACGTATTACAGAGAGTGCTGTCTCCTAAAGCTGTCTTCTTTCGGCTTCCTCTCCACCCACTCAATTTCACACAAATATATGCAATCCCACAGAAGGGGAAGGGATAATCAGGGGAGAACGTCTCACCTGAAGGATCGTGTGGTGTACAGGACGTCGGACTGCAGTGGAACTGTGGCTCATTGGGCCAGTAACTCATGTGACAGCAGGGAAATGGTTCTTATAGCAGAGTGCGATCTATCATTGTTAACACAGGGAAAAGCCTGAGAGAATCTACACTGCCTCAGTGTTTAGTACTGAGACCCGAGTCTTGATGTAAGCATTCAGTTAGTTTGGATGGTGTGAAAATAGCTTTCCACATTTGTAAATTGTGGTTTAAGGTGATTTTGGATATGGTACCTCTGGTCATACTTGCATGACCAAGTAAATTGTGTTTGATGGTCTATGGTGCTGTTTTTTTTTTTTTTTTAAGATGCTACAATTGTTCATTTTGTCCTTGACTATTAAACATATCTGAAGGCCCCTGTGTGAATTTGCACAGGCACCACATTGGTAAAGTGCACATTTGTGTTTTATAAGCCTCTGAGATGCATGATTTTAGCCATGCAGAAAATGATTACAGATTTGCAAAATCCAATCATAAAACTGGAATTAAAAGTATATTGCCAGAATGCCTATAATGAAAAAATATAATGCTATATCTGTATACTTAATCTAATCATGATATGGACTAGTGTGTATGAATATTGAAGTGTAAAAAAACCCTGCTGTTTAAATATGAAGTCTGTATGTTCTGCACATCATAGGGCCCTAAAAATATAATTTTTGTGAAAATTAAGTGTAAAAATGTCTATCATTGCAATTAATTCAACCTGCTTTTTGATGACTAAAATTGAATTTAACTATTACATTTTGAAATGGAACAGATAATTTTTTTAATTCTTATATGGCCCAATATAAGAAATCTTTAAAATGTGTATGATTTAATTAACATAATTCATTTAAAATTCCAATTATTTATTGTGGATCAATTCAAAACAACTGAAAATGTGTGCTACATCACGTTCTGTTAATCTGAAGCTTTTAATGAGAACACCTGCATAGTTTATATAGTTCTATGTACATACTGTGTTTTTGGAAGGCTCCCAGGGTTCCACTTTGCTGACGTCCTGCATGTCCTGAAGTTGTCGCAGCTGGGACAGAGTGTGGTGACGCAGGGCCTCGTGCAGCGGCGTGTCTCCGTCCTTGTCTTGCACGTCTAACTTCGCCTCGGCTCGCACCAAGAGCTGGACACAAACACCGAGACTAAATGTTACCAGTGTGTTCTCAGTCATAGTAGATTTAAATTATGCTCATGTTAATCGATGCTGACGAATGACATCGGAGGCACAGGTGTCAAAAACAAAGGCTTCAAATTGAAAAAGTGTAATGTTTGAGACGTTTTGAGACAGACGTTTTGAAAAGAGGAGAGTTGCACTGCTCTTATACGACCACACGATGGCGCTTTCGATTCTATTGATTCCTCCTTCACCACCCCCGCTCCTCATACCTCTCCTGGCGTAGTCCAGATTGCTCAGGACTAAATGAAGGGGATAAATCTGCAGCAGAACTCCCTGCATTTAAATCTTAACCCGGGGCACTTAGCTACATTGCTTCATCAATGCGTTTGTGTTGAGTGGGACGCCAGATCGCTGGGTGAGGGGTGTAGACATCAAACATTGAAGGGGAATGAAGAGAACAGAACAGGAGGAAGACAGAGCCACTTACTCGCACTATCTGGGTGTGCTGACGCTCGACCGCAAGGTGCAATGCCGTCTGCTGGTTAACGTTCTGTACGTCCAAATTAGCATTTCCCTATGGAGAGAGAAAGAGCAAATCAATCGGTTGACCTCTGAGAAATATAACTTGAACAACTATGATATAAGCATTTATATAGATGCTAGAAGATAAGAGCAAAACAAAGTGATTGTGTGTATTTGATTATTTACATTCCACTGTTTTTCCAATGTTCAATAACAGTCAGTTTCCGTTTCACTTCTCATCCACTGAAGACAAATCGCTCCTCATGAGCAAGCCTTCGAGTCCCATAGGTTGTGTTTAGAAATGTGAGCTAATGGTGATTTGTATTCAGATATTCTCTGACTGAACCCCCATAGCAGCATCTCTCTGCATTACTGCAGTGCAGTGTGGTTCGCAGGCTGAGGCTTAAGTCACTGGTGTGAACCTTTTCTTTGTCTCTCCCTCTCTTCCCTCATGGCAGGTAGTTGACAAAGGGCTGCACTGAGCCAGCACAGCAGTCTCATAACACTGCTGGAATGTTGCAATAACGTTGTTAACACAACACTGAGCCACAGTTTCACTCTGCACTGTGGCGTAGGAGGTGAGGAGCTATGGAGAAACCTGGAGAATCCTGCAAGTTTAGGGACAGGTCAACTGGAGACCAGTGTTCTTCAATTCAAGAATTTAATTAGCATTCATTTTTTGTCATTAATAACTTCATAATTACATCTGATGAATCTGAGCTTGCAAAGATTTGAAACGGTTTTAAAGGGAAACCAGCCACTCGCATGAGATCATAGCTAATGGAAATGGCAACGATCCAACAATCCATTTCCGTTGGACAAAATCAAGTCCAAGCCTACATTTTTTTTTTCTTTTTCGAGATGCTGTTTTACTCGGACATACCTCAAAAAGAGTATCATAACTTCTGTTTTTTAAGAGTCATTATGACAAGAGGTGCACTGGTCGACCAGCCATAAATCAGAGCCGGACGGTCTTTGTAACAAACATGATCGGCAAATGGCTTCTCAATTGGCCGATCTCAATTTCAGACACAAACTGCATTGCAATAAAAGGCCAAAATGTCATTTGTGTGGAAGTAGTACGAGGTCTGTAACGGGACGTTAACAGGCCAGAGATGGGATACGCTGAAGACCGATGCAAAGAGGAGAGGAGAGCACAGATACTGCACCAGCAAGTTTGTGCTGCTCAAAATTGGAAAATTGGAAAGAAAAATATAAATATTGAATTGGGGGAGGAGGTTTATATGAATAATACCTGTCTTCTGAACTACTGGCTTCAGGAAAATTCTGTGTAATGCCATTGCCCATTAAAGAAGTGTTTATAAGTGCTGCTGCTTTCGTTTACCGCGGTAACTCTAACGCCGCCTTCACACTGGCAGTTTAAATCAGCTCCGTAATACGCAATACGTTCCCAACGGACGTCGTACCACACAGTGAAAAGCGTCGGACGCGGGTAGAACAAAAACTGCGGAGAGATTAAAGTTTGATTGTGTCAGTTCTGTATGATCTCTCTGATGAGGGTTATGCTGCGTGAGGAAAGTTGCTCAGGACGTTGACATGTCAGGTCGAATAAAAATGTGATATAGTGGTCAATAGTTCAATGTCTACCTTCAATTTAATTGTATTAACTGCCCTTATAAACGTTAGAAAGTCATAAAATTATAAAATGACATGACAACTTATCGTTATAAAATCATTATTTATTTTATTAAAAGTTAATAATTCAGGTTTGTGTATCAGTACCATAGCAACGCTCAACTTCCGCTGGAATTGTCGGATAGGAACCGTCCGTTGCTTTTCGCACGAGTTCAAATTTTTGAACGCATCCGGATGACCAACGGACACGATTTTCTTCGCACCGCACTCGGTCGGACCCGTTTCGGACCCACTCGCATGCGGTCTGCGAATCTCCATAGGAAATGAATGACTTCCGGTCGTTTCGCAGCCGCATCGGAGCTGATTTCAACTGCCAGTGTGAAGGCGGCGTAAGCGCAACCTTCTGTCAGAGAGTGAATTTACTTTTTCAGTGAGCAGGTATGTTTTATGTAGCATAATTGCACAAAGCTAAAGTCAGACCATACTGATTTTGCTTTAAAGTCCCCCTGTAGTCAATAATTCTATCCCTTAAAACTCATATTTGATCACCAAAATGACATATTTAAAAAACAACTCTTGTGAAAAGAATTTCTTCATGCTGTAAAATAGCTACAATGTAACACTACACCCTTGGTTCCTTTAGTATACCCGGATCTCCAGCTCAGAGATTCACTCGGTCAACTTTACTGTAGTAAAGGCTGCCCAATGTTATCGCTCTTTACGACGTCAGACACATAACGGTAATTAATACGATTAGCCTTTTCCTTGACTATGTTATCAAACAGCTAATAATGCGTTGTTAATTTTACACGTTCCTGTTCGCAATCTCAGTCTGCCTTCTAAAAATCAGTATCCTTAGAAACACTTTGAACAACTCAGACAAAGTTCATCATAACGTCGTAATATACATTACATTGTATATACATTACGTAATATACATTGACATTGATTACAAGCTGTTTAAGTGACATCTTTCCATGGTTGAAACGCTGATTGAGCGAATCAATGTGACAAACGGATTTCGATAAGTTATACTCTATCTTTTAACACACTTTCTGATGCTCATTCATGTTTATTTCGCGCTGTAACTGGTATTATTAAGCCGGAAGTGAGATCAGCGCTGCTGCTCCTCTTGAGCTCCGCCAGAGCGATCTCACGCCACAGCGCCAAAACGTCATTTATGTGTTTGAATTTCTAAAGAAAATGGACGTAATTTGAAAATTGAGACTTTGTTTTATATCAATGGTAACAAAGGACAAAGATTATTGCGATTTTTTGGATGCGCGCAGCCGCGATACAATGTCTCATTCATTCAAATGAAACAGGATGACTAATCGATTCTTGAGAATCGATAACGGTTCGTAAAAATGAGAATCGATTAATAACGAGAAATGGATATTTATTACCCAGCCCTAATGTTTACACACATTCACATTGTTGAGTCTGACTTTCAAGAGCGATGGAACCGTCAGAGCGAGCTGGCAATGAAAGTGAAATGTTACACACTCCAGTCGGCATCAAGTCATCGGTGTGGAAGTATTGTGGCTTCAGGAAAACTGATGGATCAGTGGTAAGAGATGTTGCCGTTTGCAAAGAAGACTGCTATAGTGTAGCATACACATTATGTGAATAGAATACTGTGGCGAGCAGGACGCGGCCGACGTGAGAGAACGACACAAGGGCGGTGGTGTAAATGGCTCGCGCTATTCTCTCATGTCGGCCGCGTCCTGCTCACCACAAATACTGTTTCTTTATTCTCAATAAAAGGCTAATTTTTTTTTTTTTTTTTTGTTGATTTATTTGAAACTTAATAGATATCATGTAAAAATATCTAGTATCGAATCGAATCGTGGGAAATTCTGAAGTATCAAAAATAATCAAATCTTTGGTCTAAGAAATCGGTATTCTATCGAATCGTCATTAAGGCTCCGATTTACACCCCTAGTGTTGACTTATGACTTTGCACATGGTTTGTCTTAAAACATACTAAAACACCACATGGACATATAAACAACTTTAAAAACTTGAGGAACTTTCATCATCACAAATTATACAATAATTAAAAAAACAACTGGTTATGCTGCATGTGTATAGCATCTTTGTTTGGATCATGGTTAAAATGCAGTGGCTGCTTCTAATTTGAAATGTTTACAGATATTATTTTGTTTATGACCAGTTAAGGCTGTAATACAGCAAAAATAAAAATGGGGGCAACCTGTATTAGAATCGGCCCATTTGCTTATAAAAAAAAGGCAATCTGATTCGGCCATGAAAAATCGTGATCGGTGCATCCCTAATTATGACTGACCTACTTCAATGAGAGCTGGGTAACAACTGAACTTTCTCAGCTCTTCTGCACCTCTAATGGCATTAACTGCATCAATTATCCCCCTGAATCATAATCTGCAGGATACAGTACAGGGTCTCCAGGATGGGTCCCTTCGGATAGTGCAATGTGTGCGTGTGCATGTCAGAACTGCTGACCTGGTGGACTAGAAGCTCTGCCACCTCCACGTGGTTGTTGAGGGCGGCCAGGTGAAGCGCAGTGTAACCATCATCCTTTTTCTCATCCACTATCCATGGCCGTGGCAATTTGGACAGCAGCACCCGCATAGCACTGCAAAACAAAGATGAGAGTACAAATCTTAGCATTTGAAAAGATTAACTAATAAACATGTAATTAGTGCGATGGCTTCTGTCCATGTAGTTTCAACTGAAGTCAGAAACATAACCCATAACAATAAAAACTGAAAGCATACCACAAATCAACAGGGAAGGAAAAAACGTTTTCTACCAGCTTTTCAGATCAGCAGGTAAGAACACAGCATCCATAACGCAGAGGTGAAAATAGAAAGCGGTAAAAGAATTGATTCAGCACCAGCAATAAGATAGTTGCCTGTCCTGGAGAAACTAGCGTTCAACGTCAAAAAAACGTTGAAAATGAGTGTAGAGGATCTATGAAAACCACAGATTAGCTGGAATACAGGCAGAATGATGACCGTGCGAGAAGAGAGGAAGGAGCAAGTAATGGGTTGCAGTAATAAACAACTAAAGGGTAATGAGGGGTAATAGTGCAATGATTATTATGAGGAAGAATATAATTTTCTTGTAATTGGTATATAGTAGAAACAAACATACTTGGAAGTTACAGTAATGGATCCATCACGAAAGCAATTGAGTGATTTTCAACTTAATAACATTTGGTCAAGGTAAGCTATTTAATAGTTGAACATCTAAAAAATGTCTAGTAAAAATCGATAAAAATACAGTACATCAAGTACATTGATCAATGTGCCAAATAATGTCTGATTTATCTGTCCAGTACTTGAATAGCTACATCCCTAGTAAATACATATGTAAAAAGGAAGCAAACATGTAAAACAGATAAAACAGCCACTATAGAGGTCATGCCATCCATCCAACCCTATCAAACCTCTGAAAGACTCACAAATCAAGGAAATTGCGAATCACTTTATGCATTGCTCATCTAGTTATCAGTGGTGGAATGTAACAAAGTACAAATACTTTACTTTACTTAAGTACATTTTTCACGTATCTTTACTTTACTTAGGTAGAATAAATAGTGCATACTTTTTACTTTTACTTTGTTACATTTTGCAGCAATTATTATACATTTCTACAACTTCTGTTACATTTTCATTACATTTTTTCCCCTGCCAAAATGTAATCTGACCATCTGTTCATTGCACGTTTGTCTCACCAGTGACGTTTGGTTGCCATGAATTTATCAACCCGGTCACACTAAATGCGTCACGCACACTGTGTTTATCGTGCAATTTATACGCTAAAAATTGTTTTAAAGTGCATAGGAAACGCACCGTGTGTAAAATACGTTTGGTTAGGCAAACCATGGCAAGCCAAGAGGTTCAGAATTACACCATAAATTAATTGTGTTTACTGCCAAACATAGTTATTAACATATAGTAAGGATAAGCATGATGTGTATATTGCAAGCTTGTTTTAGAAATGGTGAAAAAAAAATTTCCATAATTATTGAACATCATTATAGGAGTATTAGTTTGAATGAGTTAGAATTAAATGTTTTATTAATCATTAGAAATAGACATTAAGAGACTAAATTGTTATGCAAGTACTTTTACTTTTAATACTTAAAGTACATTTAAAATCAGGTACTTTTTACTTTTTACTTAAGTCTGGTTGTCATTGTGTTACTTCTACTTTTACTAAAGTAAATATTTATCTGGTTATTTGTACTTTTACTTAAGTACTGAGATTCAGTACTTCCTCCACCACTGCTAGTTATTCACGGTACTCAAGAACAAATGCAGGGTTAGTATTCTCAAATGTTAAGGTTGTTCTTAAGGTGTCATTGGTGGGATGTCATGAGCAAAAATTAGTGAAGAGGCTTCTTGAAAAGAGAGAAATGAAAGAAAAAAAGAGATTGATGAATGTAATTTCAGAGCTGAGGTGGATTTGTGGAAGCCTCTGGAGTGCTGATTTTTGCTGCAGGGTGAATTCTGGTAAATCCAAAGCTGGTATCTAGTTTCTTAGGTAGTGCGGAGAGAGAGAGCATCAGCTCAGTACACATTTGGAGCGTTGTGCAGCAAAGCAGCTGTACTGCAGTGTACACAGCATGCACATACACACAGCCCAGAAACATCTTTACACCTGCAATGCTCATGGTGGGTTGGAGTCTGTGGACAAGCTACTTACGTTACTGGCTGCTGATCATCTTGTGCATAAGTTCAAGTCAATTTGATTGTCGGCACAGTGAGGAAAGTAAGGAAAACCAAGGTTTTGAGTGCATCAACCTCTTGAGTGCATTAAGTCGTACAACAATAGATGCATCCTGGGGCAAGACAAGAATTGGTGATGGACTCACCAATGGAAACTGGTTCCAATAAGGTGCTGGCATTGTGAGTGATGAGCAGATGCGGCATTAGATTGACAGGCTGCCTGCCACAGTGGTGGAAATGGGCAGGCATTAATATTAATGCAGCTTGCTGGCACTACTGCATTGCAGTCAACTTTTTTTTTTGAGGAGGAGTTCAAAGAACTCTAAACATATGCAGTCTATGGCACAACACCCTTTTAATTCCTTCCAGGAACTGATTTGCTACACTGTGAGCAAAGGAAATGCAGATGATGAATGGCTTGTTTTTGGTGGCAACCCTTTATAGGGATTTGATATCGACGTGAGGTAGGTAAACAGTTGCCATTTAAGAGCTAAAGAACAAGGCTCAGAGGACACAATGTGACTGAAGTAGCAGTCTGAACGCCAAAATGAACATTGGGGCAAATGTAGGACTGAAAGAAAGTGGGAAAAAAGCAAGATGAGAAGTAAGGTGAAGGAAAAGCATGATGGAACTGGGTCATCCTGTGAGGTACGAAGATCCCTCAGGAGTACGCCAACAGGGCCTGTTGTCTCCGGAAGCCTCATGGTAATTTGTCATATACCTGGAGCTTACTGTTACTAGGCTAACGCTACCTTTGCTGTAGTACAGTGATTCCCAACCCTGGTTCTGGTCCACCGCCCCACACCCCAATTATACGTGGGCCTGGATAAGGTGAACTCTGGTTACACAGGAATAAGCACCAATTTTTTATGATCAAGACCTCAAGACTATAAAGTTGCGATGGTTTGCTGGCACCATCTCTTGGTAAACACTGAGGGTGAGATACTAAGTTCATATAAATGTGTGTGCTGTGCCATTGGAGTGGCTTTTCGTAAGCCATGTCAAGCACCAGATTACAAATAACAGCCTAACACCTATACTAACGCCAAAAAATAAAGAAAGAAAGAGAACAATGGCTGAAATGAGATTAATTGAAACAATTAAGAATAATCAAGAGGGAAAGTGGATCTGCATCTCAGAATTTCTGCTGAGTGAAGAGGAGTTTGTTATTAAGTGCAGCTTTCATAATGCCCTCTTTAAAGTGACTTCCTGCCAACTTGCTCTTTATTGGACATGTGGCTGTGCAACTGTAATAAAATCCATTAGCATTAAAAGTGTGGTCAATAACTGAATTTTTACACTGGTTGTTACGGATGACTCTGATATAGTAAAACGTTTAGTGGAAATCTTTGAAGAAAGCATTACAAACCATATTCGCTTACTTTTTACAGATATGTCTGTCTCGCGCAGTCAACGAGGGACACAACGGCACAGTAATATCCATGACCTAATTATCTATACTGTTACTTGAGGCATACCGATTAAAAAAATATGGTATTTAAAAGTGAAATCTATATTTCACTTGCTTTGCTGCACATTGAGTGTCAAGAAACATTGAATTGAAAATACCTCAAGTCCTCCACTGATCTTAAAAGCATAATAAATATAAATTCAAATGTAAGCACAATTGATTTAAAGTCGCCCTGTGGTGAAAATCTTCTAATGTTGTTTATATGTCTATGTGGTGTTTTTAATATGCTTCAACACAAACCATATGCAAATTCTTAAATTCACCAGCACCAATATTTCCTCTTTAAAACTGCAGTGAACCAAAAATGCAGTTTGAAATCGCACAAAATATCATGTAATACCATGTAAATATCTCGTCAATGAGTGAATCTCTGAGCATATTCATAGACAGTCCCTCCAGAAAAACGCGATTATGCGATCGCTGAATTCAATGCAAAATCAGTTAAAGTCCGCATATTTATGCAGGGGCCGCATTTTTTCAAATACGCCGCACTTTCGCCGCATAAATTGCCGATTTCCGTGCAAAATATGCGGGGTTTGCATAATTTCATAATCCTTGCATTTTCGTTGCAAAAAAAAGTCACATGTATCTTAGCAGAAAGTTGAAAAATGTTGCGTTTGCTTCACACAAGAGCAGCCATTTCCCCCTGTTTCCATGGAAACGATATGAAGTGACGCAATTACTAGGGGTGCACGATTCAGAAAATGTCACGATTCGATACCGATTTTTTGTCTCGAGATTCGATTCAAAATCGATTTTCGATTCAAAAACGATTCTCGATTCAATAAACGATTCGCAGGTCTATATAAATGTAGTTTACTTTTTCCTATGTGATTGATTGCAGTAGCCTAGACATAATTTAAAAGAAAAGTTTGATATTACTTTATATGTCTTCATACAAAAATAAAAACTTTTGCAACTAAAAAGTGCAAAGTGCCAAGCTTTGGCCAGCTTTTAAATACATTTAATTCAAGTTTAAAATAAAACTTAAATAAAAAGCTTTTACATTAGCGTTAAAGTGCTGTAGTCAGATCAAACAAACAATTATGCTAAATGTGGTTTAAGGAGTAGGTCTACTTGACTCGACTGGGCACATTGAACTTCCTAAAAATATATACTAATTTCATAGAACCCTTGCGAAAATATTTTAAATAGATTTAAAAAGCCACCGCTACTGGTAACATCTATGGTTAGATTGATTTGTTTAGATGCAGTGAAGTCGTTCATAGGCGCGTAATTTGCGGGTATCTCCAGTTAACTAGCAGAGCATTCATTTAGTTCGCTATTAAATAAGAGACCTGTTGTTTTTGAAATCAAGCTGAGCGGTCGTGTCCGCTGCGATCAGTGTCATGGATATACAGTGCTCTCTGTGGCTCGCGCAGTCTTCTCTCAGACGCGCGCTTCAATCTATCGCCGTTGTGGAGACTCCGGTGAAATCACAAAATAAAATGCACACAAACGTGATGAACATATTCGGTTTTGATGAGAGAGAGAAAAAACTATACGAGTGTGGTTTAGAACCCGTCACCTCTGACACGCTTGGCAAAAGATCTACAGAACTCAAACATAAGATCTGCGGATTGATGCATTTATTTACGGGTTGAGCAGAGTGGCTGCACAGTTTGACCAGCGGGCGGCAAGAACTTGCAATAACTATATCAGACCGGCCCTCGCAGCCTCGAAAAACCATAGAAACACTACCGGACCACCGGTAAAAGTCCCAACTCACCCGATTGCCACTCCGCCCCTGCACGCCATTAAAAAATATAGCCTATATGAATCGATTTTTGGAATTCTATGAATCGATTCTGAATCGGTAAAGATTGAATCGCGATTCAAATGTGAATCGATTTTTTTGCACACCCCTAGCAATTACGCGACGCCAGACACTCACGGAGGCGATTGACATCTCACAAATCGAACTCGTATAACTGTCTGTCACACGTTCTACCGTCACATCGTTACTTAATAAACAACATAAGATAAAAGAAGTAGCATCAAACAGAAATTACCCGCACACATGGGGTGTTTGAGGCGCACATATAACACTGCAGAGAGTTCAACAGGGAGCGCGCAGCTCTTAAAGGGGCCACACCTTATTTACACTCGTTACAGTCTGAAATAAAACAAGATGAGAAATTAAATATTCCCAGCACTTTCTATGATGTAGTATGCTTGCTTATCAAAGGAAGTAATAAGAAATGACTCTTACATTAGCCTAGTGAGAACAGGACGTTGGGGGAATCACTTTCTCTTTTTCATCAAACCGCAATTTTTGCAAGTTCCCTCAATTTTTGCAAAATTCCTGCAATTTCATTGCATAAAATAGCATAAATATCCCGCATATTCCATCGCATTTTTAAAGAAAACGGGCCGCGTAATCAATAAATTTTGCCCGCAACAATCACAAAAAAACTCCGCGTTTTTCTGGAAGGACTGAATACTATTATGGTAAATGTTATATATAAATTGCACATTTTTTCCACAAATTTTGGGAAATTACCACCACAAAAATCAGTCATTTTGATCGCAAAAATCACAAAAGAAATCGTGAAATCCTGGAGGGACTACATAGAACAGCGTATAATCCATGAGACAAGGGTGTAGTTAAAATCAATAAATGTATCATTTTGGTGATGTTCTAAGGCATATAATGATTGACTGCAAGGTCAGTCTTTTTCTACATTGGAGGAAAGTCATTTGACAACAAGTTAACACTGATAATTATTTTCCTTGGGTAATGATGGAAAATTCTTCAATTGGTGGCTGACTCTCTTATAGGAGAGAGGAAGACATCAGTGTTATAAATCTTAAGCTTTGAATCACTCCAACCGCAAACTGTTCACTAGAGGTGGGAAAATTCAATCCAACAAAGTAGCTCAGCTGGTGTTCAAGTTCTCAGACACAAGCACAAAAGAAACACTATACTAACAAGCCAGCAGACACATGTCTAATAAGTTTGTATTAAGGATACAGTTGGGTGTACTTGAAGTCAGATGCCCATTAACAGCAGTATAAGGCATTGCTGAAAGGTTGATTTAATGATCCGCATTGGGGTTCTATTTACAGCTTGCTCGTGCATTACAGTCAGAAAATGCATTTATAATACATGTTTGGGTCTTGCCAAGGAAAGAGTATTAATACTATAAGCAAGGAGTTGGCAGTATGACCAAAACGAATGATTTCATATTACTGGAACTGCATTTAGCAAAATGGTAATTTGTAATGGAAATGCAACCTCAAATGATTAAAAAAATGGATGCTTGGATAAAATACCATAGAAACTATTTCTTTCTGGACATATAAAGTGGAGATAATGGCTGAATCATGAGGCCATCAATGCTCAACTTCTCCATCATTATCTTACCTACTGGTTTGAGTTAAGTAGATACAGTGACCTCCAAGTGACCATATGGGTTTCTATGGCAACCATGTATGAATTATTCAACACTTGAGCATGGGTCAGTTATTAACATGGGTGAGTAATGTAAAAATTACTTATGCAGTTCAGTTTCACAGTCTAGGTGAAGTTTTTTTCAATTTGTGCTTCAATAAATGTTGATTCATTAATGGGAGGGATTTGAAGCAATTGAAGTAGCTGAATATCTAGTGATGCAATGATTCATTAGTCTACAAAAAGAGCATCGTAAAAAGATAAATCCTTGAGGAACTGGGTTATAATCTTCTATTAGAAATACATTTGTTCTTGTTTCAATAGCATGTACAAAGCAAACAAAAACTACCTTCATATTTAAGTGCTCTCTTCTTTGATAAGCATGACAAATTCAAGTATTACTAATTATTCTAGTGCTTGACTTGATATCATTGCTACTCGTGATATCATCCACATTCACTACGACAACTATTGGCTCAGAATCACAACTTGGCCAACCCACACAACAAGAACAAGCACTTTGATTGGGGAAAAAGGCAGTTTGGCTGTGTCAGTTTGTCCTTGGATAGTCTGGTTTGATTGATTGCAGTCGTTTACCCCAGTGGAGGTAGACATATGTATGTGGGGGAAAGGTTGAAATGTGCATTGTCCAAATAGTTTTTCGTTCTTGATTGCAATGACACGGGTAGAACATCTTATGGTGATTTGTGGAAATGTGAAATATAAGACTTAGAAATGTTGAAATTCACCCAGATAGTTTAAGGTATTAATATAGGACAACTAGCTAGCCAGCCACCACTCTTGATTTATTAACATGGAAGAACACTCATTGTCCCTTGTCTACATACCACTCCAAGTTTGTGATTGTTCTGGTGTAAACAACTAAAAATCAAAGTCTTCTAAAGTCATAGAACAGCTTGTACAGTCAAACCGACATTTATTCAGACACCTTCAACATTTCTCACATTATCACACACTGTAAAAAATATTTTCAAGATTTGTTATCACAACATATTTTCTTTTGTCAAATCAACTTTATAATAATTTATTTAGTTGAGATAACCTATTATTTTGAGTTTCTGATGATTAAATTAATCTCCTTCATTGTATTAACTCACTTTTTTCCAGTTCAATCAACTTAAAATTTTAAGGCAACCCAAGTTACTTACTTTTTTAAGTTAAACCAACAATATTTTTTACAGTGAAGTAATCACAACATTTTTTCTTTTGTCAAATCAACTTAAATAATTTATTTAGTTCAGATAACATATAATATTGAGTTTCTTATGATTAAATCAATCTCCTTCATTGTATTAACTCACTTTTTCCAGTTCAATCAACTTAAAATTAAGGCAACCCAAGTTACTTACTTTTTTAAGTTAAACCAACAATATTTTTTTACAGTGAAGTAATCACAACATTTTTTCTTTTGTCAAATCAACTTAAATAATTTATTTAGTTCAGATAACATATAATATTGAGTTTCTTATGATTAAATCAATCTCCTTCATTGTATTAACTCACTTTTTCCAGTTCAATCAACTTAAAATTAAGGCAACCCAAGTTACTTACTTTTTTAAGTTAAACCAACAATATTTTTTTTACAGTGAAGTAATCACAACATTTTTTCTTTTGTCAAATCAACTTAAATAATTTATTTAGTTCAGATAACATATAATTTTGAGTTTCTGATGATTAAATCATTCTCCTTCATTGTATTAACTCACTTTTTCCAGTTCAATGAACTTAAAATTTTAAGGCAACCAGGTTACTTACTTTAAGTTGAACCATCAATATTTTTTACAGTAAATGGTAATAAAATATCACAAGAACTCAGAGATGTCACTGGTTTTGGCCGTCTTTCTGTTAGACTGTCAATTGTTGAATATCAGCTGTTAAGTTTAAGTACACACAATTAGATAATATCAATTTAGCTCAACCAATAACCAAGCAATGCTTCATTCTGTTCAGTCTTTGGTGTAAAAAGGTTGCATTAGCAATTAAAGAAAAAAAAAACAATTAAGCAAAACATGGTCATGGTCAGCCTATTAAGTGTCGGAATAATTTTTGGTTCCAAATTTGTATAAATTTTACTGGTAGCCCACTATATGAAGAATTTTATTTTGGTATCCTCACTTAAATGAACTATAGTGTCCTGCACCCAGTAAAAAATATATAAAAATGATATCTGGTGTCTGAATAATTTTTGGTTTGACTGCTGTTTTCTGCTATCTGGACTATCTCTTTGTTTACGGATGTGACGTTAAAAAAAAATTTAAAATAAAAAAACGAAAGAAAGAAGTGGAAAGAAGCAAGATTCGAACTCTGTTCGTCCAAAGCATTGCTAATGAGGCTATAAGCTCCAACAAATAGATTTTCTTTTGTACTTGCTCAATTGATTCCCCTAAAAAAAATTATACGGTTTAAAAAAATTATATGGCAAAAAAACGTTTCGGACCGGTAGTTCTGTTTGCAATATTCCAATGTTGCTCATACTGTGCTGTTTCTCTACTGTTGGGTCTTACAGTAAATGTGTAGGGGGTTTGGCGTTGAGATGTGAGTTCAGAGTCGAGCCATGGTACAGCCGCAGTGGGGCTGAGTGGAACAATGGTGAGGAGCTGAGAGACCGGCTGGCACAGGCTTCCCCCCGACAGCACTCAGGTCGGCCCTCCATAAATCACTTTTATGCCGTCTGCCGCTCAGCAGCTTTACCCACTCCATGATGGAATGCTTAAAGGACGAGGAACGAGGGAGAAAGAAAAAAAAACCACTGAAGGATAGTGTTTTAAGTACACTCAATACGGGAAGCACAAGATGATACGGCGAAGTGAAGGTGTCTTTGATACAGAACGATTAAAACCAAATGTTTTGAGTCATCCGCCAACCTTTTAGTTGATGTTCAATGCCAAATAAGAAATCAAACAGGTCTGCTGTTTGTAATCAGTCGCATCTAGACTTAAGAGCTGTGCCAAAATTAATCAGACAAATAACATTAGAAAAGTAATTTGTCTTTTTGTGCAGACTCCAAGGCCCATAGTAATTAAAAGCCCTGCTTAACTCAATACTTTTCACCATTCAGCCTGTCAGGTAATAGTGTGATTGATGAGATCTCTTGTTACAGAGGTCCCCGATCTCAGCACTTCCGGGACAGCTTTCAAAACTACAGAGAATTACCCATGGGTGGTGCATCCGGTCAAAACACTGACTGTCCGAGGTAAAGCTGAGTCAGATCGTGGCTGGAAATCTAAACTGTGCCGCATTTGCAGTGAACTATAGCAAATGTAAGCACACATCAACAATTCCAGTATGGCTCTATGGGTTTAACAAAAAAAGATTCTCATTTCTCAATTTTCTCAATAATAAATGTAATTTTAGGATACACAATTTTTTATACGGTACCTTACGGTGTTGTGAAGTCTAAATTGCCCTCTAGCATTTAAAATGCAACTTATTGAGGCCACCTTTCCTAGATAAATAAGACTTGAATAGGTGAAAATATGAGATTCACTCAAACAATTAATCTACATTTTCACAACCACCTGAACTGTAATCCGGAAAGTTGAACCAGGATCTCTACAATGGACACAGGCACAGTAGTATTTCAGCCACTGTTCAATGTAGAACAATTTGTCTAAAACTGCAGATGAGAAGTAGAATACAAGGAGTCATCAATTAGTGGCCCTGCTTTCTCTGATCGATAACCTATTCAACAAAAGTTTCACAATTTATGACTGAGAGGAGGAAACTAGATGGCCCACATTTATACAGTATGCATAGTATGCTTCCTCTATCCCAGAATGAGTGGAATTAAACTCAAGAGACTATTGACTTAAAAAACGGCTGACTAGACCAATAGATCACCTCACTGATGGAGGCATTAGGCTTAGGTATTCTTCCTCATGTTTGTCACGGCAAAGCTCATCAACCTCTCACTATTGAAACTTAGGGTGTGCTTACACGACAACGATATGCTTAAAACTGAAACGGTACTCCTTCGAGTTTTCAGCATACAGAAGACACCATTGTCAAAACGATATAAAAAGTGCTGCATTCTGCTGCCAGGCCATTAGATGGCGATGATACACTAGAGACTGAACACGAAATACGCATGTGCATGATGTCATCGTTTTCACAGATTAATTTTTATTGTTTACACTGAAACCTTTTTCAAAAACTTTCACTTTCAAAACCGTTTTGAAAATTTCTGGATTTCATCCACCAAAAACGAAAAGCCAAAAAAAACCAACAACAAAAAAAGCATAATTTTTTTTTACATTTTTAGTTGAAAACCCCTTAAAGGGCCCCTATTATGGATTTTTGAAAATGAAATTTCATGTTGTGTAACATAGCTCTAAGTGAACGAAAACATCCTGCAAAGAATTAAATCTGAAAGTGCACTTCGTAAACCGTTTAGTTGTGACGTCAAGACGAAACATTAGCATATTGCCCGCCAACTTTTTGCGCGCGCAGAAACCAGGAAAAAACTTCCTGTGGGTGCTGGACAGCATTATGTCGAGAATTTGCTGTGTGCTACAATGTGAAGGTAAAGCCAGTTTTTTTTCCCACTGCCCAAGGACGAGCATGTGAAGAATCAGTGGTTAAAATTCATCTTTACCACGATACCACAGCAGTGTAATCCTAAACTTTTGCTGCGTTTCCTTTATTGTACTGACGACTGCTTCTCAAATCTCGGAGTTCAGTGCAGGATTCGTAAACTGCTTGCTCTTGAAAGATGGAGTTAAAAATTATTCGTTTTGAGTTTTAAATTATGTTGGTCTCCTGCTAACTTATCACTGTCTTACTGAACTATTAACTGTGTCTACTAATGCAGATTGTCTGTCGTTCTCACTACTTTGAGGAAAGATTAAACGTGGAGCAAGATTTGTTTTACCAACGTTCATCGGTCATTCACGCAACTGCATGGCTAATGTAGACATTGCGTTTCAACGTTTTTACTGTTATATATTAGAGGGTTCAATAACTAGTCCATCCAGTGTTTCATCATCGGATTCGTGCTCGCATTGATATGGTACAATCGATGTCATTGTCCGTTACTGTGTTCAGTTTACAGTGTAGGAAGCCTCAGGACAAGCAGAGCTGACGTTATAACAATGGACGTTTTTGTTTTCGACTGTACACGGTAAGCCAATCACAACAGACTGAACTGTCTGGCCAATCAGAAGCAGAGTAGCTCGCGGAAAGGAGAGATTGATTCATCTGACAAGTCATTTTGAGAATCATTGAAAAATGTGGTGATGTGCTCGACTTTTCATGTGCTTGTCATTCACTTGTCCGAATCTGCCTTTTCAAATCTGTCATTCACTTCCGAGAAAAAAGGATTTTGTGTGTTGTGTTAATTTATTCTGAAGCAATATTCTCATCAGTGTTCAATCACTTTTGATACTATTTTAATCGGCATATTGTAATATCTGCACCTTTAAAGGGCACCCCCTCCCCAATATTATTAAAATGTATCCTTCATCTTTCATTTTAAATTCCTAAATTTGATCAATAAATTCAATTATTTAGAAATAATAAGACGCTATAGGGCTGTTACCTGAGGTAGGGCTGATCAAATGAAATAATTTACACTCAAAAATTATAACTACATAAAACAATGTTATAAATTGATTTAAATATACAAATAAGAAACGTTGGAAAGAATGATGCTACTTTTTAAACATAATACTAAACCACCACAAGTAGTGGCTGGCGACCGTCTTAAATGAGTGATTCAATGATTCATTCATTCCATCGATTTGTTCAAACGGCTGATTTATTCAAGAATGAGACAGATGTTTACGAATGGGTCATTGAATCTTTGACTCAACCGATTCGTTCAAAATGGTGAATCATTCAGCAATGAAACAGGATGAGTGTTTCCTGTGAGACTGATTTTTTGTTTGGAACTATTTTCGCTGCTGAAACTGAACAAAAAAAAGTAAATGACTTCATTTGAACTGTTTATTGAATTTTTTTTATAGGCAGTATGTTGTTAACTGAGTCATTTGTGTAGATTTCTCCTCAAGAGGCTGCATAAGCGTCAACAGCACAACCTTACCGTCAGTAATACATTTATTATCCACAATGGATCGTAACTTAAGGCCAATTTATACTTCTGCGTCGAGGGTACGCCGTTCTGAACGGCGTTGGCTACGCACGTAGGCGACGCCTTTGTGAGCATTTATACTTCTGCGTTCAGGTCTGGTTGCTCTGCAGTACTGCTCCGAA
>NW_024121675.1:0-19495 GCF_016745375.1 Pimephales promelas
CCCGGACCGCAGGGTTCTAGATGGTCCCGAGCGCGTGGTTTTTTGGTGCAAAATTCTCCTCCCTTTGACTCACTCTGACTATATGCCTTTCTGTGTGTGAGGAGGGCGGCCATTGATCGGACCATGTGCTCGTTGAGGGGGGAAAGAAAGGTCCGATCAGCCCCGAAATTGAAGTATGCGTACCGTCACGGGCCCCTGGGACGGGTTCTGGAGTTCCGCGACCCTACAACTTTTTTTCGCGCTAATTGGCCACCAACAGCCCCATGCAATAAGTTGCACATGGGACGTCAAACAAACAGTCGCCCAAAGGGGTCAAAAGGTCGCAGAACCTCGAAATTCGGCACAGACGACCGCCACGGGTCCCCGATAGGGCCCCAGAGTTCCGTGGCTCTGGATGCTTCCTGAGCCCAGTAGGCCCTCTAATACTGACTGCTGAATTGACCCTGGCAGAAACATGCTCCCATAGAAGTCAATGGGACACAGAGAGGTGCATAAAAAATAGCCAAAAATAAACTCGGCGTGTCTCGACCTAGCCCGCTCGGCATGTCCTTTTAAAACCTTTTTAAAGCACTGTCCACAGACAGTATACAGGGACCCTGTCTAATAAGTTACAGGTGGGATGCTGTTTCTGACTTTGACACTTTCAGCCGGTGAATCCTGGTCAGGATTTGGGCATTTCACCACATGTGTTGAAATCCCCAATTACTGACCAGGATTCACCGGCCGAAAATCTCAAAGTCGAAAACAGCATCCCACCTGTAACTTATTTGACGTGGCCCCTGTGGGCTGTCTGTGGACAGTGCTTTAAAAGGTCATATTTCCATCCATGAAATGATCATTTGTGGACAAAGCTACTGCACAGGACTCGGTGGACACAGCGCAACACACTGGTGTAAATTACGACCATTAATTGTGCATAATTTGCATAAAATCATGCTGTCCACAGACAGCCTACAGGGACCCTGTCTAATAAGTGACAGGTGGGATGCTGTTTCTAACTTTGACATTTTCAGCCGGTGAATCCTGGTCAGGAATTGGGCATTTCACCGTATGTGTTGAAATGCCCAATTCCTGACCAGGATTCACCGGCCGAAAATCTCAAAGTCGAAAACTGCATCCCACCTGTAACTTATTTGACAGGGTCCCTGTAAGCTGTCCGTGGACATGTCATTTTAAGGCTAGTTATGCATTGTCATGAAATGCTAAGTACCCCAACATGTTGCATTGTCTGCCCTGTCCACTGTGCTGCAAGTTTTTAGTAATAAACCACTAACAATCATGAATTATGACCTAATAATGCATTGACCACAAACAGCCTAAAGCGGTCCCATCAAATAAGTTGCAGGTGGGATGCTGTCCCACCTGCAACTTATCTGATGTCCCTGAGGTCCCGTCAAATAAGTTGCGGGTGGGACTCTTTTGTGCCCACCTGTAACTTATTTGACAGCGTCCCTATAGGCTGTTTGGGGACACTGTCAGTAGACATAGGTGTTATAACAAACTAATTACACAGGGTTTGATTACACGAACAGATCAATTAACACTTTGACCAGTTTAAACCATTTTAATTAAGCGCCTAAATAAATTTGAATTATCTAAACAATACTTGGAAAAAAAGGACAGACAAGAAGTTAAAATTCCAAAAATTACAAAAACTACTTTATTTTGAACAAATATACAGGAAAAAAGTGAAATTTAAATGAAAATGGTGATGGGTAAAAAAAACAAAGGAACAACTCAAAGTCTTTAAAAAATCGAACACTTGAACTTTTTTTTTTTTTTTTTTTTTTTAACAAAAGTCTCTTGCGGAACAAACACTTTCTAAAAAAACACACTTTAACTCACTTGAACACTTGAACAGTTTAAAATTAGAAGAATAAAAATCTCTCGCGGAACAAACACTCACGAACACTCGGAAAAAACGCGACCATGAACACGAACTCGACGTCTAAAAAACGTCAACTCAGTTTCAACGTCTATTTGCGCTGCCTGCGCTTCTTAATGGCCTCCTTGACCTTCTTGGAGACCTCCTTTTGGCGTGTCAGGCCGACGAGGGTCGTGGAGGTGGGGGAAAAGATGGCCTTCTTGACTTTCAGCGGGGACACGTGCCTCTGAGTCGACGCCAAACATTTCAGGGGAGTCAGGAGCACCGTAGCTTTCCCTCTCCGCCGCGGGTACTTTTTTGGGGTGGTCGTCTCCTCCTCCTCGTCTTGGGATCCCACCGCCTCTGCGCCTGACTCGGCCTTCTCCTCCTCCTCATCCTGCTGCTCCTCGTGCTGCGCAAAGTAGGAAAAACACGCACACACACACACAAAGACATGATAAGTCATCGGTTGTGATGTCGCAAGAGGGATGTTGTAACTCTGCAGTCAAAGGAAAAAGTCAACTCACCCCACTGGACTCGGGGCTGGACGTCCCAGACTCCTGGTACTCCGGGCTCTTGGTCGCCTCTGGAGTCGTGCTGCCCGAAGTCATCTCCTTGTCCGAGGACTCTGGAGCGCTCCTCTTCTTCTTGAGGGGCTCCTTCCCCTTCGCGGGCCACTTGTGTTTGATTGAAGTCGGCTGCTTTGACGGGGAGCCCCTCTCTTCGCCCTCCAGGGCAGTGTCGAAGAGCCTTCGGTGCTCCATGGCCTGCTGGGGGGTCAAGTTGGCAACGTGAAATTTGTCCGCCGTCCTGGTGTCGTTGCACATGAACTTGGACAGCTTGACCCGGTCGTCGTTGGTGTGGGTGAATTTTATCTGGGAGGACAGAGACAGAGAAGAGTAAAAACCAATGCCGCCACCGGCGGAGGACCTCCGAAATGCATGCCAGAAGCGGCGACGGATGCTTACGTGGCTGGCGATGGACGTGCGGACGTCAGTGAAGGTGGGGCACCCGGGAAGGCCCATGGACTTCCAGGCCTCTTGGAAGTAGGAATTGAGATTTTTGCATGGGTTTGGGGTCGAAGTGAAAAACAGGAACTTGGCGGAGGGTCCGCCGGGCAGCTGATCTTTGACTCGGAAGAGTCGATTGACCCAACTGAACTCCTCCTCCGTCAAAACGATCTGGGCCGACCCGAAAGCCATGTTCGTCTTGTGGTTGGCGACCTGTGGACACACGAGGGGAAGAAATAAACATAAACAGATAAATCAATCAATAAACAAATCAATTAAAAAAAAATCCACACAAAAACACATCGGGCAAAGAAGAGTCGGACGCTCACGTTTATCAGGTACGCCTTCTCCGAGGTCGATTTGCGGGCCCCCAGAACCTCCTGCATAGTTATGTTTTGGAGAACCCCCCCTCTGTGGCCGTACACGCAGGCGAGCAGCGCCGCAAAGTACTCGTAAAACCTCCACAGGGTCTTCTGGGTGGGCTCGTTCTCCAGGAGGGCTAAAGACGAGAGAATGGCAAAAAGTTCAAAGGTCCGTCGGCCGGCGGGTGAGAGCGCGGGGAGGAGACGAAAGACCACTCACTCAAAAGGTCCGGGATGGCCTTGGCGGCGAGTTCCCTGCACTTGCGGAGGGTGGGCTTTCGGATGATGTTGACCTCCTTGACCTGCGTCTGGTGGACGGCCACACCCCTCTTCAGAGACTTGTGGAGCGCCCCCATCTCCCTGCGGAGGCTGACCAGGGCTTTTTTGGTCAAGCGGCAGGACTGCGGAGGGGTCTCCGACAGGAAAAAGTCGAAGTGAAAAACAGGAACTTAGCGGAGGGTCCGCCGGGCAGCTGATCTTTGACTCGGAGGAGTCGATTGACCCAACTGAACTCCTCCGTCAAAACGATCTGGGCCGACCCGAAAGCCATGTTCGTCTTGTGGTTGGCGACCTGTGGACACACGAGGGGAAGAAATAAAAATAAACAGATAAATCAATCAATAAACAAATCAATAAAAAAAAAAATCCACACAAAAACACATCGGGCAAAGAAGAGTCGGACGCTCACGTTTATCAGGTACGCCTTCTCCGAGGTCGATTTGCGGGCCCCCAGAACCTCCTGCATAGTTATGTTTTGGATAGGGATGTCCCGATACCACTTTTTCACTTCCGATACCGATACCGATGCCGCACCTTTGGCTTTTGCCGATACCGATATTAGTCCGATATTTTTTTTTAAGGTTTAACAGTATTTTCAACTGTAAAATGTATACAGTGTTTACCATTTTGAGGCCAATAAGATTAAGCCAAGCATTCCAGGTGTCACACATTAGCTTTTGTCTTTATGCGCTTCCTGGCCATTAAGTTCAAGATTCAGCTTTGCTTTTGTAATGGTAAAAGTGTGACCACGCTGGTCAGACTGATTAGATTAGCGTCTCTGGTAATCTGCTGAATCATTTACATTTGCTTTGTTTCAAGAGACTCCTCCTCAATTTAACTCCTCCAGATTAGCATGTCAAGGCACATAAAACTGCTATGCTGATGAACTGAGATGCCTGTTGAATCATTTACATTGCTTTGTTTCAGTTCCCTCCCCCCCTCAATGTAAACTCCTCCCCTCTAAATGTATAAATTGTAAGGGAATGTTTTCCCTTAGTTAGACTTACTTTGAGATGACTACAGTGACGCAATAAAGAACTTCTGCGTGAAAGATACCTCAAGAGTCTCCTGGTCTGTTGCGTGGAAGAAGAAAAACTTCACTACATGATCTTTTGTGTTTATAAAGTATACAGTTGTTTTTTTTAAGAAAAGGACCAATAGTTTCTCTAGATAAGACCCTTATTCCTCATCTGGTATCATTTACAGCCCTTTGAAGCAGCACTGAAACTATAATTTTGACCTTCAGCCGTTTGGGTCCCATTGAAATCCACTATAAGGAGGAAAATCCTAGAATGTGTTCATCAAAAACCTTAATTTCTTTTCGACTGAAGAAAGAAAGACCTGAATATCTTGGATGACATGGGGGTGAGTAAAATATCAGGAAAATTTCATTCAGAAGCGATTTAATCCTTTAAGGCGAGACACTACAGGTGAATAGGGTAAAATTTTAAACTAGCAGATATCACCATGAAACTTTCCTAGTTGATTACCTACATTAAGATGAGAAAAAAATGTATTACAAGTTTTCTGTAATTTAATGTTTAAATATGCAAATGAGGCATTATCTGATTAAATATGCACTAATTTGCATATCTTTAAAACAACGAAATATGACTATTGGATAAAGCCAGGTTCAATTTTTTTTCTTCATTGTGTTCATATAATAGATGGGAAAAAAATTACAGAAGGATTTATGGATATCTACTTTTGATATCCTGTAAATCAGAATATACCATCAATAGTCTTAAAAAAATGATTTTTCGCCATGTTTTTTGGGATAAAATGTTACATAAATCAGGCTAGGAATAATATATTTACAAATCCCTCTGTAAATGTCTTCATAATATAACTAGGTACAAGACTGGAAAGTTTGGTGTATATAGGTGCTACTGAAGTGGAGATTTCAGACTTTGAGTATGAGAAAAAAGTCATTTTGAGAAAACGGGCTTTAAAAATGTATATTCTAAAATTCCACACATTTCTACATGAAAACATTGCTAACAAGCAAAATAACTGGCCAAGTTATTGTTTATAACAATTTACATGAAAAATGACAACTGAATAAAACAACATTGCCAAATAAGACCTTCAACTACACTGTAAAAAATACGTGCCAAATAAATACCGTAAAAATAAAGTAAAATATCCTAATTTAAATTAAGTTGTTTTACAGAAAAACACTGTTATTTTACAGCTATTATCTGGATTATTACGATCAAACACTCTAACTGTAAAAACAATGCATTATTATGATCAAATACCTTCATAGTAAAAAACAGTCAATGACTGTCAGCAATGGCTGCCATTCAAAAAACATAAAATGAATGTAAAATAGCCTAATTTAAATAAGTGCAAAAGTAAACACAGTTATTTCACATATTTCCTAATTGTTTTATGAAGAAACATATAGGTGATGTATGATTTACTGTCACTATACATCACTGCATCAGCAACTACACAGTTACTGTCAGTTAAATAAAGGAACATGCATTAGTTTTATTCTGCTCATCTTGAACTGAAGCACAAGCTCTACTCTTCAACACAATGGTGACCCACAAAACACACCATACAGAAACAATCCAGACTTTATTTATTGCATACTAACATTCTTACTGAAACAGATGTTTAGAAGTTGATTTTTTATGTGAAATAATAAATGTTGATGTCACCATGATGGAGATCAGTGTTTGCTTTAGTGGGGCTCTTGACCCTTTGCTTTTAACATTACTATTTCTCTGGCTGCTTTAACTGAGTGTCATAATTGATACATATTTGTTATGGTAGGAGTCCAAGAGAATCTCAGTTCAAAAGATCTGATCACTTATTAATGGTAATGGTTTTCAAGTAATTGAATGCTTAGTGATATCACCTGATTTTTAATGCACTATGCCTCAGCTTGTCAGCTAGCTACGGCTCTTCGTCACAGCAAAATCTCAGTCAGTGTTAATTTAACACTCCTGGGATACAGGAGTACACACTCAAGAGTGTTAAAGTTAATGAGATAATTAAGTGATTAATTGAGTGATGATTGAGCATCATTGAAGACACCTAAAGCAGAATCACAAGGAGAAAATCTAAAATTGTAAGCCACCGTTATGGAGATGAGTGTTTGCTTTAGTTGGGCTCTTGACCCTTATTTTATAAACTTTATATTTTAATTGGCTGTTGGATCTGAGTAATACCTGCCAGATGAACAAAGAAAAAAATATTATCTAATAATTTTTGTTATATTATGACAATCATTATTTGAACTTAATGTTTGTGACTTATGTTGTTGGTTACATTATAACTGTGATTCTGTATAAATACCCAGAGTTTGAGATATAATATAATGGATTTATTAAAAGTTGTACAAAAAAAGAAAGTCTTTCTTTTATGCACACACAGATATCAAGATTCAGTCAATGCTTCTCATCAATGGTGGCGAGCAGAATATTCAATTAGGAAAAGTAAATTACATAGACAATTCAGATCATAATTTATTCATACCGCAATGCATGAGCCATTAATGAGTTGTGATTGGTGGCAGCAATGATTATTATTGTCACCACGGTTGAGATACACAGGCTGATTATTGATGTCTGCGTTTCTAAATAAAGATAAAGGGATTTGATCAGAACAATTTTTATTACATGTTTTGAATTATAAGAAAAATACAGATTATCATATGCTGCAGAACCACTAAACTGTGGCTAACAAGTTAAACTGAATCATCTGAATAGGTTTCATTTAGATCAAACAAAATTTAAAGTGAAAGTATAAGTGTCGAGAGCCCAACTAAAGCAAACACTGATCGCCATAACGGTGGCTTACAATTTGAGATTTTCCCCTTCAGTGATTCTGCTTGTTATCACCAGGTGTCTTCAATGCTCAATCATCACTAAATTAACCACTTAATTAATATTGTTTCAATATAACAAGGTTCATGGGGAAAAATACGAAAATCCTAGATTTAATCTAAAACTTAAGTACACCTATGTAATCACAACAGATACACTCGGATATTTCAGTGAATCAGGTCACCATATGATGACTATAACATCACCAATAACTGACCAACATCAGCTGATATTTTCTCCCGCTTTCAATGCTATAACAAATGTATGTTGAAAAACATAATTAAAACAGCCAGGGTAAAACTAATAGCATATAATAAAGGTCAAGAGCTCAACTAAAGCAAACACTGATCTCAATCATGGTGATGTCAAGTTTTTATTTAAATTAACATATTTTTACTGTAATTTTATGGTTTTTGTTTGGCACCCTGTGCTGCCAGTCAATTGACCCTTTTTTAACGATTTTTTTACAATGACGGTATTTGATCATAATAATGCAGGAAATATCTGTAAATAATAGTGTTTTTCAGTTTATTTAATTTATGACGTTTTACTTTAATGTTACAGTTTTTTGAGCTACAGTCATGTAATCATTTAACTGTTTTGTTACCATTTAATTACAGATTCTATTTGTACTTTTACATAAATGTTTATGTAATTTAAGAAAACAGAAAAATACTGTATGAAAAATACAATCAATTTCTGTAAAAAAAAGTGAATGACTGGAATTTTTTCTTTAATGTCACAATACCTAAAATATCAGCTGCATTTTTATTTTCCAGATATTATTTGTAATTTTGCAGTGTTTTGAGTACAATTTAAAATGAAAGAAAATGGTCGTCAAGAATCACAGTTATTTTCTGTGAAATTAGGATTTTTTTTTACAGTGTAACCACTGAGAACCACAGATAAAATGGCTAAAATGGCGGCGCGTGTAAATCGCGAGGCTCAGCGTCTCTCCAGCTTTGGCAAACTGTGTATTATATATCTAGTTATTTTTAGCTCAGTTGTTCGTAACTACTCGGCATTAATTTCATATAGCCGTCATACACTCTTGGACATTAAGCTTCGCTGTACAAACATCGCAGTGGATAAAGAAACACATCTCCAGCTGTTACCCGTAGAGCTACTCCGGACCCTGGACTCGAGTGAGTCAGCTGGACCGGCAGGAAGTGCACGTCGTCGGCGTTGTGAGCGTAAACAACGAAGGGGTAAGCGGAGTGGCCTGCGGGCTAGGCTAAAGTGCAACCCACATCGCCAAAGTCTACCTAGCATCTTTCTTGCGAACGTACGGTATTTGGCAAATAAAGTAGACGAACTACGGCTCCAGATCACTCAGAAAAAGTTTATGGACTGCAATGTTATGGTTTTCACGGAAACTTGGCTCAATAACACCATCCCAGCCAGCGTGATTGAGCTACAAGGATGTAACATCTACAGAGCCGACAGAACAGTCGCAGACTCCGGTAAAAGCAAAGGTGGGGGTGTTTGCATTTATGTAAACAGAGCGTGGTGCACCGACGCTGTTATTACTGAATCCCACTGTTCGGCTGATATTGAATACATGTTCATCAAGTGTAGACCGTTCTACCTGCCCCGTGAGTTTTCATCTATCATAATCGCTGCTGTTTACGTACCCCCGGATGCCACTGCTAAACTGGCAATGAAAGATCTCTGTTCCGCTGTTAATAAGCTGCAGACAGGGCATCCAGATGGTGCTTTTATCATTGCTGGTGATTTTAACCATGCCAATCTGAGGTCAGTACTGCCCAAATTTTATCAAAATATCTCATGCCCTACAAGAGGTGGTAACACTCTTGATAATGTTTATACAAACATCTCTGATGCTTACAAAGTTATCCCCCAGCCCCATGTTGGACAATCTGATCACTTATCTCTGCTCTTACTGCCCAAATACATTTCCATTATTAAACGTGAAAAACCTACTGTGAAGACTGTAAAAGTGTGGCTAGAGGATGCCGACTCTTTATTACAGCAAGAATTTCAGAATACAGACTGGACTATATTTGCTCGTCAAGCTACTTTGGTCTCTCATACAGACATTAATATCTACACAAGTTCCGTTTTGCACTACATCAACAGTTGCGTTGACAAAGTATCCACCCAAAAAACTATTAAAGTATTTCCAAATCAGAAACCCTGGATGAACAAGGAAGTTCGACTCCTGTTAAAAGCACGTGATGCTGCCTTTAAATCTGGCGACAGGGATGCCTACAGTTTATCCAGAACTAATCTGAGAAGGGGTATCAAAGCTGCTAAACATAATCACAAACTCCAGACCGAGGATAAGTTTAAAAACAACGATCCTCGTCGTATGTGGAGAGGCATTCATGCTATAACGGATTATAAACCATCTAACAGCAATTATCCAACCAGCAAGCCTACTCTCCTTGACGACCTGAATGTCTTTTATGCTCGCTTTGATTTGGAAAATACAGAATCTCCTACCAAAGTTGAGCTCCCACCTGATCATCTGCCACTCACACTTACCGCCGATGAGGTGTGCTCTGCCCTGAGCAGGGTGAATGCACACAAAGTGTCTGGCCCTGATGGCATTCCAGGCCGAGTGCTTAGGGCATGCGCTGAACAGCTGGCAGATGTCTTTACCAATATTATAATATTGGTAATATTTTGAGAGGCTGGTTCTCTTCCATCTGAAAAAGTGCCTGCCCCTAACACTTGACCCATTTCAGTTTGCCTATAAATCTAACAGGTCAACTGAAGATGCCATTGCCTCAGCCCTCCACACTTCTTTGAATCACCTGGATAAAAGCAATACATATGTAAGAATGTTATTTATTGATTTTAGCTCTGCTTTTAATACTGTGATCCCGTCCAAGCTAATCTCTAAGCTCACTGAACTTAGCATCAGCCCTTCTCTCTGCAACTGGTTCCTGGACTTCCTCACTAACAGACCACAGTCTGTTAGGATCGACAACCATCACTCCTCTACCCTCACCTTGAACACCGGTGTGCCACAGGGCTGTGTTCTGAGCCCAATCCTCTACTCTCTCTTTACCTACAACTGCCAACCTGTGCATGTCTCAAACTCTATAATTAAGTTTGCAGATGATATCACCGTGGTAGGCTTGGTCAGCGATAATACTGAAGATGCCTACAGGGAAGAGGTTCAACACCTGGTAGAGTGGTGTGCATCCAACAATCTCATACTCAATACCCAGAAAACCAAGGAGCTGATTGTGGACTATCGGCAGTCTAAGAAAGACTACACACATACTCCCATTTATATTAATGGGTCTCAAGTGGATCGAGTGACCAGTTTTAAATTTTTGGGTGTTCATATTTCTGAGGATCTTACCTGGACCATTAACACTTCTAGTCTCATCAAAAAGGCACAACAGCGCCTCTACTTTCTCAGGAAATTAAAGAAAGCCCATCTGTCCCCTCTCATATTGAAGAACTTCTATCTATGTGTAATTCAAAGCATCCTAACAAACTGCATCACAGTGTGGTATGGCAACTGCACTGTTTCAGACCGGAAAGCCCTCCAACGTGTGGTCAAAACGGCCCAAAACATCATTGGTGCTAAATTGCCCTCAATACAAGACATTTACTCTAAGCGATGCTTACGTAGGGCAAGATGCATTATTAAAGACACTTCTCATCCCATCAATGGACTATTTACTCTTCTCCCATCTGGGAGACGATATAGGAGCCTTCGCTGTCATACGAGCAGATTTAGGAACAGTTTCTGCCCATCTGCGGTCAGGATGTTAAACACTACCTCTACTTTCTGAGACATTGCACTGAGCCCTGCAACTGCACTATTTATTTATATTTATATATTGTAATTATAACTTTTTATGTTTCTTTTAAATTATTACTACTGTTTGCACTTCTGGTTAGATGCTAACTATGTTTCGTTGGCTTTGTACTTTGTATTTTGTCAATGACAATAAACTGAATCTGATCTGATACAGACACAAACTTATCAGAACTGCAACTCTCTTTTATGTCCATCGGAACACAAAGTTCACCCATGAGGGTTGAAAGCCTAGCTCTCCATGCCTGCACCATATGTAGGCCCCTCCCCCCTCTCTTGCTGATGCCTTTTCAGCTTTTTAGCTGTGCTCAGAGTCTTTCTGCAACGTTTTGCACGCTCAGACTGGATGGATTCGGCTTTTGTGATCCTCAGCATGTCGGTTTCCCTGATGGTGCTGACGGTAACGACAGTGCTTTCCAGCCAAAGCTTATCCATAATGGCAAGCATGGTAGAGGCCCCCTCATTAAAAGTTGAAATGGCCATACTTGCTGCTGCCTCAACCCTACTCTTACCCACTAGGGCTGTCGCGGTTAAGAAATTTTAAAAATATGCCGCCGTTTTTTTTTTTTTTTTTTTTTTTTTTTTTACAAAACATAATTTATCCTGATTTTAGGCTACTGCATGCAAAACTCTATTGTTGTTGTTTAGTATCATATATAATGTTGCTTTAACTGACAGAGAGACACGTCTTAGAACATTTTTGTTTATTGTTAAATGCCAAACAGCAACAAGAACGTCTCGGTTACGTATGTAACCCTCGTTCCCTGAGTAGGGAACGGAGACGTTACGTCAGAAGTGACGGAGATTGGGGGTTTCGCATAGAAAGCCAATCCTCTTCGAGTATCAAAACACGAGCCAATGGCATGCAATGCCTTGGGGCTGCGGAAATTTGCATAGCGTACTCCGCCCTACTCCGTGAGTATAAAAGGAGGAAGTGAACGCAACCGCAGTATGTCTTCGCTGAGGAGCCAAGACTGAACTCGGCCTCTACCCAGCGATACAGCAGAAGTGGCAGGGAGACGTAACGTCTCCGTTCCCTACTCAGGGAACGAGGGTTACATACGTAACCGAGACGTTCCCTATCGTAGTCACTTCGAGTTACGTCAGAAGTGACGGAGATTGGGGGTCTGTGCCATCACGCCATCTTCAAGCTGTCTTCCAGTGCCCTGCGAAAGACTGAACCCCCGAGCCTTACCTCTTTTTTTTTTTTTTTTTTTTTTTGGGGATCCGACTTTGACACAGGATTACCAAGGTACACTGGGAACATATCCCGAAGGGGACATGCTACCAGCTGCCTACCGAAGGGAGGACTTAAGAATACACATATGGCCACATAGGAACGCATATGGAACACTGGAGTACCAACCGCAGGTGGCTACTGATTTAAACTCCAGGGGTGGCAGATGGCTTGCCAAGGGAAGACACATGCTCAGAGAGGCTTACAGTGGATAATACACATGAGACGGTTACCATGGGGAACCGTGCGCATGGAGGCACCTAGCTAGCATCCAGAGCAACGCAGTGGTGCCCGCATCGTCGGTGCTGGAGGACTCAAGACTTCAATGGAAGAACTGAGGAAATATCGCACTTATCCAGTCCGGGGAGTGGAGTGGCGAGCAAGCGAAGACACCTGAGCGGATCCAGAACTGGCCGAAACGAGTACGTGAGAGGATACCGGCTCAATTCGCAGATTATAGAATCTGGCGAAGGTGTTGGGTGTCGCCCAGCCTGCAGCTCTGCAGATGTCTGTTAGCGAGGCGCCGTGCGCTAAAGCCCAAGAGGAGGCTACACTCCGAGTGGAATGGGCCGTCACACCAAGGGGGCACGGAAGGCCTTGCTGCTGGTAAGACAAAGCAATGGCATCCACTATCCAGTGGGACAGCCGTTGCTTTGAGAGAGCCCTTCCCTTCTGGCTCCCCCCATGACAGACAAAGAGCTGGTCTGAGGTCCTGAAACACTGCGTTCTGTCGACATAGGTGCGGAGAGCACGTACCGGACAGAGCAGTGCCAAGGCTGGGTCTGCCTCCTCCAGGGGCAGCGCTTGCAGGTTCACCACCAGGTCCCGGAGGGGAGTGGTAGGAACCTTGGGCATATATCCAGGCCGGGGTCTCAGGAATACGTGAGAGTAAGCCGGCCCGAACTCCAGGCACACTTCGTCAACAGAGAGTGCGTGCAGGTCCCTTACTCTCCTGATGGATACCAATGCAATCAGGAGTGCTGTCACATAGGACAGGGCAAAAACTCTACCGACTGCAAAGGCTCCAGGGGAGGCCTCTGCAGAGCACCCAGGTCTACTGAGAGGTCCCCAGAGGGCAGGAGGGGAGGGAGGCGGATTTAGCCCCCTCACTCCCCTCAGGAACCTGATGACCAGGTCATGCTTCCCATAGACTTACCTTTCACTGCATCATGAGACGCGGCAATGGCCGCGACATAATCCAAAGGGTGGAGGGCGACAGCCTGCGCTCCAACCCCTCTTGCAGGAAGGAAGCATGACTCCGATCGAACATCTCCGGGGGTCTTCTCAGCGAGAAGAACACCAATTGACGAAGAGGTTTCACTTCAACGCATAAAGGTGTCACGTGGACGACGCTCTTGCGGAAGTGATGGTTGCCGCCACCGCAGGTGGCAGCGAACTCAAACCTGCCTCGTCCCGTCCTGGAGCCACACGTGCAGCCTCCAAGATCGGGACGAGGGTGCCACAGAGTGCCCCGTCTCTGAGAGAGTAGGTCCGGTCTCAGAGGAATAGGCCAAGGAGGTGCTGTCGCGAGGAGCAAGAGTTCGGAGAACCACGTCTTGGTGGGCCAGTAGGGGGCTACCAGCAAGACCTGCTCCTCGTCCTCCTTGATCTTGCACAACACCCGTGCAAGGAGGCTCACTGGGGGAACGCACACTTGCGTGGGCCCCGTGGCCAGCTGTGCGCCAGCGCATCCGAGCCGAGAGAGCCGCGGGTCAGAGAATAACTGGGCGCAGTGGGACGAGTCCCGAGAGGCGAACAGGTCTAACTGTGCCTCCCCGAACTGGTCCCAAATCAGCTGGACCGACTGGGGATGGAGTCGCCATTCGCCGGAGATGGGACGGGCCCGGGACAGCTCGCGGCTGCCCGATTCCGGTCTCCAGGAATGTAACTGCACGAAGGGACCTCAGGTGCTTCTGACTCCATATCAAGAGGTGGCGGGCGAGCTGCGACAACCGGCGCGAGCGTAGACCCCCCTGGTGGTTGATGTACGCTACTGCCGTAGTGTTGTCTGAGCGGACAAGCACATGCTGGCCCTAGAGCACGCTCGGAAGCGGTGCCGGGCGAGCCGTACTGCCAACAGCTCGAGGCAATTGATGTGCATGAGGCGCTGGGCTCCTGTCCAGGAACCGGCGGCTGCATGCCCATTGCACATGGCACCCCAACCCGTGGTAGACGCATCCGTGGAGACAACGAGATGCCTGGAAACTCGCTGAATAGGGACCCTGTCCGTAAAAAGCTGAGGTTCGACCACGGGAAGAAGGATCGGCGGCACGTCGGAGTCACTGGAACTCGGAGCGAGCCGCGATGCCATGCCCACCTCGGGACTCGATCGCGAAGCCACAGCTGAAGCGGTCTCATATGAAGCAAACCGAGCGGCGTTGCCGCGGCCGCGGATGCCATATGCCCCAGGAGCCTCTGAAAAGTTTCAGTGGAACCGCACTCTTGCCCTCGAACTGTCGAAGACAAGCCAGCAGTGAGTGCGCGCGCTCGTTCGTGAGCTGCGCGGACATGGCGACCGAGTCTATCTCCATGCCGAGAAAAGAGATCCTCTGCACGGGGCAAAGTTTGCTCTTTTCCCGGTTGACCCGAAGGCCCAGACGGGCTAGGTGCCGTAGCACCAGGTCTCTGTGTTCGCAAACCTGAGCTCGAGAGTGTGCTAGTAACAGCCAGTCGTCGAGATAGTTCAGGATGCGAACCCCGTGTTCGCGAAGGGGAACAAGGGCTGCCTCGACGATCTTCGTGAAGACGCGAGGGGACAGAGCTAACCCGAATGGGAGAACGGCGTACTGGTATGCCTGGCCCTCGAAGGCAAACCGAAGAAACGGTCTGTGTCGAGGGAGAATGGAGACATGGAAGTACGCGTCCTTCAGGTCGATCGCTGCAAACCAATCCTGATACCGAACACATTCGAAAATGCGTTTGGCCGTGAGCATTTTGAACGGTAGTCGATGGAGAGAACGGTTCAAAATGCGCAGGTCCAGGATCGGTCGTAACCCACCGGTCTTTCTTGGGGACAATGAAGTAGGGGCTGTAAAGCCCGGACCTCACCTCGGCTGGAGGGACCGTCTCGATTGCACCCTTCGCCAGCAGGGTCGCAATCTCCGCTCTCAAGACTGGGGCATTGCCACCAACCATCGTGGAGCGAACTCCCCTGAAGCGGGGAAGAGACCGTGCGAACTGAATCGCGTAGCCGAATCCGATCGTTCTGATGACCCAGCGGGAACCCCGGGAAGCGCTAGCCAGGCTTCCAGGAAGTGAGCCAACGGGGTCATGCGAACCACAGACGTCCCCCCGGAGGGGCAGCGAGGCGGGTCGACCGGCATGCGTGCAGGAGTTACCCCGTCCGGATGCACCGTCGAAACCCGCTCCCCGACAGAAGAGACCAGGGAAGGCAGAGCGTTCCACGGGGGTCTGTTCTGCCGGGGGTCTGGCGACAGAGGGGGAAGGGATTGGCGTAGCCCGGGGACGACACACGCACCCTTCCGCGCCCTCCGAGACAGAGAGGAATGAACGGGGCGACGCACTGGACGTCGTGCGCGCTCATTCCAGTCTGTGTGCTCAATGACAGTGTCAGCTTTTCCTCAACCAGCTCAGGGAGCTAGCTAGAACAAAAGATTCTCCACCGGCCCTCCACCGGGGAAGGAGGGGCCCTGCCACCGCCTCCTGAGAAAAACCATGACACTATCACTGAGCGGCCCGCCTCAGGAACATCGCTTCGCCTGGCATCTAGCGGGGCACGCGGCCTGAGGGGGGGCTCTTTTCTTGGGACGCTTACCTGTGGCCTCCTCCGCGACGCGAACCGGCTGAAGGCTGCTGCTGGGGCCGCGTGGGAGGGAAGGGAGCCGCAGGGGGGCGTCCTCGGCGGCGAGCTGGCGGAGGCGTCCGAGCCGACGGCTGGTTGGAGGCAGCAGCTGGCCGTCGGGGCAGAGAAACCGCCTTCGTCTGCTCCTAGGCGGTCGAGAAGTGCTGGGCAAAGTCCTGGACCGCACCGCCGAACATTATGATGCTCCTGGACCACAGCGGTGGGCATCACCTGACCAAGGGAGCGAGCGACCGCCTCCGTGACCCGTTTAAGGACAAGGTAGGCGACAGGCTCGCAGCTCGCTTGGTCCGTCACCTCCTCGTGCACATTCCTGAGCAGCTAGCTTTGTAGGTGCTCATCATATGCAGGGCGGAGGCTGCCTGTCCCGCCGCTCTACAGAATCGCGCCGCCATAGACGACGAGAACCCATAGGCTTTGGAGGGGCATCTGAGAGCAACCGCCGGTTGACCGGGGGAGCCCCAGCGTACCCACAGACAGCCGCATCGCCGAGGGGAGGAAGGGCGGGGAACTAAGCACGCTTTTTTTTTTTTTTTTTTTTTTATTTATTTATTTTTTAGTGCGTGTCAGTTCCGCATGCAACTCGGGGAAAAAAGGAAATTGGGGTTGGCCGTGGCCGTAAGGCGGCAGCGTTACCCAAAAACCAATTATTCAGCCGCGAGAGATCGGGGAGGGGCGGAGTTCCACCCCCACCCGATGCTCACGGACGCCCGAGATAGCACGGCCATCATCGCGGGATCAGACACGGCGGCGCTGACGCTCCCGAGGGAGGCAACGCGGCCGCATCCTCACTTCCCGAGGAGTCAAGCCCGCCTAGTGATGCTGTGATCGACATCGCATCATCATCTGGAGCGCTGCCCGAAGCAGCCGGTGCCACCGAAGAAGCAACCGACTGAATCGAACTAACGCTCGCTGGCTCTCGCACTGAGGCGGGAGGTGTGGCCCGAGGAATCGTCGGGGCTTATCCCACACCATCACCGTAAATCACCAGGTCCCCGGGTCGACGGGCCCCCTATGGAGGAAACCGATCGAGCGGGGGGGACCGGGACTCTCACTCAAGTGAGATCATTGAGTCTCGACCTCAGTGTAGAGATGGTCATGTTCCCACAGAAGGAAAATGAGTCATCCACGAACGCTGCTGCTGCATGCTGAAATGCCCAGGCATACAAAGCAGCGATCGTGACCATCAGATGACGACAGAAATCAATCACACCCAGAAGAGCACGGGCGAACCGTCTTTAAAAAGACGTGCGCGTGCAGCTCTTTCAATGAGAGGAGGAAATTCACTCTTTCAGCGCTGAAGCGACCAGGGAGAAGCGCAAAGTCTGGCAGACCACTGCTCAGATCGCAGGCGATGCAGAATCTCGCTGGGTACCGCCGTCACACCAACACTGAAGAGGACGCTCGTCTCGAAGAGTCTTGAACAGTGCTTTCAGGAGTGAAGAGGTTCTCTTGGCTCCGAAGCGAAAACATACTGCGGTTGCGTTCACTTCCTCCTTTTATACTCACGGAGTAGGGCGGAGTACGCTATGCAAATTTCCGCAGCCCCAAGGCATTGCATGCCATTGGCTCGTGTATTGATACTCGAAGAGGATTGGCTTTCTATGCGAAACCCCCAATCTCCGTCACTTCTGACGTAACTCGAAGTGACTACGATAGGGAACATGCATTTTCCAATTTAAAAAAAATAAAGAAATCAAAGTGTTCTAAAGTATCACATGAAAACAATAAGAAAATGCCTTTTTCTAATTTAAAAAAACGAAAGAATTCTTAAAGTAGCTATCACATGAAAACAATGTGCCAAAGTAAAAATACAGAGATTAAACTTCGTTAACGAATGATATTTAGACCTGGGTTATGTCCTTGTTTCGCGCTAGGAAAACCAACATATTAACCTTATGAGGTTTCAGGGAGGATCGCATGGGAGTAACAATATTCCCCGCGGCACTGAAAACTCTTTCTGACGGAGTGCTTGTTGCACAAATACACATGTATTTGCGCGCGACTTTTGACAGCAGCGGATATCTAGACTGATTATCGCGCCACCAGGACAGTGGGTTTGCGTTGGAGTCGATGCACTCCTCATTTAGATCATTTAGATACTCCTCACTCCTCCTTCATCGCGCTCTCTTGGGTATGGGCGCTGACGCGGAGGTTGTCCGTGACTTCAGCAGGTCTCCAAGAGTCTTTTTCTTTGCTACAGGTGGCACCATCGCTTGCCCTTCGTCTCCAACCTCTGGCGCAGGCGCACGGACAGCGGTCTCTTCGTCCGCCACTCCCACCATCTCTTCGAAGAGTGCGGATTTTGTCTCCGTGTCATTAATATGATCACCTCTATATCGAGGATCTAAACAACGCGCCTTTGCCAAAAGATTTTGTAAGGCAGCTGGTTCATACTTCCCATGTAGAACACTACACATTTTGTTCTTTATGTCCGATGTTAAGGTGGTATCCTCGGAGGATGGTTTAAGCATTTCTTCTGTCAGGAGTTTCAGGACGGGCTTGACTGAAGACACTGTAACGTAACTTTAGCCAGACAGCAGATCCGTAAACTCAGCTGCGGGTTTTAGTGCTGCGCGTTCACGGACTCAAGGACAGCGATGTCCTGCCAGCTTGGATTTAGATGTTGATGTCTCCGGTCATCCAGAACTCTTCTGATAGCCGGGATTTGCTCTAAAACTCTTTCACCATTTTCTGTTTGGTGCCCCATCTCGTAGCGCAGTCCTGAACAGAATGTTGGCCGTTAAATCATTGAAATTAGACAAGGACATCGTCTAACTAGCATTACAAAAATAAATTAGACTAGGCTACATTTAAATGTAAACTATTCATTCGTTTCAATAGGCTATTTTTACTAAACAAAAAATAGCCTACATTTAAAATATCCCCACTGCAAAATAACGCATGTTAATTTTAATATAAAATGTCTATGCACATTCATATGGATGTAAACTGAAAGTTAACCTAATGTTTTTTTTCTTCAATATATCTTACCTTTTAAAATAATTTTCGTTTCAAAATATTTCTTTTAAACGAAAAATACATTAAATCCAGAAACTTGTTTAATTTTATAATAAAATTGTATTTATTGGCTAATAACATGACCAATAAGTTAGCAAATAGTTTAAAGAATAACTTACCAGTATGAGGCCATGCTGAGGAATTTGAAGTTCAGCTTGTGCTTTCGCTAGGTCTCTTCTCTTTAACCAGCTTTGAGAAAATGTACTAACCAGTGTTGTGACACAGGCCCATTGCTCGGCTGTGCGGTCTTTGACGCTTGCC
>NW_024121676.1:0-19385 GCF_016745375.1 Pimephales promelas
AGGAAAGAGAACTTTTTTTAATCATCTGGCGTCAGCTCTGGTCAGTACAATAAAAAAATGCTGTGAAGCATTAGTTTCTCGTTGCCCATGCGCCGCAATGCTCAAAGTTAAAATGAAATATTAAAATAAATAACAGCTTGTTTCATTACATCTATCTTTGAATGAATCTGCATTTTTTACATTTCCGTTGAATGAACAGTTTAATGACTCACTCAAAGACAGTGCCTTGTCGCCACCCAGTGGCGTAACAATGTAACTGGACTGAGCGACACGCAGAGGCGAGCAATGCCGAGTGGTAGTAAAGGGCCAAGCCTTTAGTAAAGTGAGATTAGAGGATCAAAACTATCTGTTATTGTCACGTAGTGGTTTTGTGTGTTTTCGTTATTAGTTATTGCCCGTCTATTATTTATCCCAGGTGTTTCTCATTTCTCACGCCCCCTTGTTATCTTGTCTAGCTTTTGTCCTTGATTATTAGGGCCCAAGCCCTGAAAGGGCGAAGGCCCTATTGTTTTCCTTGGGATTATTTTTCTTCACTATTATTATAATAATTATTATTTTACTACCTTTTGGGCACTTTTGGGGCCCTTAACGTGCTCGAAAACTCTTGAAACTTTGCACACGGGTCAGAACCCGCGGCCATCAGAGCCGGGCTGAAGCTGGTACCCGGGCGTGGTAGGGCGGCTCGTCAGCGCCCCCTGGAACGGGGTCCGAACACTTGGTCCATAACTTAAACACGATTGTATGTAATAATATGAAACTCGGTAGACATGTTAATCTCATCGTTTCATCTATACCTCACACTCTTACTTTATACCCCAGCCCAACAGGAAGTCGGCTATTGAGGTTTGTTTGTAAAACGCTCGCAATGGAATGTCAAATACTCCTTCTAGAGCTTTGATCCAAATTCGACGAAACTCGGTCAGCGTGAAGTCAAGACATTGAGGATGAAAGTTTGCGAGGGGATTTTTTATATCTCGAACGGTTTGTCCGTGGCGAGGAAATGAAATCATGGCGAGAAACGTGAAACAGGAAGTGTGTTATAACTTCAGCATACATTAACTGATCTTGATGAAACTTCAGCAGTGTGTTCGCTGTAGAAGGACGATCACATGGATGTGACTATTGTGAGTCAAAGTTATAGCGCCACCAACTGGCAGCAGGAAGTGTGTCACTTTCAAAATGCTTTGATATCACCCTTTTATTTTTACCCGATTTGCTCAAACTTCATATGTATAATGTAAACATACGGCAGATGTAGACCTGTGAATGGATTCTTGATATCTTTGAAACTGTTGCCGTGGCGACGCATCAAACTTTACCCTTCTTTTAGGATGCTTTTAGGATGCTTTTGAGACCCTTAGCATGCTTCAAAATGCATGAAACTCGACAGACACATCACATTTATTATTAAAACATGAAACAGGATGTGTGTTATAACTTCAGCATACATTAACTGATCTTGATGAAACTTCAGCAGTGTTTTCGCTGTAAGAGACCGATCACATGGATGTGACTATTGTGAGTCAAAATTATAGCGCCACCAACTGGCAGCAGGAAGTGTGTCACTTTCAAAATGCTTTGAAACCAATCTCTTATTTTTAACCGATTTGCTTCAAACTTCATCTGTATAATGTAAATACACGGCAGATGTAGACCTGTGAATGAATTTTTGATATCTTTGATACTGTTGCCGTGGCAACGAATCAAACTTTAACATTCTTTTTTGATGCTTTTGGGACTCTTAGCATGCTTGAAATTGCTTGAAACTCAACAGATACATCACATTTATTAGCCAGTAGACATGTGCAACTATGGCAAAAGATTAAAGTAATGTCAAAAAAGTAAACACTAAAAGCCTCAAATCTTCTAAAAATGTAATTATACATCATTTGTTTCTAAATTAAATTATACAAATATTATAACTTCCCCAATTTTTCCTTTTTTTCATTTAAGAAGTACGTTCAAAAACAGCCAGAATTGTTGTAAAATTCATAAAAAAATAATAATCTGAGTCATACGTAGTGCTATACTGCCCTCTTGTGTTCAATATCAGGTAGGCCTATTGTGTATATTCCCACCGGTTAATCAACATGTGACTCCGCTGGGACTTGGGAGCTTTTAAATCCCTTACTTAAAACCGAAAGTCGAAATACGGATGTCCGCACAAGACATTAATGGTGTGGAGTAGAGCGAGCATTTTAAATAAATTCCTATTAAGTAGGATTGAACTAAACAGAATGAATGTTCACTCTGTTCTGCTGGTTCCTCGCTGGTGGATCATATGATTACTTTGTCATAATCTATGACAAAAATGCTATTATAAACCATATTAATAATAGATAATACACATTGCTCTTATTTTTGAAAAATACATTCATGAAAAACAAGATAACAAAAATCATAAAAAAATATAGCCATGGCTGCTATAAATGTTTGAAATGCATAGGACAGATGTTTAATGACGCAGCAACATATAATTGAAAGGCAATTAATAATCTGTCATTACATCACTGCATTATGATATTACGGCTCCAATACGGTGCAGCACAAAGCACTTATGTGCATCCCGAGCGGAGAATGATGTGCTTGAAGCCACTTGAAGTTACAGCGCAGTGAGTCCGTATTGAAAAGTTCAAAGCACAAAGGAAATACATATTTATGAACAGTGTATTATACATTATCTATCTATGCAATAGTTTATTGAGCCTTTTCTTTTAAAGGTTTTAAATTTCAGTTACTGTGTGCGTGAAGAACAATTATAGTGCTCTGACTCTAGTGTTGTGATCTAACCGACAGCGTCCGACACCCGGTAGAAAGTAACACGGTTAAGTTACAGCAATAAAGTCCAGCAAGAAAAAGTTTCTTCATTCGAAAATATAGACCTTTAGACCTTTATCTTAAAGGTCCAGTATAATAGGATTAACATTCAATCATCTTGAAGATCGTTTCATCATTGACTGTAACCGAATGTGACGTGCTGTTTGAATGCTGAATGGTGAATGACTGACAGGCGCAGAGAGGGAAAAGTTTGTGTTCTTGAATTTAATGACTTAAATATATTAATTTCTATATCACATAATAGCTTCAGAACACTAATAATACAGTACACAAAAACTTTATGGTACTTTAGAAAGTTTTTGTGCCTTTGTGCCTAACATAGAAAAGTATATATGCACAATATAGAATTTGAATCAGCCTCGTCAAAGATGGCAGTGTCAGAGCCGATACCGATCCTGAGTATCTAATCGGCGCACTTCTTTTCAACAGTCAAATTGAAATTGAAATTGAAATTGCTTGAAACTCAACAGATACATCACATTTATTAGCCAGTAGACATGTGCAAAGTTTCAGAAACGGGCATAGTGCAAGGACTAAATAGCGCCACCTTTTGACAAAAGTGGGGTTGTTAGTTTTATCTACAGTTACAAAAATCGGTATATACATTGTACTCCTCAAGCCGGACAACTTTCTAATACATAGTCATTAGCTCGGACCAAGAGGAAGTCAGATATTTTGGTTTGAATATGGTGAGCCTCTCTCTGAGCCTACGTCCCTGTATGGCAAGCCCTTTTAACATTTAAAAGCTAAGTTTGCCTGTCCGGAATTAACATTGTAGATATCAACAACGTCTTTCTGTCTATTCGTAATTACATTTTGGATAGTTTGTATTATCATTTAAGATATCTGTAACATAATTGTGACTAGTCGAAATGACAGAGTATGGCAAGCCGTTTTAACATTTAATCATAAAAGGGCCAAAGCCTTCGGCACCGCCACCCGGGTGCATTTAGGTAACTAAAGGAACTGGGGTTGCGGTGCCACCGGCTTGGGCCCGCCATCGCTGCTCGCAGCTATATTTTAAGCCCTGTGTTTCTGCCCTGTCTTGGTTGGTTGTTGAATTTATGTGTGTTACGTTGGTGCTCTCAAGTTTCTCGAGTCCTGCTTCTAGTTTTGTGTCTTGTTTCAAGTTTGTTTAATAAAGCTACACTGCGTTTGGACCTTTGTAGCTTTATTAAATGTAGCTTTATTAAACAAACTTGAAACAAGACACAAAACTAGAAGCAGGACTCGAGAAACTTGAGAGCACCAACGTAACACACATAAATTCAACAACCAACCAAGACAGGGCAGAAACACAGGGCTTAAATAATCAAGGACAAAAGCTAGACAAGATAACAAGGGGGCGTGAGAAATGAGAAACACCTGGGATAAATAATAGACGGGCAAAAACTAATAACGAAAACACACAAAACCACTACGTGACAGTTATATTACAATGGCATAAAAAGCATATTGTCAGGTTTATGTTCTGTTATTATATTATGCGGACCCTTATTTTGACATTGTAGCCTATCTCCTGTTTACTCCACTTGAATGCGCTATTTAGTTTCGGTTTTCATTACTGAACATAAACTCGTCTTCGTGCCTGCTGACCACAGCACAACACTTATTTATTTAGCAATAAATAAATAAATTAAGATAATACTGCATATCGCGCTGTTGAGTCACTCAAAATTACAACAGTGGACATTCCTTCACCACTCATCTTATTTTTTTATACATAGTATGTTTTATTAATATGATGTGTACTGAATTTGGTCTTTTAATATCACTGTCTTAGTACAGTAAGCCACGTTAAGCGTTTTAGAATGTTCCTGTTTCTTATGGCTAGACAGTAACGTTACTGACGATAATCACAATCTTGCTCATCCCGATAAATATCAAAATGTTTGATATGATCGGAGCGAGCCCGAATTGTGTGAGAGCAGATCGGGAGGTGCAATATTCGATCTGAGAACGCCTCACATTACCAGATAATCTGTGCTGAACATCAGAACCGATCGAGGTAATCATGATTTTTTCTCTGATTCTCCTGAGGGGAAAATCGGGCTTAAATCGGCCTAAAACTCCTGTAGTGTGAGCAGTGGCATAGCAAGTCTGCCCCGGGCCCATATGCAAAATAAAATGGTTCCGCAGTATTTTCAATTTTAATATTTTTAGGTCAAACCGTTGTTGTCTGTCAGTCATATAATGCAAGTCTATGGTCACCACCTCAAAGAGCATGAACAGAGAAGTCCAAATTAAAGATTATTCAATGACTCATAAATGTAAGTACACATTGATGGCCTAAGACACGAAACGAGCGGTTTGTGAGAAAACAGTATTTATATCGTTTTTACCTCTTGTAACCATAGCCATGTCCAACTGATTTGACGGCACGGGCGCTTCGGTGTGCGTAAGCCCGGAAGTGATCTCTTGTGCATGTACACTCATTGTTTACACAGATTTTGGAAGTTTTACTTTTCACTGTGAAGATCTAAACATATTTAGATATACAGGAAATCGCAATGGAAGACGATTTCGATATTTAGATCTTCACAGTGAAAGGTAAAACTTCCGAAATCTGTGTAAACAACGAGTGACGTACATGCGCGAGAGATCACTTCCAGGGCTTTCCGGCACGCTTGCACAGATAGAAGCGGCCTCGCCCTCAGAGTACTTGGATGTGACTGTGATTACAAGAGGTAAAAACTATATAAATACTGTTTGTTTTCTCTCACAAACCACTCGTTTCATGTCTTAGGCCATCAATGTGTACTTACATTTACGAGTCATTAAATCGTGTTTAATTTGGACTTCTCTGTGCATGCTCTTTGAGGTGGGCCCCGTAAATCTCCATTATATGACGCATAGACAACGACGGTTTGACCTAAAAATATCAAAATTGAAAATACTGTGAAAACAAAGACACCTACATCTTGGATGCCTTTGAGGTAAGCTAAAACATCAAAAATGAATTTCAAAGTGAAGTCCCTTTAATTTGTGATTTCTAGAAAAGGATTTGTGAACCTGCAATGAGGAATTTGAGAAGGTGTAACTGTTTAAAAGTTTGCAACTGTTAAAATATTTCTCTCTTTGGCTTGAAATTTACTGATACACATGCATGGCTTTTGTCTACAACTACAAATCACACTGTCACAGGCGTTCAGTTGATTTGATTTGAATCAAATCATACCTCCATTAGTAATGAGGAAAACGAACATATATATTTATATTGTTTTTACCTCTTGTAACCACAGCCAAGTGATCTAAGCGCGCGGGCGCTTTGTGGCTGTGGTAACGAGGTAAAAACAGTATAAATACTGTTCGTTTTCTCACACAAACCGCTCGTTTCGTGTCTTAGGCCATCAATGTATACTTACATTTACGAGTCATTTAATCATGTTTAATTTGGACTTCTCTGTGCATGCTCTTTGAGGTGGTGACCATAGACCTGCATTATATGACTGACTGACAGATATCAAAATTGAAAATACTGTGGAAACAAAGACACCTACATCTTGGATGCCCTTGAGGTAAGCTAAAACATACCAAAAATGTATATCAAAGTGAACTATCACTGTAATGTTTCATGTCATGGTAATGACCATGTCATATCAGTCTTAAATGTTATCTGATAAGTGTGTTCCCCCCCCCCCCTGTTTTCAGAGCCTTTTGCGGCATCCCCAGATGGGCAGGCAGAGAAAAAACATCCAAAATGTGCATTGTGGACTCGTTTTCTCATTAGTTTTAAGAGAAAATAAAAATATATATTTTAAAAAAAGGGTTTTATTTTTCTTTGCAGAAGTCTGAAAGAGGACATTTGTCCAAGTTACAACATTTAATTGTAATATTTACAATATTCTGTCCTGTGAAATTACAGAAAATCCCTAAAATTACAGGAACTTCCTGGCTACTGAGTTGCCGTAAATATAACATTTTGCTGTAATATTTACAGTATTCTATCCTGTGAAATTACAGTACCTTGTTGTAGTTATTTAACAATAGCAGTCCTGTATGCTGTTTACAGTAAATTTACAGCAACTATTAGCCAGGAATTTCCTGTAAAATTACAAGAAATTTTTAACAGTGTGCCATATTTACCCATTAGCCGCTATTCCATGGCCAGAGCACAGATGTCGAAATAATGACTCACCGCACTCCTATAAAAAAATAAAACGCTATAGAAATATATCATGACATGCATACAAAAATATATTTATAGTGACAACATTTTAAAAATTAATTAGCTGGTTTTAATGAAAAATTCCCCATGAGCGGGCCCCCTATCGCGAGTAGTATGAAGCTGCAGACTCGGAGACCTGCATCTACAGACCCCTCGTTTTTCGAGTCAGCGCCTCCTATCAAATTGTATCAGATAAACAGAACTTAAGCCAAAACGTGAGTAGGCTGTCTTTAATTTTATTTAGAGAATCGTAATAGCTCGTTTGATTTATTTTTTAATAAAACTAATTTAGCTAATCGATACAACATAAGAATAGTCCATTTAATATTTGTAAAGGTAGTTTGTAACAAGATTTGAGCCGTTATGTTTCTTCGCCCTCTTTACCCCGAAAATATTTTGATAGCTAACTTTAGCCTTTAACCTCTGACTTTTTTATATGTCATAAATGCTGCAGTTATTTTTACTGCCCATTTTGTGCCCCCATATATCTCAAACCCACAAAGTTGTCCAAAGTTCAAAAACATCTCAAGGGACACTTCTACAGTCAGAGCAGTGCAACATGAATTTGAATTTTTTTTCTTTCTTTTTGAAAGATCATAAGACATGTGCTATCGTATCCAGTACACCATACATCGATGGAGTTGCCCCTTCCAATTCCAGCAACGTATCATTTTATGATTATGCAAAGCGACTTATAAATGAGGTTTTTTTTAATGCAATTAAAGACGAAAAGTAAAGTCACGAACACAGTTTGTTCTTCCTTATTTCTTTACAGTAAGATGATGTTTAGGTGATCATTAAATAAAGTAGCCTACTGAATTGTTTATTATTGGTGTTTTGTCTATTCTGATTTATTTTGCTTCGCATTCAAAATATCAAAAAACAGATTTTGTTATGTTAGCATGGTAATGTTAATTAGACCATTATAGGTTGAACTGAAAGAAAAAGTGGAATTTGAATTTTGAATAAAAAAATATATATATAAAAAAAAACCCAAACATTGTAGCAATAAAATATCACATAGACTATTTTTCAGAAGATAGTTCAATCTGTAATTGTATCCCTTCCATCAGTAACAATGAGTTTTTTTGGCATCTGCATTAAGCAGGGAACGCAAATATTTATTGGATAATTTATTTGAAGACCGTAATATTGCATCCTATTGTTTTTAATTGCATTTGGATAAGCGTGCACTGTACTCTGTGTGCGGGTGTTATTCGATCTTTTGTACAGCAGGAGGCGCTGTGTTCGAAAAATGAGGGGTCTGAGAATGCGGGACTCTCGGTGGGGGACTGTAGATGCAGGCTCCGAGTCTGCAGCTTCATAATATTGCCTATCGCCCCGGGCCCATATGCACGTGCATACCCTGCATGCTCCGACAGCTACACCACTGAGTGTGAGCCAGGCATCAGTGAAAGAATTTAATTTGTTTTATTAATGCCTGGCTCACGCTAGAGGAGTTTTAGGCCGATTTATGCCCGATTTTCCCCTCACTTTACTAAAGGCTTTCTGCTGATATTTTACCACTCGGCATTGCTTGTCTCTGCTTGTTACAGACAGGCTGTCGCTCAGTCCAGTTACATTGTTACGCCACTGGGTGGCGACAAGGCACTGTCTTTGAGTGAGTCATTAAACTGTTCATTCAACGGAAATGTAAAAAAATGCAGATTCATTCAAAGATAGATGTAATGAAACAAGCTGTTATTTATTTTAATATTTCATTTTAACTTTGATCTCCACTTTACAAGGCTCAGCAGCATTGCGACGAGAAACTGATACTTCACTGCATTGAGATCAAAAGCATTTTTTCATTGTAGTGACCAGAGCTGATGCCATTCATTAGAAATAGCCTAACCTTAAATGTTAAAAGGATGATTACAAAAAGTTCTCTTTTCTTGGTCACAGCAACCTTTTCATGAATATGACTTGATATGGGGGACAGCTATTTTGTTACATCCGCTTTTCTGCTTCCGATCTGCTGCGTGAGATCACGTGAGCCACTTCCTCTGGCACAATAATCTTAATAAGATTGTGTAGTGTGTGATGCACCGCGATTTTCAAATCTTGTAGTGTGAGCATGTTTAAAATTTGAGGGAATAAAATCTGCAAAGATTCTCTTTAAGTGTGAGCTGCAACCAGATTTCAAAATCTGTTAGGATTTTAAAACTCCTGTAGTGTGAGCCAGGCTTGGGCTGGGCCATTTTGTCTCTATATGTACATTTTTTCTAAACATATTAGAGGTGGGTATGCATCACCTTTAATGTCAAAATCTAACATTTAAATTAAATTCTATAAGAATAATAACACAGTCCAACTCTTACCAGTCAAATAAAATTAATAAATCCAAATCCATCTTTGCAGTGCAGAGGTGACCCAGAAACTGCATCAAAACTGGCATTAATATTTTTACATTCCATTTAGAATTGCATTAATAAAGCTATGAGATTTTTTATGCATTAATTAAATATGAAATCACATACTTTAAATGTGTAACTAAAACAGTCAGTATGCGGTGGCAAGTGTCTTAAGTGAGTTGAGGGAGTCATTCATTCAACTGATTTGTTCAAACGGCTGATTCATTTGGGAAAGAAGCAAGTGACTGTTCATTGAATCATTAAAGTGATTCGTTCAAGACTCGCCCTTCTGAATATCAGTCAAAAATCATCGCTGTCTGTCTGTTGAGAAATTTTCGTCGGCGAAATAAATGGAAAAAATACCTTATTGAAAACATTGTGACTAAAAAGTAACTCACAATGTTAACTTTTTGTTAATTTAACTGTGTAAAATAAGTATCACATTTGCAATTGTGCACAGGAAAGCGGCACTCATGTTATATTGTAATATAACATAGGCTTATTATCAGTGTTGGGAGTAACGCATTACAAAAGTAATACATTACAGTAACATATTACTTTTTGCTGTAACGCAGTAGTGTAAGGCATTACTAATCAATTTTCTGTAATATTTTACTCGTTACATGTTCAGTGAGGCTTGTATTACAGTTGTATTACAGTGTATTGTCTGCTTTTACTTCTTAAAGGCAACAGACTATGTGAAAGTTTTAAAGCAGTCTTTTAGTGCCAGTTCAGAGCGGTCACTTCTGTAACATTGTTTTTTCCTCATAAATGCGAACACGAACACGAAAACTAAAATAAAATAAATATTTTAAGTTCTACGGAGACTGGAGAGCCAACCCTTCCTCCTCCGATTTGCGCAGTGTAATTAACAGAATTACAAAAAAATTGCCTCCTATTTTTTTGTCACGCATGAATGTGTGTCTTTTCCCTAATATTAAAAATAAAACATAGACTGATATTTGTCTAATGTCTGGAGTCCTTTAAGGAAGTAGCCTATATACGTTTCAATACATGAATTTTCGGAGAATTTTTTTTTCAAGTTTTGACTGCAAATGTCATGTCCATAATGCTGGACTTCCCCAATTTTAAATAATTTATCCTCAACTAGTTTTGTGGTGTAGGTCTACGTATTTTATAATGTTAACTTCAAATGATACTAATAGCCTAATTTAAAGATAAGGCAGCATTGGATCTGGACGGTAAGGAGAATAACGCTGGAGTTGGAAGAGGTGTGTCGCGATTCTGTAGGTTCATGGATGTGGCGAATCGCGATTTCGGTTTCATATTGCATATCGTTACAGCCCCAAAGTTAAGTTCTACTTAGTTATTTTGGTGAAAGTAACTCAAAAGTAATACATGAGTAATGTAACGCATTACAATTCTGGGACAGTAATATTGTAAGGTAATGAATTACTTTTAAATAACAGTAACAAGTAATACCTAATGTATTACAGTTTGGAAGTAACTTGCACAACACTGCTTATGATATAAATATAAGACAAAAACACATTGTGGACAGCTGTTACCTATAACTGCACAGATCACGCAGTGAAACACAGGAGACAAAAGCGATGTCAGCTCACAGTGCCTCGTACAGTTAAAACAATAATTACAATATCATCATAGACAATACATATCACACACCCCTCTGCACATAAAGAATGAACTTATTGAACATTACCAATTTTCTACGCCTTCTCTCCTCCTTCGTGTGCAGGAGACATACGTAATGCTGCCGCGAATGACACAAATTGTCACGAGAACAAGCAAATCCACAAAGATTGAATAAAAAAATGTGTATGCTAATTATATATTTTTAATTTAGAAAACATTTAGATATGTCTAAGCCAAAGTGTCATCTAACATTTAAGACCTTTCATAAGTAAAAATAAGACGTTAGATTTTTCTAATTTAAGGCCATAAAAAGTCTTAAGACTTTTTAAGGATCCACGGGGACACTGATTAAAAGTCAGTCTTGTACAAAATCTGCTTTAATAAAATGAGAAAATTAAAAACAATCCTCTAGAAAGAGTCAATGCAGAAAGATGAAGATAATTAACAGTAAGAATGAATCCAGCATGTTCTTCATTTCTCAGTTCTGACGGTGTTGAGCTCGAGTCTGTTTAAAGTCAAGAGACTGAAATGTTGATTGTGTGTGAAAGTGTGTATTTCAGTGTGACTCTCAGTCCTGCAGTTTCATGTTATTGAGGATCAGCTCGTGTGTTCAATCATTTACACTCAATAATCTGAACTCACAGCAGCAGAAAGAGGCTGAACACTTCAAATATACTTTACATTGTGATTCATGTGTGAGAGTCAAATATGATCTTACCACAGTTTCTCCAGTTTACAGTGAGGATTCTGTAGTACATCACACAGCAGATTCACTGATTTCCCAATGTTATTAAATGACAGATCCAGATCTCTCAGGTGTTCAGGGTTTGATCTCAGAGCTGAAGTCAGAGCAGCAAAACCTTCATCTGTGAGATCACAAGACCTCAACCTGTAGAGAGATGAAAATCAAATAGCAGAATTTAAACACTATCAAACAGCTTCCAACAAATTCCAATTCCAATATAATTTAACAATGTATAATTCTTATTCAAGGTTCATAGTCAAATGTTTCTATTTACAACGTGTTTTTGCAGCGGTAAGAAATGTAGCCAATCACAGACATGTTTGCTGATCTCTTTTTATTTCAGTGCCGAGTTCTTCATGCTCGCAAATCCTCTCAATAACAAAAAGACATGATGCAAGATAAAACTCTTTAAAAACTTTATAGTTTATGTATCTTTGTGTGATTGTGAACTGAGATGAGTGACAGATTTATAATGATTGTAAAGGGAGCGCTCTTCAGAGGTTATACATAATTAATTGAATAAAAGTTTAATTTTTCTTGCTGCTGAGAGGACCGATGGACAATTACACGCTGCAAAACGGCACTTTTTTGCCAACTTAGGGTATAGCCTATTATAATTTTTAATGAAGATAATGCAATCATGATGACCATGCCGATACAGTCCCTCAGGCTTAATTTGTGTGATTGTTGCCATAGACTGTACACATGTTCCCATTAAGGCCTCAATGAAGGAATTTTGTGAGCAGAAAGGGGGCTTACAGTGTAAATGTGCAGCCAAGTTACTATTACAATTTTTAATATTCCAGATTAGTAATATTATATCACTTTTTTTTTAAAGGCAGTTGACTGAGTAAAATCTCTTAGATGGTGTGTGACCATGTTCCATGTCACAAATCAGTGTGAAAGCAAAATAGCCAGGATCTGTGCATGACTCAAGAATTTTCAGAGATTCACGTTTATGCACATTATTTGAACATGGTTAGGAAAATTATAAATATCAAACTCACGGCATTACATACACTTATGCTGAAAAATGCATTTTTCCATTATACAGGTGATTACAACAGGATCCTGCATGGAGACAGGTGTTTTATGACCCCATTCCCTGACCCAAACCCCAGACCAGTTACAATGCAGCTCTAGGACAAGGGCACACAATGACATGAGCTTTGGCCAACTAAAGGGAAGATTTCAATGTCTAAAAACCCTGAGGGTTGCACCTGACAGGGCCTGTGACATTGCATGTGTCATATTACACAACATTGCCAACATCAGAAAAAGAAAAAAAATGTTTAATTAAGCCTAAAATAAAAGACAAGACAAATTTGCAAAACTCTATTTGCTTAGAGTTTTATTTCAATATTTCTTTGTAAAGAAAAGCCAGTTATTCAGTCATATTTTTAAAAGCTATTATGCAAGGTCAGCAACTCTGTGTGAAATAGAGTATTTTACTCTGAAGTTTATTTTGAAGCAACTCTATTTCTAGTGCAATTTTTTTCTTAGTCAAGTTCTATTTCTCCCCCTTTTTTTGTTTTTTCAAAATACTCTATTTTCTGTTGAAGACTCATATAGGGAACAAATTTCACCCTGTGTCGTTTGTGTCACACATGCCTCATGCAACAAATAAAAAGGAGAAGTTGTCTCTACACTGCCCACCTCTGTATCACTGCGGTGTGTGCAGACTCTTCTGTAGGCCTTTCTGTGGACTCCTGTCAGAAATAATAGGCATAGGCACAAGTAGAAATCAATTAAAGCCATCAATTAAATTAAAGTACTTCCTCCAAAGGACAGTCATCTGAGACGTTTTCTTCACTCCCCAGTGCAATGTGATTAACTCATGGCAAAATATGTTTACATTAACATAAGTTTATCAGTTTTTACTTTCACAACTTCACAAGACAAAGCAATTTATCATTACTCAAGATTTAACAGTTGAAATGACTATACCAGCCAATTTAGATTATAGGTCTACTTCATTTAATGCAGCAACAAATCATTTCCCAGTAATGAAGGTGTTGCTGCTACTGGTCCCTGATGTGGGTCTGGAAGAGCTGAACCCAGGGATGCCCTTCACAACAGGGCAATTCACATCCAACCCAAGGGTCAGCTCTTCTGCCAAGGTGCAGGAGTATCGGTTTCTCAGCTTTTTCCTGGTTGCTTTTATAAACAGACAATCATTTATTTAACAGTGCCTTTTAAAAAGACACTAGTAGGCCTATAAGGCCTAGTAAAATTACCATTAAGTAGAATATTTTTGTACTTCACTTTCACCATGTCCATTATTATAGTGTGGTGACTCGACATTACAATGAACAAAGTAATTATGAAATTATGAAAATAAATAAAAAATAAAATAATAATAATACGTTATTAAAACATCTAACATGGCCACCACAAACACATTTAAATTGTCTTCTAGTTTTGCCAGCACTCTCTCCTGACTTTTGCACACTTTGAGGTGTTCCCTGGTGTTTTAATTAAAAACTGAAATTCGGCATAACCTTGCATTAAAAGCGCTTGCTCTACTTGGGAGAAAAACTGGGCGTGTTCTTTGGCCATGCTGAACAGCCAATAGCAGCGCTGCTGATCACTGGTTCTGCTATCGATACATGTCCCCTTTTAAACCAACGCGAGAAGGTGCAGTTCTATTTCTTTCTTACTGACCGCCAGAGGCAGTGCTTCACACTGGATACTATCTCTCGTTGCAATGCATAGGTCGAGTCTAATACAAACAATGTCCCACGTGACCAGGATGACTCGGGGTGCTCCTCTATTTAACCCTGTGACTTCCTGCAGACTGTCCCAATAATCTTCTCGCGTGCACGTATGCAGGTCGTAGATTATGTAAAAAAAAAAAAAAAAAGTAAACTCGAATCCGTTCCTCACAGCTTCGCAACAGAAAACATTTGTTGGTGTCTCGCGACTGTGCGTCCTCCAGAGGCTGCAACGGATTCATTGATAACAAAATAAACAACACGGTTGGTGAGTTTGTTTACATTGATTCATTCTCGTTTTCCTGGCATTGTGTTGGTCGCTAGACAGAGTGTTTTCGCTCGTTGAAAGGGCCATAATAACTTGCAGCTGTAGGTAAGTTAGTAAGACCACGCTGGGAGGATGTGCACTCTGTATAGCGATTGGTATCTGAGCTACAATAGCTGCATACTCATCTATTGTGTTATTGAATGAGTCTAGCATTGTAAAAAAAAAAAAAAGGCAATAATTATACTGTAGGTTTTGTAGTATATTTACATATACACTTCAATAATTGTTTGTGTATAATATATTGTTTTTGATTTTTTTTTTTTTGCCAGTCAGAGTGATTGCGCTCGACCTACCAAATATCTTCCTAAGAATGGAGAAGTTAGCTTATACTTGCACATTGTGCATGGCTGTTCTCCAGGCGGATGATGGGCATGACTGCTGCCCTTCCTGTTTAGGCCTAAAACACCTTAAACAGGGCCTCACAGAAGATGCCTGCACAAACTGTAGCGTCATGTCTTGGGAGAGGAGGACTTCAAGGATAACCATGTTGGAAGGGCTTTTAGGGGAGTCACTACCTCCAACCCCACCACGGAAAATAGCAAGTAAACGTAAAAATACTGAATCAACCAGTGCTTCTGCTGGTAAAAGACCCAAGGAAGACCCTTTAGGGAAGAAGGTGGATGTGCTGGTGGCTGAGTTTGCTCAGATTAAGCATTGCTTTTGAGGTTGCAACTGGGCGAGAGACTAGTATCCTCAGCCGAAGCCCCTGCTATGGAGTTGCCCATTGAGGAGGAGGATGTCCTTTCAATGGCGGCTTCTCAGAGCCAATTCTATGATGATGTTGATGGAGAGATGCAGGTTTTTTCTGATCATCAATCCCAATTCTCCCATGATGGCTCCCAGGAAGCTGGTCATGGATCTGCAGAAGGTCCACAGTCGGAGCAAGAGCTAGTGAAGCAGGCTCTTCAGGCTGCATTGGCTCGCTTGGGTCTTGACACAGCCCCTGCTGCGGCAACCTCTTCTAGTGCTTTTTTCAGAGGTTCGGCGCAACCCTCTCCACTTACAATTCCACCATCAAGGGATTATATCGAGGAGTTGCAAAGATGCTGGGCGAACCCTAGGTCGCTTACACACCCCACTAGTGCAAGCAGGGCATTGGCTGCGATGCAAGATGCAGACACTTATGGCTTGGGTCAGATGCCTAAGGTTGATCCATTTATTGCCTTTTTTGTTCTTTCACCAGAGGAGGTATTGAGGCCTAATGTTCGTTGCCCCCGGCCTCAATGTAGGATTACAGATGACCATCTTATCCAGGCATATAACACAGCAGCACGGATGGGTCGCATTGGCAATTCTTTGTCCCATCTCATGTTGGCCCTGTCTCAATCCCTTCAATCATCAGGGAGTGATCCTTTTAACCAAAACTTAAGTGATGCCTCCCTTCAGGCAATAGCATTCATGACAAGAGAGCTGGGAAGGCTGATGTCAACCCTCACACAAGCACGTCGCCAAGTCTGGCTTGCACATTCACCTCTGTCTGAGGCGTGTAGGAGAATGCTAAGGGACCTTCCAGTAGTTCCAGGGCAACTCTTTGGACCAGCTGCACAGGAGACACTGGAGCGTAGCATCCAGGTGAATCTGACCAGACAGCAGTTTGCTGACCTGGGGAGAGTTCCACAGGCTCACTTAAATTTCCGTCACCCTTCTAGGGGGTATGAACTACCACACTCTACGTTTTCAGCACGCTCAGGTGATATTCACATGGGCCAGCCTCGGAGATCACCGCGAGTAGGAAATTATGCTCAGCGGCCCCAGGCTCGGGGTCAGCATGAATTTCAGGCCCCTAGGGGTAGAGCACCTAGCCAACGGCCCACCAGGGATGCTAGAGGCCATGGACGGAGGTCCTGAAGGTCTGCGGCCGGCCGGCGGACAGTTTTCTTATCAGCAGCTCAGTTATTGGGAAGCAACAACTTCCGACCAATGGGTTATAGCAACGCTAACCCAGGGATACAAGCTGCAGTTCCGACGGCGGCCGCCCGCCTTCAAAGGGGTCAGGATGACTGTAGTCTCAGACCGCAACAGTTCACTTGCCTTAAAACGAGAAGTAGCACAACTCCTGGAGAAAGGTGCCATCGAACCAGTAGATTGGTCAGAACGACTAGGTGGGTTCTTCTCCATTTACTTCATCATTCCAAAGAAAGATGGTGGTGTAAGGCCCATACTCGACCTTGGCAGCCTCAACAAGTTCCTGAAGATCTTACCATTTCGTATGTTGTGCATAACCGATGTTCTTCAGGCGGTCAAGCAGCGGCACTTGTTTACAACGATAGACCTAAAGGATGCTTACTTCCACGTTCCAATTGCTCCTCAACACAGGCCGTTCCTCTGATTTGCATTCCAGGACCAGGTCTATCAATTCTGGGTCCTCCCATTCGGCCTGCCTCTGTCGCCACAAGTCTTCACCAGATGCATGGCGGCCGCACTGGCTCCAATCCAAGCCAAGGGGCTACAGGTGCTTCCATACTTGGACGACTGGCTCCTTTGCTCCCACTCTCACGAGCAGGCAGTGTTAGAAATAACACAGCTGCTGACACATGTTACTTGACTGGGCCTTTCTGTGAATTTCAGCAAGAGTCGATTAGCTCCGAGTCAGTCGGTGAGGTTCCTAGGTCTCACGCTGGACTCACGGTCAATGAAAGCAGCTCCATCAGAACAACGAGTGGACAATATACTACTCCTCCTTCAACGGTTTCGGAGGCAGGCCAGACTTCCATTCAGGTGCTTCCTGAAGCTCACAGGTATGTTGGCGGCAGCAGCGGAAGTCATACCATTGGGCCTCCTTTCACTACGCCCCTTTCAAATATGGATGAACAGTCTTCACTTGAACCCCAGTTGGCACAGGAACAGGTTGATCAAGGTGACACAGCGATGCCTTCTGGCCCTGAGGTCTTGGAGGAGCAGACTGTATCTGACCAAGGGGGTTGTTCTGGGCATGATTCCCTCTCGGAGGGAGATAGTCCAGACCGATGCGTCCCTTACTGGCTGGGGGGTAGTGTGGCAGCACAGACCAGTCACAGGACAGTGGGGTCCTCGGGAAAGAGACGAGAATATAAATACCCTGGAACTTCGTGCAGTTCTGCGGGCTCTGAAGCACCTCGCTCCGTTTTTGAAGGGCAGGCATACTCTCGTCAGGACGGACAACAAATCAGTGGTTTATCACATCAACCATCAAGGGGGCACAAGGTCCAGCCAATCCCTTCAACTATCACAGGAACTGCTGACTTGGGCCTTCCCTCGCTTTGCAAGCATCAGAGCAATGCATATCCCAGGGGTATCAAACGTGGTTCCAGATTTCTTGTCGCGCCGCAGAATTCCATCGACTGAGTGGAGGCTCAACCCGGAGGTGGTGGAGATGATATGGCAGCGGTTCGGCAGGGCAGAAGTGGACCTATTTGCCTCGGCAACAACGACCCACTGCCGTCTTTGTTTCTCTCTAGCAGAAGAATCCAGTCCGCTGGGGCAAGATGCTCTAGCCCACGCCTGGCCAGATCGGTTACTCTATGCCTTTCCCCAAATACCGATGATCGGGGTGACTGTTCACATGGTTCTTCAGGAGCACCACAGGCTGCTGCTAGTGGCGCCAAACTGGCTGGGGAGACCGTGGTTTCCAGTGTTGTACAAACTCCTAGACGGGAATCCTTGGACCCTTCCCAGGAGAAAAGATCTCCTCCAGCAGTTGGAGGGTCATATTTGGCACCCGAACCCAGACCGCCTGAAGCTCTGTGTGTGGCCTCTGAGGGGCCGGAACCACTCTTTGGAGCGTGCGATCAAGGGGTCCAGAACACCATATTGAACTCTAGAGCACCTTCCACCAGGAGTGCTTATGCCTATAGATGGAAGCTTTTCTCTGAGTGGTGTTCAGAGCAAGCAGTGGTCCCAGAGCACTGCCCTGTTCCTCTGGTTTTACGTTTTCTGCAGTCACTATTAGAAAATAATAGAGCAGCTGCTACTCTGAGAGTTTATGTGGCTGCAATTTCAGCACATCACATACAAATAGATGGTCAGCAATTGGGTTCTCATGCCTTGGTTACTCAGTTTCTTAGAGGTGCTCAGCGACTGCGCCCCCCTCAGTCCGTTAGGGTTTCTTTATGGGACCTGGGCCTAGTATTAAAGTCTCTTGCATTGCCACCGTTTAAACCTTTAGAGCACAGCGATCTGAAGTGGATCTCATTGAAGGCAGCGTTTCTCTTAGCCATTGCTTCGTCTAAGCGGGTGAGTGAACTCTACGTGTTATCAGTTAGCGCATCCTGTATGCGTTGGAACGCAGATGGCTCAGTCGTGACGTTATGGCCCAACCCAGCATTTCTCTCCAAGCGGCTTTCTGCCCTTTTTAGGAACCAGGCTATTGAGCTGGCAGTATTTAATCCTCCGATGTCAAGTGCGCTGGAAGGAGATGGAAGCACACTGCTGTGCCCAGTAAGAGCTCTCCGAATATATCTGAAGGCCACGGAAGTTGTTCGGAAATCAGACCAACTTTTTCTCTGTTACGGGGGCCCAAAAAGAGGTCAGCCCCTCTCAAAGCAGAGATTGTCGCACTGGGTAGTGGAGGTTATCACCACGCTTACACATCTAAAAAATGTCCAGTGCCTTTGGGGGTGAGATGCCATTCGACGAGAGGAAT
>NW_024121677.1:0-145224 GCF_016745375.1 Pimephales promelas
CTAAGGAATGCGCCGCCACGTGAAAATATCAATACGTCCGTGGAGGAAAACCTGGATTCATCTATAAGGGAGATATTACAAAGACATGACCTGGGTCCACATGAAAAAGCAAAACTATACACACACATGTTACAGAGATTTCTGTCTGTGTCAAAGCATAACGATGTGGAGAGCAACACTTTAACGTTAACAGTGCGAGTCAGGATGGCGAAAATGAAGAAGCACCCGTCACTGAAGACGTAATCGTATCAGAGGTGCTAAACAACGTCCCTCAGAGAAGCTTGAAAAATGTAAAATACATTTTGGATAAAATGTCTAAGGCCAAACAGTTGTCTTCATGGACAGACGCCGGAGAATTTGTTTATAAAGGGAAAATCATTGCAGGATCTCATATGCTTGATCTGTTGAAAAGCGTAACAATGCCTCAAACGATACATGACAAACGTAGGCCGACAGGATGGAATGAATTTCTCGAAGCGTTTTCCTCTTTAAACATACCTCACTCAACTATAAGTAACCATCATGTTAAATGCTTGATTGATTCACTTAAAAGAAAAACAACAGGGAAAGTTTTGAAGTCAGCACCGAGAAGGTCTTTGAAAAAACGAGAACGTAACACACCACCACGTCCCTCTTCAGACACATCTGATAAGTCACCTAAATTAGATGCAAAACAATGGCTAGATTTTTAAGAATTATTTGCATCGATATAATTGGAGATGTTTATCTGTTTTACAAATATTATTGAATGTAAATTTGTGTATATCATAATTATGTAAGTGTATTTTTAAGTTGTATACTAATGTCTGATACCAATAAAGAAAAAGAAATGTTTAATCTGTTTTACAATTTTATTTATTCATCACACACATAAACAATACATCACATTAATACGTCTGAAATGTTTTACCGGACTGTACACACTGAATGCATTTAAATGTTTTACCATTACAGAGACTAGGTTTCAATTTTTTCACAAAGAGAGAGACCATGACATCATTTTTTAACAAATCATTATGGTAAATTTTTATAATATTCTCATATTCATAACCTCTTGATATATAATACAGAAAAAACACACAATGTTGTCCGCAGGTATCAGAAGTATAATCTTGAACTTGTTTGCCCGAGTACTGAACGACCGTAGAATTGTTTTTTAGAAAGTTATGAAAAGATGCAGGAAAGCAATCTGCATCCGGTGCGTTACCAAAGCTGTCAAAAAAACAGGCGACGCCATCTCGACGTATGTATATGGCAATCCAGTGTTCCCCCGGTTCGTCTGAAGATTGTGTATTCGAAATTAGCATGCAAGGGGTATCCTTTAAAGGGTCTTCGGGTAGGTAATCGCACGGTAGTACACCTAAAAAATTTGTGTTACAGGAAATTTTATCCATCAGTCCCGTCAGTTGCACGGTATTCATTACAGCTGTATTCAGTAGTGCTCTGCGAACACCTGTCTCCGATTTGATATCTCTATAATAGAGTCAAAGACTGAATATATTAAAATGTTAATTGGTTGTGCGAGGGGTACTCTGAAGCGTGCTTCTAATCTAATATTTCCTGATCTAATCAATGAAACGTGTTGACCACATTCCTCGTCGGGTGTCAGATTAAAGGCATAGAGAGTGTATCCGTGTAGGAAATCTTCACGATCTATGATCATAGACTGATTCTTTAGATGCCGACCCGTGGCTGTCACTAGTTGATAAAACTCTCTCACGGCAGACCCGTTATTATATTCTGGTTGAAAGGGACGCGAAGGGACCTGGGTCCCGTCACAGGTCAGACTCAAATATTCAAGGTCAAAATGTTTAAAGGCAAAAGGATTCCTGTCATAAGCACCAGAAAAGGCGGTGTTTTCCGTCATGGCCAAAATGATGGATTTCGGTAGCGGCCCGAGGAAGAGATTTTCATGGTTAGATACACGTGCTCCTGCCGGTACGGAGAAATTTTTCACACAGACTCTATCTATGGGATATTTAGCTGTGGTCGAGAGAAGAGCTTGCGCATGTCCCAAACGCACTGCAGGGGATACGGTGACTCTTTTCACAAAAAGTGAAGCCGACAGTATATTAAGCTTATAATTGATGGCGTCACTACGTATCAGACAGAACTCGTCTTTCGCACGAGTTAACCGAATCCGTATATCCACTCCGTTCAATAATAATTTAGACTGAAAGAAGATGTCGCTGTGAATTGGAGCTAGTAGTTCTACAACACTACTGGCATTTGTGAACGCTGCTCTCTTTGTTAATCCCGCGTTCGCCCCTCCAGGATCCGTAGCATCTATGTGAGCCGAAGAATCTTTGTAGAATAAACCCGCTGAAAAGTTACTCTCGAGAGTGTCTTTTCCATAATTAACGAGGGCCTCAAAGAGACACCTGTAGGGATGCGTATTACTACTGTTACTGACGAGCCGGTCAGCTAAAGAGACGTCAACCTGTGAGAAAATCGTCGATCCAGGGTAATTAATTAAAGCCACAGGCGCTCCGTCAGGAATGTCATTTCCGTTCGGTAGGGTTATTTTGACGCGCGTATATAGGAGCGTGTTATTCAGATCTGTGTAATCTTCACCGGCCCCCGCTATAAAGAATTCGATGGGTGATGCGTCTGTTAAAGCTGACACGGGGCTTATCTCCACATACATATTTTTTTCAATAGCTGTTTGTGTCAAAGGGACCGTAAACAGATCCAGCTCTGATTTAATGCACTCATCAGACATACAGTGTAGCAGAGACATTTTTAGAAAATAGTGATACCCCGTCTTTTTAAATCTGCAGATCTTTTCACCCGTTTCGTGCTAGTTCTTCGCTTGCTTTTTGTAACTGAGTGTGTTTTGCTAGAACGCCTGGTCTTCTTTACAGCAAGGACACGCCCTCTTCTCATACGGGTACCCGGTGGTTTACGTGACATCACCATCAGACCATGGCCTTCCTGTCCATTTTCATCATTATTATTATAAGACTTTGTTAGAGCACTGGTGACAACATCACTCATTATGTTTTTAGCGGCTGACTTTAGATGTGGTTTTGCTATACTGATCCCCCTTCTAAAAAAAGGCATTGCCATTCGAAAAAGGCCTTTAAAAAGACCACCGATTCCTGAAGCAAAACCGGACCCGTACATAACTCCGCCCCTGCGTAACCCGGAAGACCGTTACCTGCCTGAGCCCTGTAGTATGATATGTAGCGTTCGGGATCCACTTTGTACGGTGCGTGATGAGCCATTTTAAAACGGTTGGTGTTTCACAGGTCTAAAATGTAGTTTGGTAACAACCTTTCCGTAGGTGAAACGTACGTCCTGGTTTAAATCGTCTTTTACATCAACAGAGATCTCTGAGATGCAGCTCTTATTAACACGTACGTAATGAGCTTTGTCGTATCTGACACTGACTGTTTTGTTAGTCTCACCATCTATATATACAGTTGCTAATAAAGGTACATAGGCATCCCCAACCGCTTGATAGTCGATTATGTCCGTGTATACATATAGCGTGTAGAATCCGGCATTTATATCAGCCTGGAATGGCGCATATGTGATGTGTGTGTCTTGATGTTCATCCGAACTGTTTAGAGTTTCTATAGAAACCCCTGGTTTTAAACCTAGGATGATCGCTAGTTTGCCATAAAATGTCAACGAAGTCCCTGGGGGCGCTTTGAGAAATACCTTATTCTTTATACGGTCGTAGGCGAGACGTACCCTCTGGGGGAGAGTGACATTTATATCCCTGAGCAAAATGGGTACATCCTCAAAATACCCGCATTTTAACGTATTCCGACTCGTTGATAATTTTAGAGCATTCTGAAACGCATCGCCTCTTACATCGCTCAGTTCGTGGTTATTCTGTAGTAGACGTTGATCACAGACAATAATAAAAACAGAGTCATCCTCATTAAATGTATACCACGTCAATGGATATTCAAATTCAACCAATGCCACCTCCCACAGACCTTTTAAATTTATACTTCTAGCCAATCTAGTTCTGTAATTAGATATTTTGTTATCAGGGTAGATGTTCATCGAAGCGTTGCACGGAAGCGTGACGTAGAATCCTTCCTCGGCCATGGTAATTATTTAATGACGTCTGTCATGAATTCACTAAGGCTTTAACGGACCCTGTAGATCCATCACCTCTTTTTCAGCTATCCAACTGTTAAATTTGGAGGGCCAACCCCACCATTTGACTAGGACGTACGTGACTTTTCCACGTTTTTGTTTATGCAAAATCTTCTCAATCTTAAATGTTTTATCATCACTAACAATAATTTTCTGTAGTTCTTCCTCATAAAAACATCCATCGATGATTTCACCATCTAAGTCTTGTAACCGGTATACGGGAGGGACACGTGGAATGCATGCGGTTATGGTGAAGTATTCCTCCGTATAATTCTGCTCATACCCCTTAGTAAATATGCCTCGGACTTTAGAGACTCTAACAACGTCCCCTACAGAGTATTTAAAGACGGGTGTCTCTTTACGTATTTTACCGTATAAATTATTAAACACTACCGTCTCATTTTCTTTATGAACGTCCAGGGGGCGCATTTTGATGGATTTGTGATAACTACAATTATAACCCTCTGTCAGGTCTTGCAGTATATCGCAGTAACGTTTGGAGTTTACAGCCGTTAAAAACTTCCACATCCGTCCTTTTAGAGTTCTATTAAACCTCTCGACTACACACGCTTTTAAATCGGTTGCTGTGGCAAAATGATGTATGCCATATTTTTTCATCAGTAGTTGAAAATGTTTATTGAAAAACTCTGTCCCCTTATCTGTTTGCAACTTTATCGGTACGCGTCCTTCTTTCAAGATAGATTCGAAAGCTTTAGTCACCTCCGGACCCGTCTTATTTTTCAATGCGCGTGTCCATGAGTACTTGCTGAACACATCGATAACTGTAAGAATAAATTTAATATTATCGTTCTCTTTTGAGTATGCGGTCATATCGACCAAGTCAGCCTGGAATTGATGATCCTTACCGTATACGACTACACGGTTCCGTTTATAATTTATTGGTGCAGTCTTGTGTAACGTATATACGTCCTGTTTGGACAACCATTCGTTAATATCCTTATCATTTAATTTTACGCCGTATTCCTGTAACACAGCCTGTTTTAATCTGTCCTTACCGCCAAAAGCTCCGGGGCTTGAGGGGTTATAGTAAACTTTTTTCATTAGCTCTGACATGTTACTATCTCTGTCACTCTTCATAAAATAATGACCCGTTGTCTTGATGTCACACAGATTTTTATTTCAGATATCTACACGGATCATCCGAACATCAAAATAAAATTTACACACATTTCAAAATTTTTCTCCAACATGTATTCAACTAAAATATCAATCATTTTACAAACATCGGGGTATTCATTCCTTGACAATTTACAAACATCAGTCACATACGTACAAAGACATAATATATTTCCTATTCTAAGAGATTCCTTGCATTCAGGCATCAGTTCAAGAATGTTGTTGATAGTCGTGCAAGGTATGTGTTTGACGGACATGTTTATCATATTATTCCATTGATTTGATATCCCTCTTACAGCGTTCATCTGATTCGATAAATTTGTCAGACGTTTATCAACCATAGTAACGTTATCACCTGTTGCATGATTATCATCGATAATCTTGTACAGCAAGTTTGATATCACACGTTTTACATATGATTTAAAGAAATGTTTGGCTATCCAGGAGGTGCAGCAGTTTCCCATCTTCAAACTGAGGTAGAATCGAGGTTTTCAGCATCAACGTGTTTCCAGTTGTCAACAGCGTTGTATACGATCTGTTCACAGCTTTCGTCGACTAGCTTCTGCCTGATAGATGCCAGATGCTCCACAATGTACATCTCATCTTTGAGCTCAAACAAAATGGTCTCCACAGCTCCCTGAATTCTTTGCAGGTGTGGGGTAGCCCCGTACAGATTCAAAGCCTGAGCTAAGATAGTTTTCAGCTCAGGTTTGAGGAGTTTCAGACGGATTTCGTCAAAACAATTGTAAAAATAATATGGTGTAGGCTCAAACAGGCACGAATGTCTTGTTTGGGACGGATGGTCTACGGTACATCCAACGCAATCCTTCTTCATTTGCTTATCAATCAGATATTCCAGTATGATGGTAACAACTGCTTTTATAATCCGGTGCCCAGTATCACCAAGGCACCCGTCCAACTCGTCACTAGATGTGGTGCCTGGAGTCTCGGCTGCAACAGTAGCTGCAGCAGCAGCGGCAGCACAAACGCCAGTCCCGTAGCTCGTGAGGAATGCGAGATTGTGAAATCCAAGTTCCGTACAAAATTTATTTAGCCAGTCTATGCTTTGGTGGGGGTATCCGTTTGTAGCATATCCACCAGCAGATCCGGAAGGGGGGATTGGTGAGGTGATATCCTCTTGAGACATGTTGAGTGTTTTGAGATAGAATGACTGCGTGGGATGGTATTAATGGTTGTAGAATTGGGAGGAGCTACAAGGATGCTCCTCCTTCTGTCCTGTATGAAGAGGCGTGGGAACTTTCTATTTTCACGCCCCTCTTCATCACGTGTTGTGGGCGGGTTCTAGGGGTGGAGCTTACGTCTGGTCAGTGTGTGACTGCCAGAAGCTTCATTCTAACTTTGGGATTGTAAGAGTACGGATGTGTTTCGCTGGGCTCCCGGGATTACATTTACACAACTTTGAACCGGATAACTTTTGGAATATCTCTAAAGTTTTGGATATATACCTTTTGGATAAAGCGTTGCTGTTGGATAAATCTTTGCTGATGGATCTTTAAACCCGGATAAATCTTTGGAGGTGATTAATCTTTAAACGGGATAATTTTGTTCTTCTTTCACCAACAAAACAGAACGTAAGTCAGTTTTTATGTTTTTAAGTTTTGATATCCTTTAATAATTGTTTGATGTAATGTAAATACACGCTGTTTTAATATGCATTTTGATAACGTTTATTAATTATTTATTTTTACGTCTAAACAATTTAACATTTTAGTGTTTGAACATCGATAATTATTATTATAATCAATATTATTTAATACTTTTAAACTGTGTGTAATTGTGTAAAAGTACATCATCAAATGTGGTTCGTGGGATAATTTTCCCACGATCACATGACCTCTCCAGAAGCGGAATTGGTGGTGGTGAGGGGTTCCGTATCGTGGGAAAATTTTCCCACGATCACGTGACCAGTCCAGAAGTGGTGGTGGTGGTGAAGGGGTGTTGGTGGGTGGGAAGAGGAGGGGAGACCGTGGGAATTTTCCCACGATCACGCGGTCAGACCGGAAGTGAGCGGGAGGGGTAAAAAAGGGGGCGGGGCTTATTTTTATGGGGGGCAATAAATCACTCAAAGTGACACTTGCCGCCCTTCATTCTCTCTCTTTTGTTACCAATTTAATTTATTTTATTGGGAAATTCTATATCCATAAATGTAAATTCTCCAACAACAAACCAATTTTTATAGTTTTTAGAAAGAGTTTGATAGATAGATAATCTTTATTCAGGACACATACACAAGATGGTCCATAGCCCTATACATATACCATAATATTACAAAGTACATTAAAAAGAAAAGGAAGAAAGAGAGAGGAAAAAAAGAAGAAAAAAGAACAGAGTTCTATAAAATGACTACACAGTCAGTATTCTACAATACACACAAAAAAGTGTTCAAATGTTAACATACAAACTAAAACGCCAGTGATTCCACAAACCAGAAGTGAACCTAACAGCACTCAATGCCGGATTCACTAGTGTTTTGATGATGCTGTTATGTGACTCTGCTTGTCTACACATACATTTGTACATGAGATTCCTGAGTACAGCAGGACATGTGGATACGTTAACACTTACACACATTTCACTCGCACTGCCCCCTCGTGGCAATTTAAGCAGCAACCGCAACCCATCATTATATGCCACCTTGAGTTTCTGCATACTACTTTTTTTATAACGCCGCCACAAGTGAGCAGTGTACATTGGAGTACAAAAAGCTTTAAAAAGTCTAATCTTTACAAAAAGTGAGCACATATTAAATTTGCGATTCAACATATTAGCTTGTGCATATCATACAGTACTGTCTATGAATGTCCCTATCATCAGACAGGTCATCAGTGATATAATGTCCCAAGTATTTGACCTCATCACACACTTTCAGTAAAGTACCAGACAGATAAAATGCAGGAAATGAGAGTTTACTATCCTCCCTGCTTCTAACAATAATTATATTACTCTTCTTAGAGTTGTAAGTAATGTCAAAGTCCAAACCATACTGGGAACAGACCCTTAGTAGTTGTTGAAGACCAGCACTATACGGACAAAAAATGACCAAGTCATCCGCATACATTAGGTGGTTAATAATGAATGAAATGTACCTTGACACCATCTCATCCTCAGTAAATAAGAAAGCAATAAAAACACTTTTATTTTGTAATGACTTGCCCTCTTGACCCTCATTTTATTTATTTATTTATTTTTCCTCTTTCTTTCCTCTTCTTTTTTGTTTTAGATACACTTGTGTTAAGATGACTCTGTACATATTGTTGTCATATTTTGTACAGATATGTTTGCAGTTTTGTAACAGATTTGTATGCTATTTTGTAACAGATTTGTATGGCTATGTGCTATGGTTGTCATCTTTGTTTGTTCCGCATAATAATAATAAAAAAATAAAAAAAAAATAAAAAAAAAAACACAATAGCTGAATGCTAGCGTGTTCCGGCCAACAACAGCCAAACCTGTAAGACATTAACAGGACATAAGTACTCGTTCATTCGACTTTTGGCCTATATTCTATATTGACCTTGCGGAATCAACAATAAAATCTATTTTGATTTAACGACAAGCAGGTGAAAGAGACACATTTAGCCGTTTAGCCCCATAGACTCCCATTCATTCTGCACTCGCCCGCGATCACCTCCAGTGGAATTCTAATGGAACTGCAACCAAGGTGATGCACAATGGGGCTAATAGGAAGTGCAAAGGCTCTCCGTTAGACGGGCTCTGGCGTGAACCCATTATCCACGCTTTTGCGCATGTCTGTGAAATATTCACGTATGCTTCACCCAGAGCCATTTTCTTCACCAACAGAAACAGAAACTCTACTGGGGTTAACACAGGTAAATGCGATGGCACCCGCTGACATCCAGAAACAAACAGGCGCTGTCATACACTGCCTCTTACGAGTACGAGATTGTGATGTGGTGGAGCATGATGGTCCTGAAGATGGTAAGTGTTCGTTCTCAATCTAAAGATTATTCTAGTCATTCTATAATAATGGTAACGTTACAACTTTCCCTTATGAACGTGCAAATAATGGCTTGCTAACCCATTGGCTGTCATATTTTATGTTCGAAACACATCGATACAAAACCAGACATCAGAGTTAACCGCTAACGATATTAATGCGGAGCAATGTGGCTGGGTGAGGAGACTGCTGTAAAGTTGTTTTGATATTGTTTGACATCCAATAAGCAAATTAAGTGACTGCCATTAGGTATGACAATAGAAAACAAAAGTCAATCAAAGATTCCAAAATATTGCTAAAAAAAAAAAAAAAAATACATATTGAAAAAATGTTAATGGTTTGAAGGGGTTATTTACTTGATACAGTAACATATTACATTGTTTTTATGATGTTCTATTAAAGGGTTAGGTCACCCAAAAATGAAAATTCTGTCATCATTTATTTATGAACAAATGTCTTAAGGATATGGAAAGACACAAGGGTGAGTAATTAATGACATAATTGTCCTTTAACTGATATAAATTGACAAACAAAACTAAAGTTATCATGTCAAGTTATAAAATCTATAGATTTTAATATTTCACAAATAAATCACATAATATACACAAAATTATATTAAATAAGTCCTATACAATGTGTGCCAGGGGTATGTGTAGATATGATTTGACATCATTAGGTCACATGACCGGAAAGTTATATAGATTTTCTTTTTTTTTTCTATCATTAAAAAAAAAAAAAAATCACACAAGCTTGTATTTCCTAAATCTAAATTGTAAGATGTGTGTTAGAGTTATTTATTTATTTATTATTTATTTATTTTATTATTATTATTATTATTATTATTATTAATGCTCAGAATAGGAACATACAAAAGAGAAAGTATACGTGCATCACATAATATCAACCAAAACAATAAAGGAGACAATAGCAAAAATAAATAAATACATACATAAAAAAGGGAAATAGGGCCATTAAATCACATAAAAAGGTTTCACATGAAGAGATCAAAGGCAGTGCAGATTCTATAGTCCTTATGGCTTTCATATTAGTAGATTCTGAAATCACATTTAAATAATTTTCTATCTCTTTTAAGAAAGCAGAGAAGACAGGTTTACAGTTTGAGAATTTGCATTTGTGAATGTATTAAATTAATAACAAAGCAGACATTTACGTTTTTTGGGGTGTGAGTCAAAATACCCAAATAAAATGATTCTCATATGTTTTGAAAAGCCTGGTCAAATCTTAGACTTGATAAGTACATCAATATCATTCCAAAGCTTCTGAGTGTAGTGACACGACCAAAATAAGTGAATCATTGTTTCATCAGAATTCAAACAAAAAGAGCATGTTAGCTCAATGTCAGATTTAAACCTTTGCATAAATGTCTTAACAGGATACAACCTGTGTTCTTGACGGAAATTCTTTATTTGTGAGAGAATTTCTGATGTAAAGACTAGATTTTTTTCCAATTAAGGTTAACAAACAAATTATTCCAAAAGGAAATAACAGGAGGGACCGAAATCAAATCCTTAAGAAATAAAGATCTTATTTTATAGTTTTTAGCTTTCGACTCAGAGAAACAGATTTGACCAACAGGAGTATCACGGGGTTTAGGAAAGGATGTAGGCCTAGTAGATACTGCGGAAGAGTAATTAAGAAAAAACTTTTTTTATGTATGCTTTTTTAAAAAGCATACATAAACCAGAGGGAATAGCGCCCAGTGTAGCAAATTATTTTGGGGTTATTTGCATTTGGTATTCGGAGAGAAATTTTGAATATCTGAACAAAAGACCTTGCTTATCAAACAACTGCTACACTAAAAATAAACCATTACTGAACCAATTGTCACAAAACAGAGACTTATTCTTGAATAAGATGTTCTTATTGTTCCAAATATAACATCTCTGTGATGAAACGTTATGTTTATAAATTAGAGCCCATGCTAAAAAAACTTGACGATGAAAGAGAGTTTGATAGGGAGTTTGGAAATATCATAATTACACAGAAAATGAATGCCACCAAGTTGTGAGAAAACAAGTTGAGGAAAAATATTCCAAATAGAAGTTGGTTTGGTTAGGTACTGATTAGGGATGCACCGATTGGGAAATTCTGGGCCGATACCGATGTTTAACATAACAACTTGGCCGATGCCAATGTTGTTTTCTTTTTGTTTTTTGTGATGCGATCTGGGAAATGCCGCTGGATGCAATGCCTGTACATTTAAAGTAAAGTCTAAAAATAGATTGAATGTCAGTTTATTGTCAAATTTGGGTTTTCAATAAATTAATTATTCTATAACATCTTGTTTATCATCTCTGAATATGTCTTGGGGAAAATTTACTAGATTAGTGCAGAAAAATTGTGATTTATAGTGGCAAGCTGAAAAGACGTGTCTTTCGCTTTAAGAACACAGGTGCACATAGAAGGTGCAAAAAAAAACCCCAAAAACTGAGTTTTGAGTTTGTAAGCTTTAGAATGATAATCTATGATGATTACTAAAATATGTTATATAAAAAGGCAATAAAAAAGGAGCGCCAGTCGTCCCGCTAACAGGACGTGACCGTTAATTAAACCTGTTTTTCTCAAAATTCTGTTTCTGAAAATCACAGCGATCAGCCGACATCTGATAACCATAACTTTTGTTACAGACAAACTATAAAAGAAATAATAAAAAAAAAAACTGATTTGGAAAGGGCTTGAACCAGCTTTAATGATCGCAAAACCTGTAACATGTCAAATTTCACCATGAGGTGGGTTTTCCCAGATCGCATCACATTGTTTCCTTCTTTTGTGCCACTGAAACATACAAGTCTTTCAGCTATTGATCACACTATCCTAGAATGAAAATAACTTTCAAAAACCTTTGACTGCTAACTAATCAATTAAAAGATTGTTTCAGTACATTGCCCAACAAAATTATTTGAGTGGTTAGCCTGATAAACAAAAACTTACTCAATGAGATTATTTTCATGGCCCAATACAAATATTTTAATGAAAAAGAAAAAAAAAATGCATCCAAGTGTAAATGCAAAAACAAGTGAAATAACTAAACTAGAAAAAAGTTTGATGAAACAAACTTTAAGTTGGCTTGAGAAAGCCAGACCAGAGAGTTTGAAGAAGTTTAAAGTAGTTTGAAGTTTGATAGATGGATTAGTTATCAGTGTGAAGCTGCTTTGATACAATCTGTATTGTGAAAAGCGCTATATAAATAAATGTGACTTGACTTGACTTGACTAGTTAGAAAGAGAATAGTTCAAAAGATAGATACATAATAGATAGTTAGAAAGATTAGTTTCAATGAAAGAAAGATTAGGTAGAAAGAAAGATAGATTAGTTAAAAAGAAAGAAAGATGGATAGATTAGTTAGAAAGATAAATAGATTAGTTAGAAAGATAGATAGATGATGCTAAGATGCTTAAAATGTAGCTAACATGTTGTTAGCATGATTAGCATGTTGCTAGCATCATGCTAGCACAATTAACATGTTGCTAGCATCATGCTAGCACAATTAACATGTTGTTAGCATCATGCTAACATTTTTTATCAAGAAGCTAGCATGATTAGCATGTTGCTAGCAGGCCCGGCTAATCGGGAGCACCGGGAGAATTCCCGGTGGGCCGGTCTGTTTTATTGGCTAGGAGGGCCGGCGTTGTCACGGCACTGGGTGAATGTTTTCCCTAATAGGCTCCAGTCACAGCGCAGCCCCACTATTTTTTATTATTATTTTCTCGCAGCCCCACAAAAAAAGTCAGTTGCTAGAGATGTGCAAACAAAAAAATAAGAGATACGAATAGTAGCGCTTACGAGTCAGGGCCGTACCCACCACTGTAACTTAACGAGAACCGACCTCATCATCAGCACTCAAACACCGCTCATCGGCCATGGCAAAATGTTTGAGATGACCGATCAAAGCAGGATTTATTTTCACAGAAGCGCGAGCCACGCACCACAAATCCCAACGCGACGCTTCCCAAGATAATACGTTGCAAAGACTATCAATCAAAGCTCAGCTTCGGGAAGGGGAGATTTACAGGTAAAGATAAAGAGACTGAGAGGAGAAGGAGAAGCAGGAAGAGCAATTGCCTATTGCATACTGTGCCCAGAATGAGAATAACTTTATTACAATGGATTATTTAACACAGATGTGAGGTCACCGCGAGGTTCGGACCTCGGTCATTTTTATACATTCAAAAATAAAATTTCATGCTCTTCAGCTCCCCTTTATCTGGACTGCTATGTTCTTTGTTCATTTGTGAAGTCTTGTTTTACAGTCATTTTGTCTCATGCACGTTTCCTTGTATTTGCTCTGGTATTTTGAACTTGGACTGTGTTATACTCGCCTTTGAACCTCTGCTGCCTGCCCCTGACCTTAGCCTGTTTGATATACGCCTTTGGATTGCCCTATTCTGTGTCTTGAGTTTGTGTTAGCTGCCCTTCTTGTCTCGGGCCTTGAGTTTATGACTGCTTTACCTCTGTTGGCTTACCTGTGTTAATAAAGTACTGCAAATGGATCCGTCGGCCTCTGCCTCTTCGTCACAGAAGACCAAAACATCAAAAACAGGATCCAGCAGATTTCCATCGACTGGTCTCCGAGGTATCCACTCAAGCGAGTGTGCTGGCCGCTCATCAGCAGCAATTAGTGAAATTGACTAGTCTCTCCGAGGAGCTCGTGAGATCTGTCCGAGCGCTAACCCCACCGAGCGCGCCAGATAATGAAGCTCCGAATCCTGCTGCACCTGCTCCTGCTCCAATTGCCGTGAGTAACCATTCTAACCAAGCCAAGTTATCCCTCCCTGAGAAATTTGATGGCTCACCCTCTACCTGTAAAGGCTCTTTGTTGCAGTGCAGTTGCTACTTCAATCAGCAGGCTCAGTCCTTCTCCACTGATGAGAGCCGAGTCTCCTTTATGTGTTCGGTACTCACCGGCCGGGCATTGGAGTGGGCTACTACGCTCTGGTATGGTGGTCAGCTCTCTTTCCTCTCTTATACTGAGTTTTTAACCCAATTCAGAGAGGTGTTTGAACATACTGCGGGAGGAGAGGACCCGGGAGAACTGCTGCTCACATTACGCCAGGGGAGTTCTACCGCAGCGGACTACACACTCTCGTTTCAGACTCTTGCAGCTCAAGCTGGATGGGAGGAGGAACCTTTAAAGCTCCTGTTTCGTAAGGGACTCAACCCGGACCTCCAGGGAGAGCTGGCGTGCTGCGACGACGGTAAATCTTTGAGTCAGATTATGGAGCTCGCCATCTGCTCGACAATCTGATTTGCGCCCGACGCACACCCCTCAGATCCAGTCACGTTGAGTGTGCTTTCCCCAACGTGGAGTCGGAGCCTATGCAGATTGGTTACACACGCCTCTCTACAGCGGAGCGGAAGAGGAGACGCCGTAATCATCTCTGCATGTATTGCGGAGAGGCAGGTCATCTGAGGGCCACCTGTCCAGTAAATCCAGCGCTCAAGAATTCTTCTGCGGTGAGTTTTCCATCATCCTCTAAATTATTCTCCGTGGACAGTTCCTTAAAATTTAACGGAAAGACTTTAAACATAAGAGCCTTGATTGATTCGGGAGCTGCTGGGAATTTTATCGACCTTGCTTTTGCCAAAACTCATCGTGTTTCTCTCCTCGCATGTGAGTCTGGTGTGTCTGGTGCTGGATGGACGCCCCCTGGGGTCTGGAGAGGTGCAGTACACCACGCAACCCCTCACACTCAGCTTCGGAACTTTGCATTCAGAAACAATCCAATTCTTCACGATTCACTCACCTATGCATCCTGTAATTCTGGGGCTTCCTTGGCTAGTGAAACATAACCCTCAAATTTCCTGGTCTGATGAGAGAATTTCCAGGTGGTCCGAATTCTGTCAGATCCACTGCGTGGCTGCTGTCCAAGGTACTGAGACCCCCTGTGCTGCTCTCAAGGGAGTGGATCTTCTGGAGATTCCCCCCGAATACCACGACCTAGCCCTGGCTTTCAGCGAGTCTGAAGCTTCTCATCTTCCTGCTCACCGTGCTGGCGACTGTGCTATTGAGCTTTTGCCTGGGGCCGTGCCACCACGCGGGAGAGTTTACCCGTTGTCACAACCAGAGACCCAGGCCAAGAAAGCGTACATTGACGAACAGCTGGCTAAAGGTTTCATCACTCCCTCCACATCTCCGGCTTCTGCCGGGTTCTTTTTCGTCAAAAAGAAGGATGGGGGCCTTCGGCCGTGCATCGACTATCGTGGTCTCAATGAAGTGACGGTCAAATACCGTTATCCTCTCCCGCTGGTCCCTGCTGCTCTGGAGATGCTCCGTACGGCCCGCTACTTTACCAAGCTGGACTTAAGGAACGCCTACAACTTGATTCGCATACGGAGTGGTGATGAATGGAAGACGGTGTTTTCCACTACATCCGGGCACTACGAATATCGTGTGATGCCGTTCGGTCTGTCCAACAGTCCTTCTGTGTTTCAAGCCTTTGTTAATGACATTTTCCGGGACATGTTACAGCAGAAAGTTATCGTCTACATTGATGACATTTTGATTTATTCGGATTCCCTTGAAGAGGTTTAAAGTTAAAACAATTTAAACAGCAGTATTCTACATTGTAAATACCAGTACAGTTTTTTTAAAGCAAGTAGAATTTCTATAGACCATTTCACAAGATGTAAACAACACTGGTCCAGAAGCACTTCCTGTTTCAGTTTTTTAACACTACATAAAAGCTGGGATAAAATACAACCAACAGAACATTTAAAACTGAATCAAAAAGTTAAACAAACATCTTTAAGATGTTTTCTTTACATGTGAAATAAAGAAAGTGTGTCTGGACCAGTGTTGTTTACATCTTGTGAAATGATCTATAACTGTGTTTTAAACTGATTATCACTCTTGTGTGTGTTAAACACAATCTACTTAATACAGGCAGCTTCATTATAAAGATAAACAACACATCCCCAAAATATATGATCATAATCTATGACAAAAAATGCTATTATAAACTATATTAGTGAACAATACATATTGCTCTTTGAATTGTTGTAAAATACATTCATGAAAAACAATATAACAAAAATGAAAAAGATAATTATTTTAGATATAGCCAAGGCTACTAAAAATTTAGACATGTTTTAAGTGTATAGCGCAGCTATTTAAGAGGCAGCAACATTAAAGGTGGAATACCTAAGATTTTTGCATTAAAATATCCCAAAATCACAAGGCCAGTGTTATATACTTAGTTAAGATGATAACTTACAATATTCCAAATGTTTCAAACAATGTTTAAATCACGAGAAAATTGAGATTTTAACTAAGGAAACGGGGCGTGTGAGCAGGGGTGAGCTGGGAGTCGCCAGTCAATCGCGTCATATCCGCATTACCTCGGTTTCCGCTCGAACTGCGTGTAGTACTGAACAAATGTGGAAGTTGTAGTTGTGCGTTAGCGTCTATTAAGCAACAAACGTCAGCTTGTTTCGCGCATTTGTTATGGAATGGAGCACAATTATTCTTTAGCGATTGCACCTGGTTCTGTCGACAAAGACAAGTCTCATAAACGCAAACGTCAACGAACGGGTCAACCAAATCCCGTTACAACTCCAGGTATCGCACACCAGACGCACACTTTCTCATCAGTGTATGGCCAGCAATATTGTTATGTTTAATGACATTGAAAGTAAGATAATGTCTGTTCTATGTTATGATTGTACTGTACAACTAAATACAATCGTTGCTGAGTCTGCATTCTGAAAACTTTACCTCAACAGGCATGTCATTAAATGCAACATTTATAGAAATAGAACTTTACCTCATCCATGACAACTAATTTTCGATTCCCGTCTGACTGATTTATCCACGGTGGAGTTGAAAACAACAGTTCCCATCATTCCGCGTTCCTCCACGTCGTCATCAAGCAAAGCCGTTGTTGTTTTGAATGTAGCGACCTCTAGCGCATAAAATCTTAGGTATTGTAGCTTTAATAATTATTAATGTTAAGAAGCTTTAATGGCGTCACTGCATTATGATATGAATGACTCCAACACAGTGCGGCACAAAGCGCTTATGGGCATTCCGAGCGCAGAATGATGCGCTTGAAACCAGGTGGAGTTACAGCACACAGCCGAGTATGCACCCTATGGTATGCATGCTGTGCGTCGAGTCTGCTTTGAAAAGTTCAAAGTACAAAGGAAATACATATTGATGGACAGTGTATTAAACAGTATCTATCTATATCAGTAACAGTATCAGTATCTAGTTTATTGAGCCTTTCAGTGTTAAATTTCAGTTACTGTGCGCGTGAAGAACAATAGTGGTCTGACTCTAGTGTTGTGATCTAACCGACAGCGTCCGACACCTGGTAGAAAGTAACACGATTAAGTTACAGCAATAAAGTCCAGCAAGATAATGTTGTTTTATGCGAAAACATAGACCTTTATCTACAGATAAAGTATAATAGTATTAACATTGAATCATCTTGAAGATAGTTTCATAATTTACTGTAACCGAAAGCAACGCGCTGTTTGAGTGCTGAATGGAGAATGACTTTACGTTACGAAAGGAAAAGTTTAGGTGATCTTGAATTTAATGACTTTAATATTAATTTCTCTCTCACATAATGGCTTCAGAACACTTATAATAGAGTGCACGAAAATGTGATGGTACTTTAGAATGTTTTTGTGCCTTCTGTGGGGCTTAACAATAACAATAGTATACGCACAATATCGGATTTGGATCGGCCTCGTCTGATCGATACCCGATCCCGCAAAAATGGCTGGATCGGAGCCGATACCGATCCTGAGTATCGGATCGGGACATCCCTAATTACTTCCATTGCCATGGTAAAAGCCATGGAGAAATGGTAGCCTGGAATGCCAGACCTACATCAAGATGTTAGGTCTGGGAACTCATCATTGACGGGTCTCAATCCGAGGGGCGGGATAAACGGTTGTCTTTCAAATTCTCTCTGCATGCAATTGGATAGCGCTACAACCAATCAGAGCAACAAAGAAGGTAACGGCTGAGTCCCATGCGTTTTCTCACCAGCGGAGCAAGTTGATATATTAAACTTTTACCATATCCAGTCAGCAAAACTCCGAACACAACTTTTTTCTTTTTTTTTTTTTTAAATGACTCAATGATTCTTTGTTCTGGTTTCAAAGAAAAGCTTAAGTTCAAATCGTCCAGAGTAGCGGTCTAAGCCGAATCGAAAGACAGCTGTTCGCCAGCAGCAGCCATTCTTTGTTTTCAAGTAGCAGTGAACCGTCGCAACTCTGTCGTCATTATGTTAAGCCCGCCGACTCTATAAACGATACGATTGGCCTGACCAGAGTTTGGTTTTCCCAGCTAAAATGTCTATGGAGAGTTGCTAGACCATACTGGCTACAAAATAATGTCTGCTGCCGCTAGGGTGTGTCTAGATTTCTAGGCAAGAGAAATGGTGCATCCTGCCATATTTCAACCTCCAAGCATTGCCATGTAGTGCTGCATTTGGAGTTGAGAAACTAAATTGCAAATCTCTAAAATTGACATTGGTACTCTGAAAAAATCAAATGCTGTCCAAAGAAGCTCATGTGGCACTGAACCATATGCATTAGCCAAATCCAGGAATGTCACATGGAGCTCATTCATCTTCTTTTTTATCATTTATTATGTAAATTATCAGGAACGCATTACATTTTGTAATATCGATTATTTTCTCATCCAGTTATTTTGAGGAGACACTGCTTCCCTTTCCTCCTCGGAGGAAATATATTTGTTTGTTTTATTGATGTTTAATGCAGTTAAAATAATTCCATAATAGAAAATCTGCCATTATGACAACTTCCTTAACAAATGTTACCTCTTGTGTCATTATTTTGTATTGTGCAACACGTGCACAATAGCCAGTTACATTTGTTTTAAGTTTATCGGAAATTAATTTAAAGCTATTTGCTTGTGCATTTGTAGAGAATTCATTTGACGCTGCAAAAATAGCCTCAAAGCTTAGGGAACTGGGTGATGATTATGATGAAAAAGTGATCCAGCCACTGATGAAGAATGTGCAGAGAGCTGCAGTTGATCAGGTGAGTCCAAATGATCCATCTTCAGATAACGATCAACAATTCTCAAGAACGTTTATATCAGTTTGTGAACATTGGATATTTTATCGGTTACTTTGTTCCCAAATCACTAATTAGAGGTTGGTCGATATATCGATTTTGCAGATTCAGTTATCAGCAATAATCCACAGCGAAATATTTTTTTCTATTTGCATTCCGGGAGCGGCAGAGAAGGGTCTGTTATTAGTACACAGTACAAGAGCGGCCTCTAAAGGCTTAGTAAAAACTATCACTGATCCCTTGTGGTGTTTGTTTTGACTTTTATTTTATTATATTTTATTTGATTTTTTTAATGTCATGATTATTGAATATTTAAAGCTAGTAATGTGAGAACGGCAATTTATGTTCACGCAGCTGAGAGAAACGTCGATTTATGGTCCATCAAATTTGATTTAAATATAATAAAAAAATATCCTCACTCTAATACATATTTTGTCTATAATCATAATGTGCTCTAAAAGAGAGGAAGGATAGCTGTATATAAATAAAATTCCATTGCCATGGTCTATGGTCGCTATGGTCAACACTAGGGGCCATTTACATAACATTTTTAGCTAAAATTGTAAAACTTTTTATGCATTTTGACCGTTCATTTACACAACAAAAGTGCTTTAAGGGCCTGAAAACTCAAACTTTTGAAAACTGGGTTCAAAGTTCACTAACTTCTGAAAACGAAGGAGTTTTTGTCCAGTGCTGACTCTGAAGTTCTGCTTCCTCTCATTATAACTAGCAAAGTGTAGACACGATGTAAATAAGAGATCCATTGAGCAGTATAGAGAGCTTCATTGATTTTACTGTATATAACTTTGTGAGATTGCAATGAACTGAGATGAGTGACAGCATTTTAGTAATTATATAGGGAGCTCTCTTATGCTTTTCACGCGGAAAAGAAGATCCAATGACCACATACACATTGCAAAGTTTCGGAAAGGGACATCCACATATGAATTGCATAATAGGACCTGTTAAACCTGTTTCAAACAAGTTCAGATTTTGTTATTTCATTTTCAAGTGTTTTTTGGATGTATCTATTTTTATGTTCTTTCAAGTGTTACTTTTTTTATTTATTTTGGATATATTTTATTTACTTAAATATATATATATATATATATATATACACACAGTGTATATATATGTATACAGTATAAAATAAATACATATATGTATACAGTATATAAATAAATAAATATATATATATATATATATATATATATATATTGCTATTGGTTTCATTTTCTTCCCTGAAACTACTAAAAGTGAAACTTCTTGAGCAACTTAAAAATATATGCAGTAATTTTTGTTTGGGTATGATAGCTAAAAAATCTTTTTACCTTTATTATATGGCAACCACATGATAAAGTGAATTGTGTCAATGTTTAATCAGAATCAGAATCAGTATGGGGTTTATTCGTCCTGAATGTTTGTACATACAAGGAATTTACTTTGGCTGGAAGGTGCAAACATATAACATACAGCATATAGGGTACATATTATAATAACACAAAAATGTGCCCACATGGGGTACCTAATAAAGTAATAGTGCAAATATGACAAAGTGCAAAAATGAGTTCAAGTTTGAGGTTAGTGTCACTGAGAGCTCCAGGCCTTGTTAAGGAGGCCAGTAGCAGAAGGGAAAAAACTGTTCTTATGGCGAGAGGTGCTGGCCATAAGAACAGTTTTTTTTCCCCTTCTGCTACTACTTAATGTTTGACAACAACTGTAGTTAATAACACCTGTGTTTTTTCTAGGTGGTGACTGTGTTCACTGATAGCGTGGACAGCATGTGTAAGATGTGGGTTGTGGAAAGAGCAGAAGTGGCCTCGGAAAAGCAGCTCCTCAAGGCTGCCGTCACACTAGGAATCTATATGAAAGAAACCTGCCCTGACATGACAAATGTTGTCGAGTTTGCTATGACGGGATTCGTCAACAACTGTCTAACAAACTGGATTGCGGAGCAAGGTGGCTGGGTGAGGACAGCTTTATCAGATGTTATGTTCACTAAAAAAAAACTTACAAGCAGGGTTCTCAAGTTTTATCAAAAGCTTGGAGTGAGATCACATGCGGTTAGGGGAGGAGCCCCAATTAAGCCTCGCCCCCCAAACAATTTCACCCATTGTTTATAATTAACCAGCACAAATTGAAATTATGACAATTGGTAAATGTCATAAATGACAGAGCAATTCATCACATCAAATATAGCCTACTCTGTAATGTTATATTAATAAAAATACAAAAAATTACAAAAATATAAAACAATTGCTCCAAACAGTTTGAATGTGTCTAGTTGAAATGGTATAATGATTATTGTGTGGTGGGACATTGTGAACAAATGGGCATATTAGAATATTAAGGTGTGTCTGTACACAAATATCGTTTTTCTTTTTCCCTGACATCTTTGAAAAATACAAATGCAATGGCATGATTAATGTATGTTTTGACAGGATATAAAATAATACCCAGAGCACTCTGCTTTAATACATGTAGCCTTAATGTAACTAGAAAGACTAATACAGCATAATATATAATTTGAAATAAAATGAAGAAATACATCTTCATTGCTTCCCATCCCCACTAACATTTCCCTTATATTCACCTGTAATGTAAGCTAGCCAAACTGAGCCAAAGCTTCTGGCCTGGTAGTTGCAAAGTAGTTGTAGAGTTTTTGACTGCATCAATATATACGATGGGCTATATATCAAATGTTCTAGCCTAAAAATGTTAGACGAGCTTTCTTCCCTTCTCCATCTCAACGTGTGTTCACCCGATGTTGTTGGTTACCTAGTAACGACGAGAATGTTCCGTCAACTTCCGTGTGTTCGCGCGTCTATATTACCTAACGAATGCAATCTGTCCGAGAGATACGTGCTGGCGGCAGGAAACTTCACTTTGTGTGCCAACTGTTTGGATTGCGTGTGTCTCACGGCCAATGCGTGAGACTTGAGAACCTTGCTTACAAGTATACTTGGACTATAAAACTACTAAACTTGTAGTTTACTGAGAGTATACTTCAAACTAGTGTACTTTCATAAACTCAAAAATTGGGTTCCAAGTATTTGTCTAGTAAACTACCAGTATACCTAAGATCTCTTGTATTATAGTTGCAGTACAAACGCAAAACTTGGGTGTAAACTAGTTGTTTACTCAAAATTTACGACTGTTACACTTAGGCCCCATCCACACTACTGCGTTTTCGTTTAAAAACGGAGACCTTTTGCTATGTTTGCACCTCCCGTCCAGACTAAAACGGGAAAAACGAAGACCTAAAACGGAGAAGTTTAGAAACGCTGCTGCTCCGTTTTTCGTTTTGAATCTCTGGAGGGCGTTTTAGTGTGGACGAGACAAAACGGTGGAGTTTAGAAACGCTAACGCAGAGGCTGATGCTCGGCTCTATGATTGGGTGTTATCAGTCATGACGTATCCTTCCCTGATTCGCCAACCACTGTTTACACCGGCACGCGCATGCCCAGTGTTGGTGAATGGTCACGTGATCCGCGTTTTCAGTCGTTTTAATGTGGACGGAGATCATTTCTAATACGCAGATAAAACGCTGGTGTGGATGGAGATCATATTCGTTTTAATTCTCCGTTTTTAAACGAAAACGCAGTAGTGTGGATGTCATGAAACTGCACATGGAACATGGACAGAGGTGATCCAAACGCAGGCTTTATTAAAGAGGAGAATCCAGAGACCGGTACAAGGAAACAGACAGGGGTCAAAACCAGGTAAGCAGTCCAGATCAGCGATCAAACAATGCAGGGATTAGACAAACAGGAAGACCAGATACAGGCAGAGAGTCCAAGAACCGTGAAACTAGGAAATACTAAGGAAACTAGGAAATACTAGAAAAACACTCGAAGCAGTCAGACACTATACACACAATACTGAGCCCCGAACAAAGGGCAAACTCGGGCTTAAGACAGGTGCACTAAACAAGATAATAAAACACAGGTGCATGAAATAAACCATAATCAGTCCAGGGTAAAACATGAATGAAACAAACTAGGAAGGAGTGCCCCCCAGAGGCTCAAGCGGGCACTCCAGCCGCAGATCGTCACAGTGGACGAGGCCTTAAGGTATACATAAAAGCAGACCCGCCTACAGGTGGGACCAAACGGGTGTGTTGTCCCAGGCCCAGGGTAGGAGGGGGGCCCAGAACTGGGCCCTCATTAAATTATGGAATAGTTGTAAAAAAAAAAAAAAAAAAAGCAAATAGGCATATTTGTTGAAAAAATATCTAATATTTGGGTTACATAAAAGCTTTTTATTTGTTTTCTTCCTAATTGTCCTTGAAATAGTAGTCTGACGTCAGTCCCTTAGCTCAACATTGGTGTCGCCAAACTGCTTTGTCTCCAAAATGTGCATATGCATGGTTCAGAGTTTACCTACAGGTGCACACATTCTCCCGTCAGGTTGTTTTTAATAGATCACAACCTTTGTGTGGGAATGAGACCCCTGGTCACTCAAACAAGAAATATAAGTTATATTTGTTCCACTTATATTAGTATTTTAAAAATAAATATATAATTTAACCCAGACTCTAATATATTTATACAATGTATAATCATATATTTCTAAATTAACCATCACAGGTTTTTATCTTTCAGATTTTGATGCTTTGTTTTAGACCGTTTGGTTGTTTCCAAACACCATGACGTGTTTTGTGGGTGGAGCTTACCTGGTGGAAGAAAATGACAGTTCTATTAGTAGTCTACGGAAGCCACAAAATCAATTCTAACTTTTTCCCCTCACAATTCTGAGTTTATATCTCAATTCTTAGAAGAAAAAATCTGAATGGATATTCTGCTTTTCCTCAGAATTGCAAGTTTGTATCCCGCAATTCTGACTTTTTTTCTCTGATTTGTGAAGTAAATTTTCAATAGCGAAAAAATGTCAGAATTGGGAGATAAAAATGTTATAAGTCTAAATGCTATCTATGTAAAATGTTACAGGTTTAAATAGTAATTAAAGCTGTTACTGTAGGGTTAAAATTCCCCCTGTGAACTGTATATGTAAATATTATGTAGATCTATTGTGAATTCTGATTTTTTTTTCTTCCACAATTACAAGTGTATATATCTTAATATATACACTCACCGGCCACTTTATTAGGTACCCCATGTTAGTAACGGGTTGGACCCCCTTTTGCCTTCAGAACTGCCTCAATTCTTCGTGGCATAGATTCAACAAGGTGCTGGAAGCATTCCTCAGGGAGTTTGGTCCATATTGACATGATGGCATCACACAGTTGCCGCAGATTTGTCGGCTGCACATCCATGATGCGAATCTCCCGTTCCACCACATCCCAAAGATGCTCTATTGGATTGAGATCTGGTGACTGTGGAGGCCATTTGAGTACAGCGAACTCATTGACATGTTCAAGAAACCAGTCTGAGATGATTCCAGCTTTATGACATGGCGCATTATCCTGCTGAAAGTAGCCATCAGAAGTTGGGTACATTGTGGTCATAAAGGGATGGACATGGTCAGCAACAATACTCAGGTAGGCTGTGGCGTTGCAACGATGCTCAATTGGTACCAAGGGGCTCAAAGAGTGCCAAGAAAATATTCCCCACACCATGACACCACCACCACCAGCCTGAACCGTTGATACAAGGCAGGATGGATCCATGCTTTCATGTTGTAGACGCCAAATTCTGACCCTACCATCCGAATGTCGCAGCAGAAATCGAGACTCATCAGACCAGGCAACGTTTTTCCAATCTTCTATTGTCCAATTTCGATGAGCTTGTGCAAATTGTAGCCTCAGTTTCCTGTTCTTAGCTGAAAGGAGTGGCACCCGGTGTGGTCTTCTGCTGCTGTAACCCATCTGCCTCAAAGTTCGACGTACTGTGCGTTCAGAGATGCTCTTCTGCCCACCTTGGTTGTAACGGGTGGTTATTTGAAGTCACTGTTGCCCTTCTATCAGCTCGAACCAGTCTGGCCATTCTCCTCTGACCTCTGGCATCAACAAGGCATTTCCGCCCACAGAACTGCCGCTCACTGGATGTTTTTTCTTTTTCGGACCATTCTCTGTAAACCCTAGAGATGGTTGTGCGTGAAAATCCCAGTAGATTAGCAGTTTCTGAAATACTCAGACCAGCCCTTCTGGCACCAACAATCATGCCACATTCAAAGTCACTCAAATCACCTTTCTTCCCCATACTGATGCTCGGTTTGAACTGCAGGAGATTGTCTTGACCATGTCTACATGCCTAAATGCAAGTTGCCGCCATGTGATTGGCTGCTTAGAAATTAAGTGTTAACGAGAAGTTGGACAGGTGTACCTAATAAAGTGGCCGGTGAGTGTATATTCTGATAAATTCTGAATTAAAGAATTTTAAATCCTGAGAAAAAAGGTCAGAATTGCGGGATATGCACTTACAATTCTAGGAAAAATGGCAGAATATCGAGATTATATCTAGCATTTCTTATTTCTCTTCTCAGAGTTCCAAGAATAAATTCTCAATTATCTTTTTATTCTTTTATTCCATGGCTTCCATAGACTGCAACTACAGAACTGTCATTTTCTGCCAACAGGTAGGCTCTATCCAGAAAACATGTCTTTTACATTTTCCTTTTGGTCTAAATCAGGGGTTCCCAACCTTTTTTGTGCCAGGGATCAGCATATTCATAAAAAAAAAAAAAAAAAAATCCAAGGACCAGTTGTCAATTTTAATGGCTCAATTTTTAAGATGGATCGTTTGGATTCGGACCATTTCACTGTGTAAAACAGTAACAGCCTTTATTTCCATATAATTAACTAGGTGGCAACGAAGGCTACTTCTATACCAAACTTTGTAAACTTTCAGACCGGTTCACAAAATGTTTCCCTTTTCAATGACCACCCCATTAGGTCTACTTCAAAAGCAACTCACACAGCACTCGCATTACCGCAGGTGGCAGTAATGGCAAATTGTATGAAAATAGCAGTCCATTTTATCTGTTAAATCTCTCCAGAACCAAAATGGTCCATTTTGCTATTGATGAAGAGACAATAATGTATATCTAATGTTTTTTTTGTTTGTTTTTTTTTCCTCAACAGGTCTCTGTCTCCAAGAACAGCACTCTTTAAGATTAAAGCTCAAAAACTTTCAAACCTTTTTATGGAATTTTGAATAGTAATACAGGTAGTAACTGTGCCAATGTGCTCTTTATAGACAGTCACGACCAGCAAAAGGAAGAAGAAGTTTTTTTTTTTTACATTTTTACTCTGATACAGGTAGTTGTGTTTGATTATTTCAATGAATGCAGGGATTCTCAACCAATTATGCTTAAAAAAGACTTGTATAGACTTATGTGTTTTGTAATAAAGTCAGATTCTTAATTGTAATAATCATTTATGTAATTCACAATTGTGTGTACTGTATCCATGGTTATCCATGCTTTTATTTCCTCAAGTTTAGATTATTTTAACTCTCTTTTTACTTTTTTCAACAAATCTATTCTGAACCGTCTTGGTTCAAAATGCTGTGGCAGGGCCTTTTAATAGCATCTGGCAGAAGGACACATATAACACCCATTTTATCCTCCGTACTCTGGCTACCCATCAAATTTCGTATTGATTTTAAAATATTAGTTTTAACTTTTAGAGCTTTAAATGGTCAGGCCCCAATACATTGCTGATTTGTTGTGCCCTTCGATCCTCAGGCCAGAGTTTTTTTAATGGTCCCAAAGACTCGTTTTAAAACCCGGGGAGACCTGTTGTTTTAGGCTTTAGCCCCCAGACTGTGGAACGCCCTGCCACTGTCCCTGATCCATGTGCCAACTAAATAAATTTGATTGTATTTTGTTTTATTATTGTGGTTGCACTTTGTAAAGCACTTAGTGATTTTATCTGTGAAAAGCGCTTCATAAATAAACTTTACTTATTTTTTGTATGTGGACTAAAACTGGTAAAAACTGGAATGTTATTTAACATCTTTTAAAGTGAAGCATGTTCAACAAATATATCAGTCTCATAGGGATGTGTGTTGTGGTAAACATTACAAGTGACATGTTCACTGGAGTTAAAATAAACATTGGGTGGACATGGTGAGACGTTGTTTTGTTTCCACCACATTAGTCAATAAGGAAATATCAGGGTTACTAATGACCTGACCGGGGCCATTAGTAACTCAACCTAAGTAATTCAACCTATGCATGGATTTCTCTTTCCCTGAATAAAAATTAAGTTATTTCTTTCTCTTAGTTGCCATAGAAGTACAGTTTGCTACATGCTGTCATACCATCACCAGTCGAGGGCACCACAGTACTGACTTTTTACTGCTGTTAAAACTATGGGGATTAATAGGTTCTATGCACAGCTGCGCTACTTCCTGAACTTCAGCCAGCTTCTTGTTTCCTGTCTGTCATTATTGGACATTATTTGATGTGTCCAATAATGGCAGACAGGAAACAAGAAGCTGGCTGAAGTTCAGGAAGTAGTGCAGCTGTGCATGGAGCCCATTCACAACTGTAATTTGAGGGGAAAAAATAGTATTTGTAAGATTTAGGCCAAATAAAAGCATGCTGTTTGTAGACAAAATAAACAGGAAGCTGCGATAATATCCTTATCTGATTACCATTCCCAACATTATTTGTAAATTTTTCACAGTCCACTATTACAGGTAGGTTAAAGCTGCGTGGAATTAGATTAAGACACTCAACTGAAACAAAGGTCAGCTGACAAGTCTGAATACTGTTCAAGCTGAAACAAAGGTCATCCCATAAGCTTTTAACTCAGGATCTACCCAGGAAGTTAGGGAGTAGTTTTGCAGGAACTTCAGGAAGCACTACGCAAGAATCGCGTAAATTCTCCCTGAGATTGACCAAACTTTGTTATTCTGTAAAGGTCATACCATTTATCAGAGTGAAACAAACTTGCTTCCCATCACCTATTTTCGAGGTTGTTGCCTGAGTCAAAATCAGGGTCTGTTAAGAGCATGAGTGTTTCATAATCAAGTTGTTGGGTGTTATACCACCACTTGGTGATAGCATCACAATTTAATTGACTAGTTCCTTTTCTACTTTCTATGTCTTTGCCTTATTAAATGTCTTTGCCTTATTAAAATTTAAAGGGAGACCAGACCTGAACATTTGAAAGATCCAAATGTGATTGTCCTCACAGATATACATAATTTAATTTAAGAAAACAACACATCTAAAAAATAAAATAAAAAAAACACACACATCAGACCCCCGGCAGTATCATTTAATCTAGATTTATTCATGGTTCATTCCTGTGTATCTTTTCACATCTCTTCTCAGGCCCTACGGTTTTGAGCAATTTAAATGTTAAATGTAATTTAAATAGAGTTTTGATTAATTTCAACATCACGCAGTGAAATTGAAGGCTCTATTTATTATTTCCCCATAAAAAATGTGGTATTCTCATAAAAATAAACATGAAAATGCATCACTTTCTAGTGGTTGTGTTACACCTATTTCAAACTACATTTAGATTGAAATATCTACACACACAAAAAAAAAAAACAACTGTACAAATGAGATTTCATGTAAAACATAACAAATTAAATGGAACATCTAAGGAGTCACATATTGTTACATTAAGTATTATAAGTATTGATTTTAGTTTGGGAGGAAATACGTATTAATCATCTGTCCACTAAATGGGCTTTATCAGAGAATGTCTAATTGAAGAGAATAGGCACTGGCTGGTTACTTCCGGGTTCTGGACTGGCTGCAGTAACGCGTCTCTGTCCATGCGGGGGCGCTCGCGGTCGAGTGCAGAATGAATGGGAGTCAATGGGGTTTCACCCCAAAAAATCCACGTTTCTCAGGATGTATTTTTTTGTCAAGTAATTTGAAAGTTGCATTCAAAAGGGAGGGCTAAGAAAATACACTCAGCTGAAAATTGCATTTTTAAGTTCACTTATCTGTTCTAAAAATCAACAACAACAGCCCCAGATAGCAAACTGACATTGAATCAACGTGGAAACGACGTCTCTCATGACATTGAAACAACGTTGATTTTGCTCATCGAATTAACGTTGAACCAACGTCAGACGCGGCATTCTTCAAAGCTAAATGAAAATCGAAAATTGGTTTGCTTTCATAACGTTGAAACAACGCGTTGATTTCAAGTTGATTTTCCGTTAGTTTTGAAAGAATGACGCGTCTGACGTTGGTTCAACGTTAATTCGATGAGCAAAACAATGTCATATCAACGTTGTTTCGATGTCATATTTCCACGTTGATTCAATGTCAGTCTGCTATCTGGGGCCTAACCTGTAAGAAATCAAAAGGACATAAGTACTCGTTCATTCGACTTTTGGCCTATAATCTATATTGAACTTGCGGAATCAACAATAAAATCTTTGTTGATTTAACAACAAGCAGGTGACAGAGACACATTTAGCCGTTTAGCCCCATAGACTCCCATTCATTCTGCGCTCACCCGCGCTCACCTCCAGTCGAATTCTAATGGAACTGCGACCAAGATAATACACAACGGGGCCAATAGGAAGTGCCAAGGCTCTCCGTTAGACGGGCTCTGGCTTTATGCCCAGCTGCACTACTTCCTGAACTTCAGCCAGCTCCTTGTTTCATGACTGCCATTGTTGGCCAAATTGATTAATTCAGGTGTACCTGACCTCAGTAGTCATGGCAACAATAATCAGACACACCTGAATTAATCAATTTGGCTAATAATGGCAGACAGGAAACAAGGAGCTGGCTGAAGTTCAGGAAGTAGTGCAGCTGGGCATAAAGCTAATCGGAAAGCATGCATCACTAGATATAAGGTGTTTCTCAATGTCAAGGATACTTCCTTGGCAGGATGGGTCCTTCCAAGTCATTTCCTTCAGAGGCTAGGCAAGGGTCCTTTTTATTGTTCGGAGAACATGTAAATGGAACAGGCTAGCAAGTGCACGTCATTGCGTCATATCAGTGAAAGGTCCGCTTCGGCGCTGCAAAAATCATTGTGCTGGTGTACTGCACTGTTTAAATACACTTGACAGTCCTTATTTTGTCTTTTCAGTCCTCATAGAAATAAATAAATAAAGGGATAATGTATAACCAGGCGGTTGTTATAGTGAATACAACCCCGCAAACTCTAAAGCAGAGGGGTCTTGATCAGCCGGTTGTATTCGCTGTAACAACCGCCTCGCTATACATTTTTCCACTTATAACATGGCTACCTACCAAATAAATCAATAATTTGACACAAAATATTGATTTAAAAAGGAGTTTATTCATTCAAAAACGATTATATTACCGGAGTTAACAGAACTACCTCCATAGCAACATGATCTAACGTTAGCTGTTAAAACACATGCAATTGTAAAATATGTGACCAAGAAAAAAGGCTATGAAGTAAAAATTAAAAAGTTAATCACCAGTAAAAGGGAACAGCTTTAAATCCCCTCAGAAAATTTGAGCCGATATGTTAAATAGTTTAACAAACATTAAATAAATGGCTAAACTGAAATTATACTTGCTTACATTTGAAAGCATATTGCCGTTATCACTCCGACTCCGCTAACGGTCGACATTTTTTAGTTTTTGAACAAGATAGCAAAGCTGCGCATAGGATTTTTGGTGATTTAAAGGAACACTCACACTGACTTTTTGGGACTTTAGCCTATTCACCTTACCCCCCAGAGTTAGATAAGTCCATACATACCTTTTTCATCTCCGTGCGTGCTATAAGTCTGTTTGACGCACTCCGTGCGTGCTATAAGTCTGTTTGACGCACCGCTAGCCTAGCTTAGCACAAAGACTGGATGTGAATGGTTGCAGCTTTCATACTAATCCAAATGAGTGGCAAAATAACGCAAACGTTTTTCTATTTACATGTTGTGATTTGTATAGTCACATAATGTACAAATAACAAAGTCAAATGAGACACAGACATATTTTAACCATATAAAACCTGGGAACTATTCTCTGAAGGCGAAGCACTGCTACTTTGACGGAGTAATAACCGCATCACCTGAGACACGCCGTGGTGAGGAGCGGAGAGTTCGCTCGGTGTTTGGGTAACAGAGTCAGCAATTTATAAATAGTAAAAGCGTAGTTTAGAGTCATGGGTTTTCGCTCTATTGTAAATAGCTGCGACTGTAAACAGGGGAGGTAATACCATGTTTCACAGAATTCCAACTAAAAACGCTGACTGGATGAAGAAATGGCTAACTTACTCTGGATATTTATCCAAACACACCTAAGATTATCAAGGGACATTATGTTTGCTCGGTACATTTCAATGAGGACGATTATTTTGAAAAAAAATGGAATTTGCCACACGGACCATAATGTGCTGAAGGATACGGCTATCCCATCTATAGCACAGACAGGACAAGTGGATCACCTGCGGCTGAGGTAAGTGTTCCGTTATGTTTTTAGATGACCTACTGTAACAGTGCCATTAGCCAGAGCTAATGTAACGTTAGTGACACTATTATATGATTAGGGTATGAACATGTTTTTATCTTGATGCGGTGCGGACGCGCTTGGAAAAAAACGAGCGCGTTCACCGCGTTGAACTTGCACCCTGCGCGCGGCGCGCCTAGTAGCCTAAATTTGAAAAAACCATGGAAATAACAAACTTGAGCGTGCAAAAGGGTACGATAGGCTGTGAGTTCATTGTGCAAAAACAATTTGTGCTATTACTTTCCCCTTATTCTATCCTATAGTAATGCAATACTGTATTATATAGGCTAATGTTGAATACATTTGGTTCAGCTAATAAATTGCATTTAAAATATATTGATTCCTGTAATAATAATTATTTATTCATGTGATATTTATAAATCTGGGTGCGTTTTTGGTTGGAAATCAATGAAACATGGTACTGTATTACCTGGTCTCCCCTGTTTGTCACAGCTCATACAATAAAGCAAACACCCATGATAAACTATGCTTTTCTATCTAACGCCAACACTGAGCGAACACTCTGCTCCTCGTCACGGTGCGTCTCAGGTGATTGTTATCACTCTGCCCAAGTAGCAGTGCTTCGCCTTCAGAAAATATAGTATTTATACGGTTAAAAGATGTCTGTGTCTCATATGGCCTTGATATTTGCACACTCTGACTATACAAACCACAACATGTAAATAGGAAAACGTTTGCGTTATTTTGTCACTCAGGTTAGTATGAAAGCTGCAACCATTCACATCCAGTCTTTGTGCTAAGCTAGGCTAGCGGTGGGTGCGTCAAACAGACTTATAGCACGCACGGAGATGAAAAAGGTATGTATGGACTTATCTAACTCTGGGGGGTAAGGTGAATAGGCTAAAGTCCCAAAAAGTCAGAGTGTTCCTTTAAGAGCGCGAAGGCTACACATATGCATCCTTTCCTGTGTATGGGATATTTTCCGAATGAAGGACTCAGTCCTTGGTTGAAATTCTGAGGATCCTCGACATTGGAACAGTCCTTCGACGGACATCGATGACGTAGCATCCTCGAAATTCCGGCTTCCGAGGATCCTTCCTTGACATTGAGAAACGCCTATTGTTCAGCTACAATTCATACTATGACTTGTTCTTGAAAATATTTAATAAGCAGTAACTTTTTTGGTTGTAAATAAATGTATTTGTGTTTTAAGAATGTAATTTTCAATTTAAAAAAACTGATTATGCATGATATTGTAATGTGTTAATTTACTTGTTACATCAAAAAAGTAATCTGATTTCAAAATGCATGTTACATGTGATGTGTTACCCTATAATTTCAGATGAGATTGAAAACACCTGGGGCCTCATTTATAAACGTTGCCTATGCACAAAAGAAGGCGTACGCCGCTCTCTACGCAATAGTTGGTATTTATAAAAAGCAAACTTGACGATAAAATGTGCGGTCCTTCACAAGCTCTGACCCAGGCGTACGCACAAAAACGGGTGAAATGAGAAATGGCGACCCGTCGGCAGTTGGAAAAACCAGTGAGAGTGTGTGAAACTGTAGACGGTTGTGTAAAATAAATGGCAATAGGCCTACTCCCTCTCATAAATAAAACGAAGACTTCACAAAGCAAGTCTTACAATTAACAGCCTACACGAAGACCCGTTTGATCGATCTGTAACAGAAATGCAAATTAACACATATTTCCAAAAATAAAGAAATGTTCTGCAATAATATTGGCATATACAATTCATCCTCATAAATAAGATGGTAAACAGAACGAAATAATGTACAAAACTGATATTCTCGCCAATATGTCCGTCTGGCGGAGCAGATATAGCAATTAGATAGTCAGTCAGATAGATAGATAATTAGGGAGATATATTATAGATAGATCGATAAATAGATAGATGTATTATTTGTCCACATCGTAAAAATGTCTTCATCAGCTACGGAATCATGGTATTAATGCAAATGCCTTTAGTTTGTTTTATTTTTGATAAAATAACGTATGACGTGTCTCAACCATTCAGAAAGCTGCAAGAAATTACATTTGCGCTGATCTATTTTCCATTTCCAAGTAGATTATGACTGACATCCATAGCAGATGCAGAATGAAATGGATGTAAATAAAATACCCCATCACAATGCGTATAATGATGCACAGTGGCTGATCTTGCGCTCTTAGAAGATGTGGCGATTAAATGGAAGGATTCGGAGTGAACGCATCATCTTCACAACAAAAGGTGTGGAAAAAATATATTAATTATTCAAGAATTTCCTCATTGTGCAGTTTATTTCAATTAGGACAGTCTTGATTTCGCCCAACTCCTTGGCCACCTCTCTAATTGAATTAATGACTAGACGCTTTTTTGCCTGGACTTTGATGTCCGACCATTTATTTTTTATTTCGGCCACAGTCCGAGGTTGTGAGGCTACAGTATTTACGGCGTCTGCAACCTTTTGCCACTCAAGTGCACTGTAAACCCTAATAAGTTGGGACTACTAAGGTCAGGAGCAATTGATCAACTAAGGGCATAATTTGGACAGTCCAATGAGAATGATATTGTAGTTCAAATTTAGAAAGAAGTGATTCCAAAAACAGGACAGTGGCAACATCAGGCAATCCAGTAAAATATTGAACTCTGTCAGGACTATTAGAAATTTGACTGAAGGAAAAAATTTGCTTCTGTTTCTCCAATTGTTTTTTCAATTTTTCATTTTCTGCCCTGAGCATCTCATTCTCCACCTCAAGTGCCACAAGACTTTTTGAAGTACATGGGGTCTCTACAGTTGTCACCATGTCAGCATCTGGTCCCTCATCCTCACCGTTGCAAGGGACCATTTGTTTCTTGCGTTTTGGAAGATGGCTGAGCTTCTCTGGGAATTGGAAAGTCTTCCCCTCATTCCAGGCAAATCTTGATGGCCCAGCAGCTTTTCCATTGGGGAAATGCCAACTGCACACCCTTGAGTTGCAGTTTGGGATGAAGTTTTCCCGTCTGTAAAAAATAAAATGTATTTATAATTTTATCATTTAAATATTACTTTTTATAATTATAATATTTACATTCATTCAACAAAGGGATTTTTTTTATTATTTTTATTTAAAGGTTGTATCATGTTCCTATTGACCAGAAAGACTTATTTCAGGTGAAAATCTGACAATATCTCACAGCTCACTTGCTTTACATACAACAATCAAATAGGTTTATGAAACATTTACTGTAATAGGATAAGTACTTAAGTACTTTTTCCATGTTCCAAAGGTTGTGGTATTTTCCTAGTGACCTAACTAACTCACTACATGTGAAATTTCTGTAATAACTAATATAATAATAATAATAATTTACATATACAATAATATAACATACCATACATACATATTAATATAATACTGTAATTCACTAAAAGGAGGTTTGCTTGTTTCAGGTTGTAGTACATTAATAGACATGAGTCTGATCTTATATCTCAGACAAATGACAATTAACGTTAGTGTGGTGTCCTGTTATTCAGTGCAATACTTGCTGAGACCACTAGGGGGAAGTAGGTATCAAGAGGGGAGAAGAAGAAAAGAGAAGAGATAGAAAGTGTTGAGCACGAGTGTTGAGCACGAGTTCTGTGAGTGAATAATAAAGAAAGTTATAACCCGTTCACCTGTTATGGCCTGGCTTCGTATCATAGTTAGAACACAACAAATTGGCGACGAGGCGTCCCACTATTGCTGCAAAGATGGCATCGTCTGCACCATTTCCTAACTTCTTCTTACCTGCTCCGGGCGATCCCGCAATCCCTTTCAAGACATGGGAGCGGATGTTCCAGAATTATCTACTAGTGATCGACGTTGAAGGACAGACTGGTCGGAAGCCAGGAAAAGAGCTCTTCTGTTACATTGCCTGGGTACGGAGGGGCAGAGAATATTCTACACGTTACCAGAAACGGGCGATACAATGGTCGCTGCTATTACTGCTTTACATGCTCATTTTACTCCCAAGTTGAACGTGGTTATGGAGAGACACACATTCCGGAAAAGAACTCAACAAGCTGGTGAGTCTATAATCCAATACGTTGCTGCACTGAGAGAACTGTCGTCTACGTGTGAGTTTACAAATGCAGGTGATATGATTCGTGACCAGCTGGTGGAAAGCGTCACTAATCCGCGTATCCGAGAGAGACTTTTGCTGCAGGAGAAGTTAACATTAGCGGATGCCGTTACTATTGCACAACAAGTCGAATCGGCTGGAGAGCAGGCTAAGGAAATAATGAGTACACATAACTTTTTTGTACAGACTGTGAATGTGCAAAGGAATTTAAAAGCATACGGACGCGGTGCTGGGGGATCTAAAAATAGAACGGCTGGCGCGCGCTCCACGGCTTCATTCACATCACCTCGGACGTTACTTCACGTACCTGCTTTCACTGTGGATCAGATAAACATCTTGCAAACGCGGTGGAATGTCCAGCAGCCAAGGTAAACTGTAAAAATTGCAAGAAAAAAGGACATTTTTACTCGTGTCTGTAGAACGACGCAAATTCACACAGTGCATGAAGTAGTAATGCCTGAGTACACGCTACTGTTACTACAAGATAAGGATGTAAGCGCTAAACTCCACTGTACTGTTCAAGTCCAAGCCGGTGCGGTTCAGAGGTCTGTGACACTGACTGTTGATACGGGTGCTTCTGTCTCAGTGCTGCCAAAGAGCATTTATGATGATTACTTTGGGGAAGTACCTCTACAGCCACCTGCAGCATGCTTAGTCACTTATTCGCGTACTCCAATCCATGTGATCGGGTGCTTGCACGCAACCGTGGTAAAAGACTGCCGCAAATGCTCTGTGAACTTCTATGTGATGGATAAAGGAACTGCATTAATGGGCATGGATCTCATATCAGCTCTTAAACTGTGCATTAAAGGAGATACAATCCTGCCAGATCATACTACAACTGCCACATATTGCTCTTCAGAACTTGTATTACAGCTTTCTACTCAGGCGGACTCACCCCCAGTTGGCTGCTTTGCAGGGTTTATGCATAAAGTCAAAGTGTCCGAGTCAGTCGTGCCAGTTAGATAGAAATTACGCCGCCTTCCCTTTTCTGTGAGAGAAGCTGTGTCCGCTGAGTTGGACAGATTACTTTCTGCTGGAGTTATAGAGAAAATCGATGCATCTCCATGGGTGTCACCGATTGTGATTACAATGAAAAAGACTGGTGGCAACAAGAATGTGTATAGATCTCAAGGAACTAAATAAGGCTGTAATAATAGACAGTTACCCCCTGCCTCACATGGAGGAATTGTTGACTGCCTTAGCTGGATCTACAATCTTTTCCACAATCGATCTTGAGAGTGCATATCATCAAGTGCCTTTACATCCGGAGAGCCGTGATTTGACAGCATTTATCACGCATGAAGGACTGTTCCGGTTTTGCAGGGTACCATACGGTTTGGCTTCAGCACCGTCGGTATTCCAAAAGATGATGGAGTGCATACTCAAAGGTGTACCAAATGTGCAGAACTACCTTGATGACGTAATTTGCTTTGGACGCACAGTAGCAGAACATGACGCAGCGCTGAACACAGTACTGAGCCGTCTAAAGGAGGCTGGGTTACGGTTGAACGAGCAAAAGTGTCAAATTAGACAAAAGAGCCTGCGTTTTTTGGGACACTTGGTTACAGCACAAGGAGTCCAGCCAGATACTGAACACTTACAGGCAATCGTACAAGCTCCACCTCCTAAGGATGCGCCAGCTCTACGTTCATTCCTGGGTATGCTCTCATGGTATAATAAATTTATACCCAATTATGCGACCGTAGTTGAACCCTTAGGTGCATGTCTTCGACAAGAGGGACCATTTCAGTGGAGTGAGGAAACAGAGAACTGCTTTATCACTGTGAAGCAATTGTTGGCTGCAAGTTCAGCATTAGCATTGTACAACCCAAATTTACCTTCCATTATCTCTACGGATGCATCAGATTATGGACTTGGGGCAGTGTTTACCCAGATTCACCCAGACAACACGGAGCGAACAGTCGATTTTGCCTCTAGATCCTTAACTCAGACTGAGAGGAAGTACGCAACAGTGGAGAAAGAGGCGTTGGCATGCGTGTGGGCGGTGGAGAAGTGGAGGACCTATCTTTGGGGGCGTAAATTTACACTACGAACTGACCATCAGGCTCTAACGACACTTCTCTGTACAAAAGGAGCAGACAGGGCTGGAATGCGCATAGCTAGGTGGGCTGCGCGCCTGTTATGCTTCAATTATGACGTGGTCTATCGTGCAGGCTCGTTGAACTGTACAGCTGATTGTCTTTCAAGATTGCCCCTGCCATCAACCACAGACATGGATTCGGACGCAGAACCTTGGCTAGTTGCGTTGTTATCAATGTCTCTTACGGCAGGTACTCCAAAGGAGTTTGAGTCTGCTTCCATGGCCTGTTCTGAGCTTTCTGCCCTGCGTGCTCAGATTGAAAAGGGTTGGCCAGCTTCAGTGAAAGCCCTAGATTTCCCGCTGCAATCGTACTTCAAAATGAGACATGAACTTTGCGTGACAAACAATCTAGTGTTCCGAGGTTCACGGTTGGTGGTGCCAGTGACGTTGCGCAGAACCATAGCACTGAACTGTAGAACTGTATACATAGAACATAGAATTGTAGCACACGAGAATCATCAGGGCATAGTAAGGACCAAGCAGCGGTTGCGTGAGTTGTATTGGTTTCCAGGAATAGATGCTATGGTCCAAACTCAGATTGCAGCATGTTCATTGTGCCAGGAGTCAGATAGGATGGCAAAGACTACTGCTTCTCCATTACAGCCGGTGCCTCTTCCTGAGGGCCCATGGTTGAAGTTGGGTCTGGACATAGTAGGGCCTTTTGAGACAGCTGCTTATGACTGTAGATATGCTATTACGCTGACCGACTATTACTCAAAATGGCCTGAAGTGGCATTTACGCCTTCCATTACTACACCTGTAGTCATTGGATTCCTGAATTTTGTTTTCAGTAGGCATGGAAACCCTGAGTGTCTGGTAACAGACAATGGACCACAACTCGTTTCTTCAATCTTTACCGCTTTCTTGGACGAACGGAACATCGCACACATCAAAACTTCCGTATACCATCCTGCGGCCAATGGGGTTGTGGAAAGGTTCAATAAGGTTCTTAAGGACTGTGTGCAAATGGCCATTTTGCAAAAGCAGCCATGGAAACAAGCAGTCCTGGACTTTTTGCAAACGTATCGTTCTACTCCACATGCAATGACTGATGTGTCACCATTTGAACTGTTGTACGGTAGGAAAATGAGAACCAAACTTACTGTGATAACATCTCACTCCAGTTACACACGGGACCAGGAAGTCAGACAACGAGTGTCATTTCTTCAGAACAAAATGAAGCAATACGCTGATGCGAAACGAGGGGCTCGGAAGTCTACATTTCAGGTGGGGAATAGAGTGCGTGTACGCAAGCCAACGCATGTTCCCAAAGGACATTCAAAGTTCACACAGCCACTGGAAATAGAAAAACAAGTGGGCCCAAGCACGTACAGATTGGCAGATGGAAGAGTGTGGCACTCTTCTCACTTGTCTTTAGTGCCAGAGGCCTTGAAGCCGACCTCAGAGCAGTCTGCTCTTGATGCTTCAGTGGAAAATGTTCCGAACACTGAACAGAGCACAGAAAGACGTTCTGCTCGACAGTGCAAACCACCTATTTGGTTGCAAGATTATGAAACTAATCAAGAGTGACTGTATGTAGGTATAGAGCAGAGGGAGATTGAATATAGTCATGTTATTATTCTGTAATTCTGTTGGAATTGAGAATTTAATGGATGCAATTACAGTTGTTTAATTGCTGTAAAGGAATTTGGTTGTAAGAAGACAAAAGTTACGCTTATTTGTTCATATTGATGTGGTGTCCTGTTATTCTAAGTGGCTGAGACCACTAGGGGGAAGTAGGTATTAAGAGGGGAGAAGAAGAAAAGAGAAGAGATAGAAAGTGTTGAGCACGAGTGTTGAGCACGAGTTCTGTGAGTGAATAATAAAGAAAGTTATAACCCGTTCACCTGCTATGGCCTGGCTTCGTATCATAGTTAGAACACAACAGTTAGCAGATTATCATACTAAAAATGGTGTTTTTTCTTGCTATGTACACATATCTTCATTCTTCGATTTGTCTATAGACTAGCGTTCTTGTGTTTGTTATCATTTTATAACGTGCTTCGTGGTACATTATTCGGCATTTTCCACACAGCACTAATGCTGCGTTCAAGTGCTCCTGGGAAGTTTGTACGTACGAGGTGGGAAGTCGTGTTTACGACGTGAGGTGCGTTCAAGTCAGTTTCGTCGGAGCAAAATGGCGGTGTACATTCTTTTAATGAATTACACGAAAATACAGCAAGGTTTGTTAACTCTGCTAATAAAAAAAATGAAGAACAAAGAATGCGCATCAGGTGTGTTTTTCTTTTTATGTTTTTTATTAGCTTATGAAGCCAATGTAAACTCTATCATTAGGTATAATTTTTATATTATAATGATATCATATTTTGTGCAGAGAGCTTGCTTTATAAATGAAAAACCCTTACAATGTCAATGAGTAAACATTGAAATTTAATTAAAATGTACTGTCAACAGACGTTGAATGAACGTTTCTCACTGACACGCCCCCAACTCGTACAGATCGGGGCTTAAAGAAAATCCCGAGCTCCCCACTGGTATTTACGACATTGTGGTGGCGTTCAAGTGCGTTCAACTCGTAATTACGATCTATACGAGATGACTTGAATGCAGCATAACTCATAGACTGTGAGCAAAGCTAACGTTAGCCTTAGCTAGCTAACTTCGTTTCATCTTAACTAGGCGGAAGAACAAGGACAACGGAAAAATAATGCAAGATTTGGCTTTATAACAACAAACAACATATAAAACTCATAACTTTAGATTACATAAGCCCTTTTCTTAAAGGACTGGTTTCGCTTCAGCGCCAGTGTGTGTTTAGCCTGGTAATACCAGACTCTACTACTTCACTTTGCTTCGTAGACAGAGTCTGGAATGGCATAATAGAGAAGTGTTTTCTCTCTCGCAAGGGGGCGCTTCTCTGAAGTTTAAAATCATTGGTTACCCGTAAGCCAATCAGATAAGTTTATTTATGACGTATGTTATGCGCCGACACAGCCGCATCCAGACATTATGCATCGAACTCAAATCTATGATCGAACTTCCACTGTAGACAGGGAGCGGCGCTTTTGGGCTGCAAAATGTGTGCCAACCGGGAATGAACAATTCACAAACTAGGTTATTTATATGAATTACTGAGTTGCGGCCACCCCGCAGCATCGGCTTGCCCTGCTTTCACGAGCCATGACTGATTTAGCTTCCGCCGCCCCGCAGCGCCGCGAGGACGAGCCCCTGCTCTCACCCTTTACTGTCTATGGCTCTCACAAGTCATGAATGATTTAGTTTCCGTCGCCCCGCAGCGCCGCGATCGAGGGCGAGACCGAGCCGCTGCTCTCGCGAGTCATGAATAGGAAGTTAATTTTACTGATTTTCTGAGTCATTTGAGGCATTTTATTTATTTAAGTGGCTTAATGTTATAATTCTAACAGCCAAATTCCCCGATCACATCCACCTAAGCAATGTTGATCATATTCTGAATTAAGAAATCATAATGCAGTAAAAATTGATTTACAGGGAAAAAAATAATCACTTTACCTTGCTTCCGAATCTTACGTTACGTACACAATGAACAGATTGTTCATGAATCAAATATCTGGGACTAATGCAGCAGGATGTCGAAACGAAATATGGTGGATTATGATAATAAGAGCGCGCCAGGAGCGTTCACAGCCGAGGAAACCGACGTTATTGTCATCATTGTCATGGCCGTAAAAGACAGAGAACTGATGTTGAATGGGGGTAAGTTATGTCCTTGTATAGTTATGCATATAGTTATGGCCAAACAGGTCTGATCCGTCGACTACAATTAGCCTGAAAAAATGGGTAGCCTAAATGCCTAAGCTTGAAGTGTTAATATTTGTCCTTGTTATAATGATTAGCAAAAATAAAAACGTCTGCACGCGCCGGTCCTACTCCTAGCTGTAAACACTGATGATGCGAGCGAAATACTGGAGTGAATGGCTGTAAACGACTTTTGCTTCAGTTTGAAAAACCCCGGAATGTTCTCCATAACAGAGCGAAATGCATCCCGTGTCTTGTTTCCCATTTCTGCGGTTGTTTCGGTATTCGGTTTTCGATTTCTCTAACCTACAATGTACTCCTCGGCGCTTAGCGGCTACGTCACGGCTCTCAGCCCGCCCTCTGTTCGTTGATTGGCCGGCTGTTTTCAGGCCGGTGGAAAACGTCTCAGGTTACGACTGTAACCTATGTTCCCTGAGAACAGGGAACGAGACAATACGTCGAATGACGCTATGGGGAACGCCTCAGGCGTGACAGGTGTCTGAAATCAAATATCAACTCACAGTAATCAGGTTGACCGGCGACAGCCCGTGCATCATCAGCTTGAATGATGAGCGCGTCAATCAAGGGCGCCTTGAAACCTGGATGTATAAGAAGGGCGCCTTGAAACCGTGACAACATCCTATCGTCTGAAGGGACTGTTGCAGGCAGGCCCCGAGGCATGGCAACGAGACGTATTGTCTCGTTCCCTGTTCTCAGGGAACATAGGTTACAGTCGTAACCTGAGACGTTCCCTTTCGAAGGGAACTCAACAATACGTCGAATGACGCTATGGGGAACGAAATACCCACTCCGCCATGCTGAGGGGAGTGCATGCCGAAAGGCAGTGACAACTGTCAGAACCAGTAATTCCAAGGAACACTGAAATCACTCACCCTATGTTACATCGGGCTGTCAGTGACAGCACTCCCTACCGGTCATAGCCCAAGCTAATGAACCAAGAAAAACCAGAACGTAATAACGTGAGTAAATCAGGGCCAGCTCAAAGGCTTTAGGACCACAACTTCAAAATAGAAGGGGTCCCTTCTAGGGAGTGTGGCTAAGGGGCCAAAGGGACCCCCAGCCAGTCACTATTCAGGAGAACACTCCTCCTGAAATGCCCCCAGGCTGGCCTGGTGATCTGTACTAAGACACACAGTCTGGCCATAGCCTGTCCGTCCAAGACAGAGCCTCTGGAAATTGCCTAGAAAAGGCATCCAAAAACTGAAGGCCCGCGAAGCTGGCGGAAACCATCGAGTTTCGGATCACAGAGACGGGATCCTCCGGAGAGTGTGACTCAACCTCGAACCAATGGGAATCGTACACTCAATCCACGAGTTTCCACCCAGTGCTCGCTTTTGAGCACTGAGGAAGTAAGAGAGGGATCAAAATCAGGAAGGTCAAAGAGACCTAAGACCTGATGACCCCATGTGTGGGGAGCTCCGATACATGAGGGCTCATGTCAGGAAGGCCGTACGTTGTGCGGCCTGAAACCCAACGACCACAGCATGTGGAAGCTCATCCTTCAGGAAAGCCAGAGGCTAGAACCTGACAGACCCACAATGTGGGGCTACCTTCGAAAAAGGTCTAATGAGACCTAAAACCACCAGTTGTGGGAGATAGCTCGAACAAGGGAAGTGCCTGTCGTAATGTATTGAGACAAAGACACATCTAGAGTGGGACCCAAAGTGAAGAACCGGAGTCTGAACCACATAAGAAGGGACCGAAGCATACTGCGCGTGACCCTCACCATAAGAAATGGATTTTGAAAAGTGCACAAGACATCTCGTTGGGTGACTTACCACAATAATAGGTGAAGTATGGGTTTGTGTACTTCACTCTGAATTCAGGAAGGCCTGGTGAGGCCTGTAACCCAGCAACCACAATATGTGGGAGCTCATACCCAGGAAGGCCTGTTGAGGCCTGTAACCTGGCGACCACAGTGTGTGGGAGCTCATGACCAGGAAGGCCTGGTAAGGCCTGTAACCTGGCGACCACATTGGTGGGAGCTCGTACTCAGGAAGGTCAGTGAGACCCAGCCTGGTGACCACAACCTGTGGGAGCTTACTCCACCAAGTGGAAGCTACTTCTTCCAGAAGTTAGCCAGAGAAGGGCGTCCTGTAGCCAGTGACAGGACGCCACTTAAAGTGGGACCCAAGGGAAGACCGGGGTCTGAGCCACATAAGAAGGGACCGAAGCATACCACGCGTGACCCTTACCATACAAAATGGATTTTAGAAAGTACACAAGACATCCCGTCATGTGATTTCACCACAATAATAGGTGAAGTAGGGGTTAGTGTACTTCACTCTGAATTCAGAAAGGCCGAACTTGAGGCCTGTAACCTGGCAGCCACAACAAGTGGGAACCCATAATCAGGAAGGCCTGACAAGGCCTAACACCCGATAGTCCCAATGCATGGGGAGCTCACATTCAGGAAGGCCGCTGAGGCCTGCAGCCTGACATGTGAAGACTCACCACTACAACTTAGCGACCACGAAAAGTGGGGGTTTCACATTCAGGAAGGCCTGGTGAAGCCTGCAACCTGACATGTGACAACTCACAACCAGGAAGGCCAATGAAGCCTGAAGCCTGGTGACCACAGAGTGGGAGCAAAGTGCTCAGGAAGGTGGTGAGGCTGTAGTCTGGCTACCGCATCATGTGGGAACCCACATTCAGGAAGGCTGGGTGAGGCTGTAAACTGACTACCACAGTATGTGGGAACTCATAACCAGGAAGGCCCCTTTGAGGCCTGTAACCTAGCAACCACCATGTGTGGAGCTCATCACCAGGAAGGCCTGGTGAGGCCTATAACCTGACCACCACAGTATGTGGGAACTCATAACCAGGAAGGCCCCTTTGAGGCCTGTAACCTAGCGACCACAATGTGTGGGAGCTCATAACCAGGAAGGCCTGGTGAGGCCTGTAACCTGTCGACCACAGTATGTGGGAGCTCATAAACAGGAAGGCCTGGTGAGGCCTGTAACCTGGCGACCACAATGTGTGGAGCTCATAACCAGGAAGGCCTGGTGAGGCTTTAACCTGGCGACCACAGTACGTGAGAGCTCGTATCCTGGTGACCACAGTATGTGGGAGCTCATAACCAGGAAGGCCTGGTGAAGCCTGTAACCCAGCGACCACAGCATGTGGGAGCTCATAACCAGGAAGGCCTGGTGAGGCCTGTAACCTGGCGACCACAATAAGTGGGAGCTCATAACCAGGAAGGCCTGGTGAGGCCTGTAACCCGGCAACCACAGTATGTGGGAACTATAACCAGGAAGGCCCCTTTGAGGCCTGTAACGTAGCGACCACAATGTGTGGGAGATCTTAACCAGGAAGGCCTAGTGAGGCCTGTAACCTGGCGACCACAGTATGTGGGAGCTCATAACCAGGAAGGCCTGGTGAGGCCTGTAACCTGGCGACCACAGTATGTGGGAGCTCATAACCAGGAAGGCCTGGTGAGGCCTGTAACCTGGCGACCACAGTATGTTGGAGCTCATAACCAGGAAGGCCTGGTGAAGCCTGTAACCCAGCGACCACAGCATGTGGGAGCTCATAACCAGGAAGGCCTGGTGAGGCCTGTAACCTGGCGACCACAGTATGTTGGAGCTCATAACCAGGAAGGCCTGGTGAGGCCTGTAACCTGGCGACCACAATGTGTGGGAGCTCATAACCAGGAAGGCCTGGTGAGGCCTTTAACCTGGCGACCACAGTATGTGGGAGCTCATAACCAGGAAGGCCTGGTGAAGCCTGTAACCCAGCGACCACAGCATGTGGGAGCTCATAACCAGGAAGGCCTGGTGAGGCCTGTAACCCGGTGACCACAATCAGTGGGAGCTCATAACCAGGAAGGCCTGGTGAGGCCTGTAACCTGGCAACCACAGTATGTGGGAGCTCCCACAGATGTCTCTCCGTGGCCACCATAGCACCGACAGAACAGCAGATTGCTTGGTGGCCCGGAGTCCCGCAACAGATCGGTCTGGTAGGCCTGAGGACCACAAGGGCGTGCAGAACCGCACCTGCCTGACCTGCTGCCGTGTACGCTCTGTCATTCAAGCATGAAGATGTCTTGAGCAGCTTGGATGACAGGGTCAGAGCTCTTAGTGAAGAGGACCAACCAGAGACGAGATAGTTAGCCAACGTCTCGTCCACTGGCGGCCTCGACACTTATCCGTTCTCCACGGCTCCCTCCACAGCAGCGAAACTAGCCCGCTGATGCAGATAGAGACGTGAGGAGAACGGATTCTTCCATACCCTCTCGATCCCAGCGTGGAGATCGGAAACGAATGGAAGGCTCATCCGGGCTGGTGGCTTATGGGTGGGGAGGAACCAGCCATCCAAAATACCATGAGCGGGTTCCTCCCAGACGCGCCTCCACTGCAACAGCAATCTATCTGAGGCGCGCCCCATAATGTCAACCAGCTCAGCGTACACTGGGCAGGAGGGCTGAAATGATTCGGTCTCAACCAAACTGACATCCTTTTCTATATATATATATATATATATATATTACAGCCAACTCCTGCCCTGCCCAAAGAGAACAGTTACAGATTCACCAAAGAGAGAGAGCGCTCATTTTCTCTCTTCTTAGATGTTCAACATTAATCTGTAACTCACCCTCGTCAGCTGGTAGATCATCCGCGAGGTTAACGCCCCTCTCCCGATAATCTGCCAGCTCCATCTGAAAGCTCCACGAGCTCAACCGCCACTGAGCCTCAGCCCGAGCGGGAACCGGAACCGCGGGGTTCAGATGCCGCGCCCACTTCCCTCGAGAAGTGGGTCAGACGAGAGCAGAGAGTTCTGAAAGAAAAACTCTCAATTCGCGCAAAAAACTCCCTCGAGAGCTTCCCGCGAATGCTCTTCTCTCAGGCAGAACACGCACAGATCGTGTGAATCCTCCGGTGTCAAATATCTGGACACAAGTCGGCACACTCGCGCAAAGTGTTTCTCCACATCTCTGCGCGCTTAATCGTTGATACTATCAAACAGACAAACAGTCCCTGAAGACGAAAAGATGTTGTCACGGTTTCAAGGCGCCCTTCTTATACATCCAGATTGACGCGCTCATCATTCAAGCTGATGATGCACGGGCTGTCGCCGGTCAACCTGATTACTGTGAGTTGATATTTGATTTCAGACACCTGTCACGCCTGAGGCGTTCCCCATAGCGTCATTCGACGTATTGTTGAGTTCCCTTCGAAAGGGAACTGAAAGATAGGCCGCTATCTCAGACTGACTACAGGAGCGAAATGAAATTAGCGGAAGTAGGAAGTTTGACGTAGTCAGGCTAGTGTGTGTTAGGGATAAAGGAAAAAATTGTAACTTACCTTATCAACTGCAGCCATTTTCTCTTTTCTTTTTCGTCACAGGGAAAGCGGTAGAATGACAGTTGAATGTCACTTGTTTTTTTTTTTAACTCAGATCTATTTAAACAACACGGGACACAGCACTGTGGCATGTTAAAACCAGGTTAAAACTCGGGCGAAAGCGGTAAGTAGATAGAGAGGACCCAGCATTTGGACCCAGAAACAGTATTATCAGAGCGTGATTACGTCACGACTTAACAACCGAATTGTTTCTTCTTTCAGTTGGTTCTGCATCTGCAAGTGTCTTCAGCAAATTCAACACGACAAATAAATTAAAACCGCCTTTTGTTAAATTGGCCAATCAGCACTGTTGTCAAGGCATAATTTCAAGTGCGACCAAAACAGAGATGCAGTGGATAATTTAAATAAATTGAAATTCTGAGTTTTTTACACTTAAAATCTTAATTCAAAAGATTTTTGCTTCCAATGAGTCTGTTAAACACACCTGTTTAAGTGTTGATGAAAAAACTGGGTGTTTTAAGTAATGTCAAGTTCCCTTTCGTAGTCACTTCGAGTTACGTCAGAAGTGACGGAGATTGGGAGATTGGGGGTTTCGCATAGAAAGCCAATCCTCTTCGAGTATTTAAAAACGAGCCAATGGCATGCAATGCCTTGGGGCTGCGGAATTTTGCATAGCGTACTCCGCCCTACTCCGTGAGTATAAAAGGAGGAAGTGAACGCAACTGCAGTATGTTTTCGCTTCGGAGCCAAGAGAACTCTTCACTCCTGAAAGCCATTCTCACTGTTCAAGACTCTTCGAGACGAGCGTCCTCTTCAGTGTTGGTGTGACGGCGGTACCCAGCGAGACTCTGCATTGCCTGCGATCTGAGCAGTGGTCTGCCAGACTTTGCGCTTCTCCCTGGTCGCCTCAGCGCTGAAAGAGTGAATTTCCTCCTCTCTTTAAGTGAGATAGCTGCACGCGGCACGTCTTTTTAAAGACGACTCGCCCGTGTTCTTCTGGGTGCGTTCGTCTCATGTCATTCTCTGATGGTCGCGATCGCTGCTCTGTGTGTGCCTGGGCTTCAGCATGCAGAGCAGCGTTCGCGGATGTTTCAGGTTCCTTCTGAATGGGAACATGAGCATCTCTACACTGTGATCGAGACTCAATGATCTGATAGTGAGAGTCCCCGTGTCCGTTACTCGTTCTGCTTCTTAAAATAGAAGCTGTTCGACTCGCGGATAGGGTGATATGACGGTGAATGTGTGACAAAAAACCCCGACGTTAGTTTCTCGGGTCACACCCACCGCTCAGTGTTAGAGCCAGTGAGCGCTGTATCGCTTCAGACGTCTGCCTCTCTGAGGTACCGTCTGTTTCGCTCGGCGCTCCAGAGAATGATGCGATGACGATCGCAGCATCACAAGGCGGGCTTGACTCCTCGGGAAGTGAGGATGCGGCCGCGTTGCCTCCCTCGGGAGCGTCGGCGTCGCCGTGTCTGATCCCGCGATGATGGCCGTGCTATCTCGGGCCTCCGTGAGCATCGGGTGGGGGGTGGAACTCCGCCCTATCCCGATCTCTCGCGGCTGGATAATTGGTTTTTGGGTAACGCTGCCGCCTTACGGCCACGGCCAACCCCAATTTCCTTTTTTTCCCCGAGTTGCATGCGGAACTGACACGCACTAAAAAAAATAAATAAATAAATAAATAAATAAAAATAATTTAAAAAAAAAAAGCGTGCTTCAGTTCCCCGCCCTTCCTGCCCTCGGCGATGCGGCTGTCTGTGGGTACGCTGGGGCTCCCCCGGTCAACCGGCGGTTGCTCTCAGATGCCCCTCCAAAGCCTATGGGTTCTCGTCGTCTATGGCAGCGCAATTCTGTAGAGCTCGCTGCTCAGGAATGTGCACGAGGAGGTGACGGACCAAGCGAGCTGCGAGCCTGCCGCCTACCTTGTCCTTAAACGGGTCACGGAGGCGGTCGCTCGCTCCCTTGGTCAGGTGATGCCCACCGCTGTGGTCCAGGAGCATCATAATGTTCGGCGGTGCGGTCCAGGACTTTGCCCAGCACTTCTCGACCGCCTAGGAGCAGACGAAGGCGGTTTCTCTGCCCCGACGGCCAGCTGCTGCCTCCAACCAGCCGTCGGCTCGGACGCCTCCGCCAGCTCGCCACCGAGGACGCCCCCCTGCGGCTCCCTTCCCTCCCACGCGGCCCCAGCAGCAGCCTTCAGCCGGTTCGCGTCGCGGAGGAGGCCACAGGTAAGCGTCCCCCCCCCAGGCCGCGTGTGCCCCGCTAAACGCCAGGCGAAGCGATGTTCCTGAGGCGGGCCGCTCAGTGATAGTGTCATGGTTTTTCTCAGGAGGCGGTGGCAGGGCCCCTCCTTCCCCGGTGGAGGGCCGGTGGAGAATCTTTTGTTCTAGCTAGCTCCCTGAGCTGGTTGAGGAAAAGCTGACACTGTCATTGAGCACACAGACTGGAATGAGCGCGCACGACGTCCAGTGCGTCGCCCCGTTCATTCCTCTCTGTCTTGGAGGGCGCGGAAGGGTGCGTGTGTCGTCCCCGGGCTACGCCAATCCCTTCCCCCTCTGTCGCCAGACCCCCGGCAGAACAGACCCCCGTGGAACGCTCTGCCTTCCCTGGTCTCTTCTGTCGGGGAGCGGGTTTCGGCGGTGCATCCGGACGGGGTAACTCCTGCACGCATGCCGGTCGACCCGCCTCGCTGCCCCTCCGGGGGGACGTCTGGGGTTCGCATGACCCCGTTGGCTCACTTCCTGGAAGCCTGGCTAGCGCTTCCCGGGTATCCCGCTGGGTCATCAGAACGATCAGATTCGGCTACGTGATCCAGTTTGGATCTACTCTTCCCCGCTTCAGGGGAGTTCGCTCCACGATGGTTGGTGGCAATGCCCCAGTCTTGAGAGCGGAGATTGCGACCCTGCTGGCGAAGGGTGCAATCGAGACGGTCCCTCCAGCCGAGGTGAGGTCCGGGCTTTAGAGCCCCTACTTCATTGTCCCCAAAAAAGACCGGTGGGTTACGACCGATCCTGGACCTGCGCATTTTGAACCGTTCTCTCCATCGACTACCGTTCAAAATGCTCACGGCCAAACGCATTTTCGAATGTGTTCGGTATCAGGATTGGTTTGCAGCGATCGACCTGAAGGACGCGTACTTCCATGTCTCCATTCTCCCTCGACACAGACCGTTTCTTCGGTTTGCCTTCGAGGGCCAGGCATACCAGTACGCCGTTCTCCCATTCGGGTTAGCTCTGTCCCCTCGCGTCTTCACGAAGATCGTCGAGGCAGCCCTTGTTCCCCTTTGCGAACACAGGGTTCGCATCCTGAACTATCTCGACGACTGTCTGATACTGGCACACTCTCGAGCTCAGGTTTGCGAACACAGAGACCTGGTGCTACGGCACCTAGCCCGTCTGGGCCTTCGGGTCAACCGGGAAAAGAGCAAACTTTGCCCCGTGCAGAGGATCTCTTTTCTCGGCATGGAGATAGACTCGGTCGCCATGTCCACGCAGCTCACGAACGAGCGCGCGCACTCACTGCTGGCTTGTCTTCGACAGTTCGAGGGCAAGAGTGCGGTTCCACTGAAACTATTTCAGGGGCTCCTGGGGCATATGGCATCCGCGGTACGCCGCTCGGTTTGTTCATATGAGACCGCTTCAGCTGTGGCTTCGCGATCGAGTCCCGAGGTGGGCATGGCATCGCGGCTCGCTCCGAGTTCCAGTGACTCCGACGTGCCGCCGAACCTTCTTCCCGTGGTCGAACCTCAGCTTTTTACGGACAGGTGTCCCTATTCAGCGAGTTTCCAGGCATCTCGTTGTCTCCACGGATGCGTCTACCACGGGTTGGGGTGCCATGTGCAATGGGCATGAAGCCGCCGGTTCCTGGACAGGAGCCCAGCGCCTCATGCACATCAATTGCCTCGAGCTGTTGGCAGTACGGCTCGCCCTGCACCGCTTCCGAGCGTGCTCAAGGGCCAGCATGTGCTTGTCCGCTCAGACACTACCTGCGGTGGCGGCAACCATCACTTCCGCAAGAGCGTCGTCCACGAGACACCTTTAAGCGTTGAAGTGGAACCTCTTCGTCAATTGGTGTTCTTCTCGCTGAGAAGACCCCCGGAGATGTTCGATCGGAGTCGTGCTTCCTTCCTGCAAGAGGGGTTGGAGCGTAGGCTGTCGCCCTCCACCCTTTGGATTTATGTCGCGGCCATTGCCGCGTCTCATGATGCAGTGAAAGGTAAGTCTATGGGAAGCATGACCTGGTCATCAGGTTCCTGAGGGGAGCGAGGGGGCTAAATCCGCCTCCCTCCCCTCCTGCCCTCTGGGGGCCTCCCCTGGAGCCTTTGCAGTCGGTGAGTTTTTGCCCTGTCCTATGTAGACAGCACTCCTGATTGCATTGGTCTCCATCAGGAGAGTAAGGGACCTGCACGCACTCTCTGTTGACGAAGTGTGCCTGGAGTTCGGGCCGGCTTACTCTCACGTATTCCTGAGACCCCGGCCTGGATATATGCCCAAGGTTCCTACCACTCCCCTCCGGGACCTGGTGGTGAACCTGCAAGCGCTGCCCCTGGAGGAGGCAGACCCAGCCTTGGCACTGCTCTGTCCGGTACGTGCTCTCCGCACCTATGTCGACAGAACGCAGTGTTTCAGGACCTCAGACCAGCTCTTTGTCTGTCATGGGGGGAGCCAGAAGGGAAGGGCTCTCTCAAAGCAACGGCTGTCCCACTGAAAGAGTGGACGCCATCGCTTTGTCTTACCAGCAGCTAGGCCGGCCGTGCCCCCTTGGTGTGTCGGTCCATTCCACTCGGAGTGTGGCCTCCTCTTGGGCTCTAGCGCATGGCGCCTCGCTAACAGACATCTGCAGAGCTGCAGGCTGGGCGACACCCAACACCTTCGCCAGATTCTATAATCTGCGAATTGAGCCGGTATCCTCTCACGTACTCGTTCGGCCAGTTCTGGATCCGCTCAGGTGTCTCGCTTGCTCGCCACTCCACTCCCCGGACTGGATAAGTGCGATATCTCCTCAGTTCTTCCATTGAAGTCTTGAGTCCTCCAGCACCGACGATGCGGGCACCACTGCTGTTGCTCTGGATGCTGGCTAGGTGCCTCCATGCGTACGGTTCCCCTTGGTAACCGTCTCATGTGTATCATCCACTGTAAGCCTCTCTGAGCATGTGTCTTCCTTGGCAAGCCATCTGCCACCCCTGGAGTTGAATTTTAGTAGCCACCTGCGGTTGGTGCTCCAGTGTTTCCATATGCGTTCCTATGTGGCCATATGTGTACTCGTAAGTCCTCCCTTCGGTTGGCAGCTGGTAGCATGTCCCTCCCGGGATATGTTTCCCAGTGTACCTTGGTAATCCTGTGTCAAAGTGGGATCCCCCAAAAAAAAAAAAAAAAAAAATGGGTAAGGCAGGGGTCCAGACTTTCGCAGGGCACTGGAAGACAGCTTGAAGATGGCGTGATGGCACAGACCCCCAATCTCCGTCACTTCTGACGTAACTCGAAGTGACTACGAAAGGGAACGTCTCGGTTACGTATGTAACCCTCGTTCCCTGAGTAGGGAACGGAGACGTTACGTCTCCCTGCCACTTCTGCTGTATCGCTGGGTAGACGCCGAGTTCAGTCTTGGCTCCTCAGCGAAGACATACTGCGGTTGCGTTCACTTCCTCCTTTTATACTCACGGAGTAGGGCGGAGTACGCTATGCAAAATTCCGCAGCCCCAAGGCATTGCATGCCATTGGCTCGTTTTTAAATACTCGAAGAGGATTGGCTTTCTATGCGAAACCCCCAATCTCCCAATCTCCGTCACTTCTGACGTAACATCTCCGTTCCCTACTCAGGGAACGAGGGTTACATATGTAACCGAGACGTTATGATAACTTGATGTCTTTATTAATGATAACATTAGGCAAAGTTTTATAAAGAAGCCCCTGATCACTACTTTCTTTCCACAGTCTGAAAACATACCTGCCAACTTTCGAGTTTTGCTTGGCGTGAGATTTGTCGACGGGGGGGGGGGGGGGTTGTGGGTGTCGTTCGTTCGCTATAGATCACGGGAGATTTGTAACTAATTTGCGGTATAACTAGTGGATCACGAGTTGCCCAACAGATAGATCAATAGATAAACTCATCTTTCAGGCATTTGACCATAGCTGTCAACATCAAAGGGAGATTTCCCAGGAACCATCCCCAAAATAAGGGGGGTTTTTTTCTCACGATTCTTACTCACAAACTTCAAATAAATCACTAATCAAAAAATCTAAAGAGTTTAGAACTAGCCCACATATGTGTGAGAAAGAGCACTGTGTCATTAAAAAAAATACCATAGAGAATGTTTAAATACTAAGATCAGCTTACGAGGGAAACGGGGAGGCTGCTTCTGCTGGAGATGATTGGGAGAGGTCTCTGCACCTTGAGGTCTCTGCGCGCGCTGACATGGAGTAAAGCCTTGTTTATACTCGACGCGTCTGCACAAGCGCGGTAAAAATGACGCGTTGGGTGCGCAAGACCGGCAAGACCTCACTTCGAGCTGTGTGCAAAGCTATTTTGTTACAGCGCGCGCGGAACCGCATCCGAGGACGTTCGACTTCAAGCCGAATCTGTCCGAGCTTGTACGTCTCACACAATCAGAGTGTAAAAATACGAGATATTTTATGGGAAATACTAACATGGGAAGACAGTAAAAGAGCTAAAATACGTGAGAAACCCGGAAAAACGGGAGGGTTGACACTTCAGCGTGAGAAATCGGGGGTGTGGCGTGTGAGCGTGTGAAACCAATCAAATGCGGGTGTCTCACGGCCAATGCGTGAGAGTTGGCAGCTATGTGAAAACATCTATAAATCAATGTAGATTTCAGTCTGAGGTCTTCTCAGAGAGGAGAGCTTCTGTAGACATTTATCCATTTTGAACATAATCAACTAATAAGGGTAAATTGACGTACTCTGGTAGACCGGAGGGAGCATGAGCATTTTATACATAGTCAGAGTTGGGTTTCCACAGAGTTGTGCCTCCACTAGAACTTTAATGGAATAAAATCATCATGTTCTAATATCAAAGACATGCAACGTGTAACTTGGATGAAGTTCTTCTGCATCAGCTGGTCAAACAGGGACAAACTCAATTGTGTTTGCAAAAAATGAAGCTGTATTGTATTTTTGTTTGTTTCACGTGATTTTATATATATATATATATATATATATATATATATATGTCAACTCAAGTGGACATCTGCAAATCTGCTATATAGTTTATTTGTTTTTTGCCCCAAGCACAATAAAAACACATAGGGCTAAATCCTGACTGAGGTTGTCCTAGTTCATGCATGAAAGGATTAAAGGGATATTGAAAAGTCTGTCATTATGTTGTTTCTGACCTGTATGACTTTCTTCTGCTAAACAAAAATATTTAAATTAATGTTCCAGCTTTTTTGAATGAAATTCAATGGGTTCCAAATCCAAAACAACATTGGACCATACTGACTTTTCTTGTCTAGACATTTTTTTAAACATCTCCTTTTGTGAAAGAAAGTCAACAGGTTTGGAATGACATGAGGGTGAGTAAATAATGGCAGAATTTGTATTTTTTATTATTTATTTATTTATGTATTTATTTATTTATTTTAGAAATTATACCTTTAAGAAAAAGTGGGCTTAGCTGGCTACAACTTGCGCTCACCTTGAAAAGCAGCAAATGATAAATGACTCTAAATGATACATGATCATTCTTTTCAAAATATGTATTCTCTGGCATATAAAATGGCATCAGATCACATTTTCATCATCCTTCCTCAAGGTCTTCAGGTGTTGTTGTACTTATTTCATGAGTTCACACTTATAATTTAACTCAGATAGAATAAATGGTATGCATATTAGGCGCCACGTGCTGTCCGAGGAGAGGGCTTCGGGCTCAGTATTTGCCTGAACCCAGAGAACTCCCCCCGTACTCGGATGGAACAGCTGAGAGTGAGGTGTCGGGGTGGTGGAGTGATGCTGAAAAACTGTCGGAGAATGTGAGTCGACTGAGTGTCTTTATATATGCTTCCTCTCATGCTAATGGGATAGTCATGAAGATTGTTGATGACAAGTTACTTGGATTAATTATTTGAACGTGGTCCTCCCGAACTTTGTTTAGTGAAACATCACATATAGTAAATTGTAGTAGTATATAATAGTTTGCACTTATTATATAAAGCCCTTTATGTTATAGTCACATTAAAATGAACCCCAGCACATAAGGAAATTACAATCAAATAAAGATTCCCACAAAATTCAATGTCAGTTATACTGTGTGGCTATTATGTCTAAAACAGACCATTTTCATCTATTTAATGATTACTCACTAATAGTGCAGTTAATTCTATGCACCAGTGACTTGGCTTTAAAGGAAACAATTTTCAGTAATGTCCGATTGTCATTTTTGTGGCAGATGTATTCTCACAACTCACAGCATACATCCCATGCATTTCCCATCAAAGCTCATCATCAATCAACTGTCATGTTTAAAAAGTGATTTAAATAGAGGAGACCTGTTGACCATAGCATCAGATATCATTGTGTCGCAGTCTTCTCTCTTTGCTATCTATACGGAAGCTGGGCCGATCATCCACCCGTGGATCCTCTGTGCAGCATACATACTGTTTCCAGATCTTAATAAAGGCATTCCGGAATTTTGTAATGCGGAATGCGTAAACAATGGGATTGACAGCGGAGTTACCATGACTGAGCAAGATAGCCACATAGAGAAGGCACATGGAATTGTCACAACTAGGACAGAAGAGAGTGATGCAATTCAGAATATGCAATGGTAACCAGCTAACAGCGAACAAGAAGAGCACCAGTGCAAGAGATTTTGCCAGCTTGAGTTCTTTCCCGTAATATCGAGTGGGGTTGGTCTGGTTGGCAGTGACCTTCTTGTTTAGCTGCTTGTGGATTATGTAGAAGATCTCAGTGTAGATAAGCAACATGAGGACGAGAGGTGGCAGCACCCAGCCGAAGAAGTTGAAATAGACCATGTACTCCATACTGATGACATTCTCAAACTCACAGGTTATGAGAAGGTCAACTCCTACAGTGCCGTTGATCTGTTGTAGCTTCTCCAGATTGTTCCATCCCAACATGGGCGTCAGGCCGACTACGATGGCCACCATCCAGCACACCACCACAGCAGTGCCTGCACGCTTTGGTGTCACCACATTTTTATAGCTGTGAAAAAAAAAAAAAAGTTTAAAACAAACAAACAGCCTTGGTTCCGGAATTGTTTTTCCCAAAGAGATTTTTAAAGAAGTCCTGAGGGTTGTAAGCCATTAACCAAACTAACCAGTAACAACGTTATTGAGTGACAACATTACAAACCTTAATTTGAAGCAAAAAAAGTATTTGAAAATCTGAAAAAAGACAAAGGCCAGGGGTTTTTGGCCCACCATATACTTTGGTCGAAAGCGGCCAACAAGGGCTTGAGGAGTGGTCATGAACAAAGGCAGAGTTTATCTGAGTCAGGAGAGGGTCAACACCACTGCTAAAATACTACTAAAGGCTACTTATGCTTAGCCTGGCTGCGCCCTCCTACGCACTTCCACTCAATTTCATTTTACTTCTGTACTACGTCTGGGATCGCTCCATATCCTTAGGTTTCCAGAAACCAATTTTTTGTAGGACGAATCAGCGAATAGAGGGAGTGGCTGAGAAAGATGACGTTGATGTAAGCGCGTCAGTTTCAGTTCAGTAATGGCAGCGGAGAAAGACGTGAGAAAAGCTATTCGGTCCGTTGTTGGAAAAGAAACTGCCGAATATATAGAATTTAAAGCCGGATTGTTATCGTCTAACCTCTTGTTGCACAACTGAGGACCAAGTGAAGGAGGCAGAAAGTTTGAAAGTTTGTGCTGGGCAGTTCATGCACGATGACCGTGACATTTTGGACGGACGGTTTAGCCTGGTGTTCGCGGTGTTCGGAAGCCCCGAGTCCTGGCTGCTAAACTATTGTTGAAGATCCGCTCAGGGTCATGTCAGTCGCTCATATTCCCAACTGTAAATGTACTGATTCTTGTGATGAATAGAACATTTTGAGCCCTTGTGCACTCGTGCAGGAGGTTGGTGTGTCAGTTTTACATGTTGTAAATCATACAAATTGGTTGTGATTTAAAAAAAAATAATTGTCATAAATAAAAATGTGAAAAACCATACTTTGAAGATATTTGATTTTCAGTTTTAGATGGCAATGGTTGATTTGTTTTACTAAAAAAAAATAAATGCCACATAAAAATGTACAAACACATACTTTGAAGACCATAATTAAGGTAATTAAGAAACAATAAGACGTAATATGAAAAATTGTTGTTTATTACACATCTGCAGATAGAGACAGACTGATCATTCACTGTAGCTGCTACAGCATTTGCGGCAGATCAGAAACGACCACAGCAGCGTATTTGTAATGATTAGACACAGCTTCCACCGTTGAATGAATATATCACTGTCCTTCGTGTCAAATATACATTTCGAATTAATAATTGTTCAGATTAACAAAACCTGCGGCGCTCGTTGACTGAAATCCTATTGTAAACATAATCCTCTGATCATTTCGGCGCGTGACATACGTCACTCACGACACCCCTTTAGCGATTGGCTATGGCAGATCGTGAGTGACTTTGGGCAGATCCAATAGATTTGAACTTTAATAGTGAACCCGCCTACAAGGAAGGAAACGTTTTTCAATGGAGCGGTTCCAGACTCTATGTGGAAATGAAATGAACTAGAGTCTGGTTGAACCAGGCTAACTTATGCTAACCATTGTGATAAATGATGTTTTATTAAAAAAGTTCGGGAGGAGCAAATTCAGTTAATTAACACGAGTGGAGTGCACCCAGCAATCAATGATAAGAGGTATATATAGATTCAGCAATCTCACCTCACTCCATTGATAGTTTAGCAGCATCCCTCCACCGCCCCTTCTCCACACTTCTATTAATAATAATTTGTTACATTTATATAGTGCTTTTTCTGGGACCTCAAAGCGCTACACATATGGAAGGGGGGAATCTCCTCAACCACCACTAATGTGCAGCATCCACCTGGATGATGCAAAGACAGGCATATTGCGCCAGAACTCCCACCACACACCAGCTTATTGGTGGATAGGAGACAGAGTGATGAAGCCAATTGGTATATATAGGATTATTAGGAGGCCATGATGGACAGAGGCCTTAGGGCAAATTTGGCCAGGATGCTGGGGTTACATCCATACTCTTTCGAAAGACATCTTGGGATTTTAAATGACCACAGAGAGTCAAGACCTCTCTTTAACGTCTCATCCGAAGGACGGTCCTCTTTGACAGTATAGTGTCCCCGTCACTACACTGGGGCATTAGGACCCACACAGACAACAGGGTGAGCACCCCCTACTGGCCTCTCTAACACCTCTTCCAGCAGCAACCTGGTTTTCTCAGGAGGTCTCCCATCCAGGTACTAACCAGGCTCAGCCCTGCTTAGCTTCAGTGGGCAACCAATCTTGGGCTACCGGGTGATATGGCTGCTGGTCCTAAACACTTACATAGCGGGGAACATACTCTGGCCAAACTCCAAGCTTGGAGCCCTCCCCCCAGACAGCACGCCAAATACGCATTAAACCTTATCCACTCCAATTGAATGCAAGTGTGAACTCGTGAAATACATGTTAATGGAATAGACCAAAAACTGCTTGAAGAACTAGACGAATCTACAGTATTCATTCGGTTCACGTGACGTCACTGTAGCTTTGCGCCACCATCTTTGAGACTGACGGCAGGGTTGTAGACTCGAGTCGCATGACTCAGACTTGACTTTGACTCGAGTCCCAAATTTGATGACTTGCGACTCGACTTGACATATTCAAAGATGATTTGCGACTCGACTTAGACTTTGACAACAATGACTCGCGACTTGACTCGGACTTGAGCCCTGTGACTTGGAAAGACTTGACCTACCTTCTAAAACCACAGATCAGAGTTGTCATAATCACGGACTGTAGTATAGCACTGTATCATTGACGCATGATCACAGCGCTGATTAGCACTGCTTTCGCACGTTCGGCACTGAGCCAGAGAGCGTGTCATAGAGTGCGTTCAGCAGCGTGTGTCAGTTGCCATTCATTATCTCACGTTCAGACAGTTTTTTTACCAAATAATATTTTCCTTTTTCTTTTTCAGGCATTTAAATACACAAGTACTCGCGAACTATTAATGATTTGAGAAAACAAAACAAAACAAAACACTGATGTCTAAGTAAGCGGAAATAATAAACCTTTCAAATGTAATTTTGAGACATGTTATTTTTCCCCCACAACAAACGCACATTTTAGCCTATAGGTAACTATAAAGTCTTCTCCCTGTTCACCAGCCACTCACTTTCATGTCTTTCGGGAGAAATGGATGGATTTGCGTTACGTTTTGTAAATGACAGGCACGTAGCCCCAAAAAGTGTCACGTGACGCTTGACACGTCGCCATGGAAATATAGGAATGTTCTTGTACAATTACTGTTGTGTTAATATCACAGGTCGAGGGGAGGAACGCTCGGGCAACCAACCACCCCCCCTCTAACCGAGTCACCACCGCGAGGAGCCGACACCACAGGCACACAACAGAGGACCACAGAGACAAGTTTCAAAGGAGTAACAATCTTTATTAAACCAAGGGTTTCTCACAGTTTAAGATACTCTCGTTGATGCATGATAATGGAGCAGGGGGTTGCAGCTTACTTCTCCCCAGCGGTGCTGCAGACTTCCAGACTCACGAGTAAGTATGACAGGTAAGGATTCTTCACAGTACACGGTACTCTCGTTGGTGCACGATAATAAAGCAGTGGATTAAAAGCTTACTTTTCCCCCCAGCGGTGCTGCAGACTTCCAGACTCATACAGCAAGTATGGCAGGTAAGGATTCTTCACAGTACAGGGTACTCTCGTTGGTGCACGGTAATGAAGCAGTGAATTAAAAGCTTACTTTTCCCCCAGCGGTGCTGCAGACTTCCAGACTCAGACAGTAAGTATGACAGGTGAGGATATTCACAGTACACAGTACTCTCTCTTCAGTTCACAATAGGGAGACAGTGAGTCATAAGGTTACTTTACCAGTGGTGCTGTATGCTTCTGGGCTCAAACAGCAAGTAGAACAGGTGGGGATCTTCACAGTACACAGTACTCTCTCTTCAGTTCACTATATCACTCAGGGCTTCTGACGGGGGCAGATATAATATCCTTCCACGAACGTGTAAGCATGGATAGGGCTACTTCTCAGCAAAGACACATCACACTCGTGTTCACTTCAATTCCACAGCCAAAAATCAATGTGTATTAATAAGGCAAAAGCACTGCAATTCACTCACACGGTAGGGCTGATCAGAGGCCTCGCTCTGTTTGTTGTGCTCACTTTACATGGGGTTTCACTTTCAATTCCTCCTCCACACACTCTGAAACACATAGCTCCTCCAACAGTCAGATCCACACTCACTGTATCCTCTTCAAGCGGTTTAAATGTTCATAAGATAAAATCAGTTCACTTATCTTTGCTCTCTCCTTTCCCAGCACAGATCCAGTCGATAGCTCAGACCAGCAGGCTTCCTACAAACGATCACTCTGATCCAGCAAGCTTAAATGGGCGTCTCTCCCTTTCCCCTGTCCCTTCCCTGTCAGTGGGTCCTCCATCTGAGCCTCCTCCATCTGAGCCTTCCCCGTCTGTGTCTCCCCCCGTCTGAGCCCTCCTCTCCCTTCTGTCTGTCTCCTTTTATCTTGTTTATCTTGACTCGTCAAACAGGAAACCTGTGTGAGTGCCGCTCCTCTCTCTCTCGCACCTGCAGTGCATTAGCGCTAATCAGTGCGGGCATGATTCCATCACGCCCGGAACCGCAGTGGTGTGTTGCACACAATCCGTTCCCCTAGGGAACTTGCGACTCTGAGGAGAGTTCCGATCGCCAAGCGATTTTGTCACCCGTGACATCCCCCCTTGCCAATCGGTTCTAGTCCCTAGAACCGACGTTCCTCAATTCCATTTGCCATATCTCTCCAGTGGCTGTCCTCGGGTATCCCACTGAGGTCGTCGGGGTGGCGAGGGCGGAGCCGCTCTTACTTCACTTCGAGGTCCCTTGGGACCACAGCCCACCCTTAGACTTAAGGTTCTGTACATGAATTGTGTCAAAAACCAAGGGAGCACTGATGGGCAGTAACGCGTTAGAAGTAACGTCGGTGTGTGAATGAGTGTGTGAATGGGTGAATGTGAGGCTAATGTAAAGCGCTTTGGTGGCCATTAGGTCTATGAAGGCGCTATATAAATGCAGTCCATTTACCATTTACCATTTAACGCGTTACTGTAATCCAATTACTTTTTTCTAGTAACGAGTAAAGTAAGGGATTACAATTGAAAAAAACAGTAATTAGATTAACCGTGATTTTGTTTAGTCAGACTGTCTCGTGACATGAGTCGTGCGGGAATAAAAATGATGTATGAGCGCCGCGACATCAGTGAGAGACGACTAGAGCGCGGGAGAGAGCAGCAGAGCTGCCAAATCTCACACAAACTCACACGACACACCCCCGATTTCTCGCGCTGAAGTGTCAATCCCGTCTGTCAAATGCCTGAAAGATGAGTGTATCTATAAATCTAACCGTTGAGCCACATTTTTGATTGACTAGTTATACCGCAAATTAGTTAAAATCTCCCGGAATCTAGAGCGAGCGCGCATGCAAGACTGTGTTCCAAAGTCCAAACTTCGTATCGCAAGCACGACGAGGAGAGCAAGAGAGAGACTTGCGTATGCGTACTATGCTGAGAGCATCCTGATCTGGAAACAGGAACCCCGTTGAAGAATGTCAAAATTCTACCTCAAATCTGAGCAAGCATGTCACGAGACGGGTCTCACACGGTTAACTAAAGCAGCAAGCCGGTACAGGAATGTGAAACTTACTGAAAAAACCCTGAACCCCCGTCTGACATGACCGCTGCGGCTACATGCTGATAGGACATAACCACTGATTAACTCCGAAAGAAAAAAAACTTGAAGCCAAAATACGGCATGCAACAGCATTTTCTGTTTTGATCAATTAATTTTTACTCCTCTCTGCACTTTACTGTTAAAAGACGTAAGTGTTAATACTTTGTAATATAGTCAGGAGCGACTTTCATGATTTTATTGCTGTATTTTTACATCTATTCAAATGAAGGATTTTACAAAATATATTTATTTTATATGCTGGAATATGTAGAAATTTATATTAACAGAAGAAGGGCAGTCTTTATTTCATTAAAATGGTGGAATGTGCAGAAAATAGGTTTAAAAGTTCAACAATTTTCTTCTAGTCTGAGACTGTTGCATTTAATTTAATTATTGCTTGATGCAATGTGCATAAAGTTAAAATATTGAAACAAATAAAACAAGTTTAAAAAAAGAGAATGTTTAATTTGATTACATTTTAGATGATTGAATATGCAGAAAGAATAGAATTAGGCTGAAAGGTCTATGCTTTAGCGTATTCAGGTCGTGCATCATGTTTTTGTAAAGTAACTTAGTAAAGTAACTAGTAAAGTAACTAATTACTTTTGAAAATAAGTAATCAGTAAAGTAAATAGATTACTTTCTTGGAGAAGTAATCAGTAATCAGTAACTAATTACTATTTCCAAGTAACTTGACCAACACTGTCATGATTCTGCCTTCTTGTCCTTGAATTCCTCTTGTCATGAGGCAGGATCATGACAGAATCATGTTTTGTGTGCAAGCGCATGGCCTGTTTGGGCCATGTGCTTGTGTTGTCTCGTTAAGTTACCCCGCCCCCTTGTTATCCTCGTCTAGTGCTTTATTGTCTAGTCAGCTTCACCTGTCCTCGTCATTAGTGTTCCCTATTTTATCCCCTTGTGTTTGCTGTCCTGGGTCGGTTCATTGTTTGATGTTGCATGTTTCAAGCTGTGAGTAATTCATTGAGTAAGCTGTTATTTGAGAAGAGTCTGTTCATGTTGTAGTTTTGTTTCTGTCTTAGTTTCAAGTCTTAGTCTGGTGTGTTCTACCCTGCCTTGTTTTGCCCCCTCGTGGGTTTTATTTTCCTGTTTGTCACAAATAAACCCCTTTGCACATCATCTGCTGTCTGCTATTGGGTTCATCAGCCATCCTCATAACAAACACTGCAAGGGAGTGTCAACAAATGAAATGGAATAGTTTACAAAACCCAATCTTTTACACACTTTAGCGGGACCTCTCCACTTGGCTGCCAACTTGGCCATATAACCTTCCTCAGCTCTGGACACAGGATGAGTTTTCACCCAGACCAAATCTCCTTCTTTAAAATCTTGCACCTTCCTCTTCAGGTCATAGAATCGTTTCTGCTTTTGTTGGGCAATTTCTACATTCTCTCTTACAAGTCCTATCAACTCTTGCTGTCTTTCAAGCAGCTCATAGGCTTGACTAACAGACTTTGGAGGAGTTGGAATAGCCCTTTCTAGAGGTCCTTTTAGAGAACGTCCCAATGCAATCTGGGCTGGAGTAAAACCTGTACTCTCTTGCCAAGCAGAATTAATGGCAAATCGAAATTCAGGAAGCCATCGATCCCATTGCAGATGATGATCTCCTACATAGGAAGCCATCATGGTTTTCAAAGTGCGATTTATCCTTTCTGTAAGATTGGTCTGTGGGTGATACGCAGTCGTGAGTTTTCGAACCACTCCCCATTGCTTACAGACTAGGGTTATGAGGAGTGAAATGAATTGCACTCCTCGATCCGACACCAGGTAGACAGGAGTACCCCATCGGATGAAGATCTCCTCAACTAGGATCTTGGCTATTTGCGGAGCTTTAGCTGTCCGTAATGGGAACAGCTCCACCCATTTAGAACAATAATCCACCACCACCAAGAGGTATTCGTGTTGCTTTGCACTCTTTGGGAAAGGTCCCATTAGATCCACTCCCAGCATGTAATCAGGTTCGACCACCGGTGTTGACTGAAGCAGTCCAGACAATTTGGAAATGGATGGCTTATATTTTTGGCATACCTGACATTCCTTACAGTAGTTCCAGATGTCCTTTCGAATGCTAGGCCAATAGGCAACTTCAAGAAGCCTCATAAGAGATTTTAACTTTCCTAAATGGCCACTCAGAGGACTATCATGGGTGAATTTCACCAATTCTTTCCGATGGTCTTTTGGTATGATTAACTGAAACGTCTGCCCATGCTGTTTAGTTGGTACACTACGGAGGAGATAGCCATTTACCATAGTGTAGTGGATTTGCTTAGGGTCACATTCCTCCACTGAAGGTACTTTGGATATCAACTCCTTTACCTCAGGGTCCTCCTGTTGGGCCTCTGCTAAATCATTCCATTCAACCGACAGGTCTATGGAATTCTCAGACATCCGAGAAGCTATACATACTGCAAGCACCCCTGTAGGATTAGATTCTTCGTTGCTTCTAGCATAGGCAGAGTTTCACTTTTGTGCGTGGGGGGGCACCTACCGGCAGACCAGAGCTAAGATTTTTTTTATTTAAAACATGTATATATCATACCATTTACATTTAAAATACATGTACAATGAATGAACAAGGACTGCTATACTAAGAATAGCGTTAAAAAAAACACACACACATCTTACCTAATGCAGAAGAAGCCGCCTCTTTTTCCGCATTGCATAGATGTCCACTATCTTTTCTTCTGATAAATTTGCAGTCAAGTCGTTCTCTATATGCAGTAGGGAAAGATTCGAGAATCTGTCCTGAGCCATTGCAGATCGGAGCCAGTTTCTGATTCTTCTCATAACTGAGAAACTTCTTTCTGACGTAGCAGAGCCAACTGGCAGTGTGAGTGCAAGCTGCAGCAGACGGTAAAAGTTTGGATATCTATCCTTCCGTACTTCATCTTGAAGTTTTTTTTAGGGTGATTGGCGATGCGATTGCACATTTCACAAGATCCATTTCAGCTGCCACAAGCTGAGGGTGAATCTTAAAGCTGCTCGCATACATGCTAAGTAAAGGACCGATGCCGTTCTTGTCACAATTTAATACAGCATCACATGCCACACTCAGGGCCATTGCTTCAGGGGAAAATCGCCTGTCCAATTCAGCCAGCATAGTGTCTAAAACAGGGAGATACAAATGACATTTAAATGTCTCTGATTCTGATCCCCATTGCGTCTCATTTTCATCACGCTGTCCAAGTGTGGTTGGTACAAAGTACTGCGAAAGCTCGGGAGGTTGTCGCGAAGTTCTTTTTCGTTTTCCTGCAATTTGGGGGGCACTCTCTGAACAAAAACCAGCGACATCTTCACAAAACGTTTTCACCTGCTTCCACATTGCCTCCCATGAACTCTCCTCTCTGCTGCGCTGGAGATGTGTTATCAGACTATTGACTGCTGCGGCCGCATCAGCCACGGTTATACTTGCACCTTGCAGACGTTTGTGTGTTACATGTACAACTCTGAGAACTTCCTCGAGAACAATTAAGGACGTAATGAATCGGAGACTTTTCATTATACAACCCACTTGCATCCACAGACCACTTTTCTCCCTCTTCTTCCATCTCTTTCAAGCAGCGAGTGATGGCAGCATATTGTGATTTGACAGCATAAACACACCTATATTTGCAAGCCCATTGTGTATCACTTTGCTGTACTAGCTCTTTTGGTTTAAGAGCCAGTGTTTTCTGCATCATGAGAAATCTGCAATGGTTGCTTGGCTCTGCAAACAAGGAGTATAGTTTGTCAATGACATTTAGACACGTTTTTAATGTCTCTGTTCACTGTGCATGATTCAGCGAGTACGAGATTTAGTTTATGTGCCATACAATGCACATACACAGCAAAGGGGAATTCCTCTCTTATCCGTTGCTGAACTCCACTCAAATGCCCCGACATTACAGCGGCTCCATCATATGCCTGCGCAATTATGGGAATGTCCTTCAGCCCACACGACTGCAATCCTTCTTTAATGCCAGAAACAATCCCTGCAGCATCACGAGAATTCGAATTCAGTCAGCACAGGAGATTCCGTCAATGCCAGCTTCAAATCGCTAAAAGCCTTCTGGCAGTTTTCAGACCTTTTTTCTTTAGAGCATGTAATGGTGAAGCTCTTTCAGCAAAGTGAGGGATATAACGATGGTACCAGCCGGCTAAGCCTAAGAATCTCTGCACTTCTTTGAGAGACTGTGGAACTGGAAATTCCCTGACAGATTTAACTTTCTCAGGATCTGTCTTCACCCCATTGGCTGACACAACATGTCCCAGAAACACCAGAGAACGTTGGAACAAATTACACTTCTTCAGGTTAAGCGTTAATCCGGCTTCCTGAAGACTACTGAAAACTTGGGAGAGGTGTACAAGATGTTCAGCTTCATTTCTGGAATATACCACGATATCATCAATATAAACAAAGCAATGTTTCCCTTTAAAGTCTTTCAGCACTATTTCCATAAGTCTTTGAAAGGAGGCAGCAGCGTTTTTGAGGCCAAACGGAAGCCGTAGAAATTCATAGAACCCTGAAGAGGTAACAAATGCTGTCTTAGGAATGCTGTTAGACTCCATATCCACCTACCAGTATCCACTCTTCAAATCCAATGTACTGAACACTGAGGCTCCATGTAATGCCTCAAGGATTTCCAAGATTTGAGGCATGGGATAACAGTCCAAGTAAGTCTTGGCATTAAGGCCGCGATAATCAACACAGAACCTTGTACCACCATCTTTCTTCGGCAAGTACCACCGGTGATGCCCAAGGAGAAACATATGGTCTAATAATGCCTTTGGACAACATCTCTTGTATTTCTTGTTCAATCACCAGTTGTTTATCCCTTGAAACTCTATATGGTCTCTTCCTAACCGGTACCTCGTTGTGGGTAATGATGGAATGCTTAACTATCTTAGTATGCCCAATGTCAGTGGTGCATACAGATGGCCACTATTTCATCCAGATGGCCACTCTTTCATCATCATTATCATTCTCTGCAGCATTGCCTTGTTTTCAGAGCTGGTATCTGCTGCTTGCACCAGTTGTTGAACTAATTGGTTTGATTCTGTTGACTGGGAAAGGGAAGGCACTACAAGATCAAGAGATACTGCAAGGTAGAAAAGCAGATGAGGTAAAGAAGGAGCTTCATTAGAACAGAAAGCATGACTCCTAACTTCACACCCATTTTGGGCAGGCAGGATGTACACCTCTTTGGAGAAATCCAATATAATGCCAGAAGACATCATAAAATCCATCCCCAGGATCAATGGAAAAGTCTGATCATCATTTTTCATTACATACAAGGTGACAGCAAATCTTTGTCCATATGCTTCACACTCCCAGTCTGATCATCCCAATGCAACTTGCACTTGCCCATTGGCTAATTGGAATGTCTGTCCATCACATGGCTTCCACTTCTCTTTTGACTCCAACTGTCTCTAAAAGGATTCCTGGATCAAGGAGAAAGTACTTCCGGTGTCCAACATGGCATGAAGATACCGACCTCTCAGAAGTACAGGTAAGGAAATCATTTTCAGCTGATGTTTATTAGCCAGAGGTTCAAGTGATGTTGGTTCTGCGGTATTGGCAGTAGCCAAGAATGCCTGAGTGGGTTCACCCCGTGTGTGCTTGCCCTTGTTCCTTTGTGATTCTGCATTAATATTACTCCAGTATTTCCTTGACTCTTCAAAGTCTCTCTCGATTTGGGATCCAATTCTCACCAACTAGCCCACATCCTTTACTGTCCCTCGAAGTAAACTAGCAAGCCTTGGATTACAATTTCGTAGAATAGCTGTCACAATTTAATTTTCTCTCATGTCGTTTCTATATCTAAGGCACAGAGCTCGATACTGATAGGAAAGTCACGGATATTCTCATGAGATCCCTGTCGCCTTTCTCTCAGACATCTTTCTGCCTCTGCCTTGTAGTCCTCTGCTAGAAATGACTTCAGAAACTTTTTTTGAATTTCTCCCAGGAGTTCACATTTCTTCTTTCCGCCATCCACCAAGCTTTGGCAGTACCTTTTAATACAGATGAGAGGGTAGCAAACAACTCTGTATCACATAGATGATGTAACAATAAATATTCTTCACACTTTTCAATATACGTGATTGGGTCATCTGAGTCATCTACTCCAAAACGTGGAAACTCAAGGTTTACAGGAGGCCGATGGGAAATACATGTGCTGGATGAAAAGGGTATATGTGTTCCTTGTAACTGATAAGTTCTGTTAATAGCTTGAGAACCTGTTATGTTGGAGTGAGAATACGGTACATGGGCCACAGGGGAAGAAGCTGGAGGCGTGCAAGCAGCGATTTTCCTATCAATTTGAGCATCACGCCATTTAAGACAATCCACCATGGACTTTCCCATTTCTTTAATGCTCAATTCTAGATCCTTCTGGACACGTTCATATGTTCTTCTTAACTGATAACTTAACTTATCTTCTGCTGCTCTACATCTGGCTTCCAGCTGCTCGCTATTAATGCAGGCATCTACTTTCTGCCTATTTTCCAACTGCTCTTCCAACGTGGTGGAGATTTTGGGTGAAACTTTCCACAAAGTCCTTAGGAAGAATTCCACCCTCATCTTTCATATCTGAAGGTGATGGAGGTGGTGGAAAAAAATCATCCTCTTCTTCTGCTTCACTATCACCATCACCTATTTTCTGTTCACCCTCCGAACTTACATACATCTCACTGAAAGTATTTATAAGTTCCCTCATTGGCTCTCTTATGGGTAGTGAATGCACCCGCTGAAAAATCTGGTCTAGGCTCAAACTCATCCTCGGAATCATGCAGTATAGCAGCCATCCTCATTAACCATCTGTGTGTATAAATGTTAGAAGCTTTCAAAAACAAATTCAAATAAGTAGTCCCATCTGGGGTGCCATTTATGTAACCAACTCCCTACTATACCTAGGTAAAGGCTACACAAAAGAAAGGGGTTCTACCTATTGAAAATTGTCTATTACAAATCACACCAGAATCTTCAGGTCACAAGATAACAATTTGACCCATTTAATGCTGCTTAACTACACAGTGAAATGAAGAAATAAAGACCTTCAAAAATAACCATATGAATTAACAAAACATTGAAAAGAAACCAAAAGAAAACACTAAAAATTATACATTGACAATCCCAAGCAGCTTGTTTCACTCTCAGATAGACATCATAGTAGCATTCCAATATTACCCATTCCTATAAATACTCCTCAATTCCATAGACAACATTACTTAGACAACCACATAAAGCATGACTTACCTGTTTGACTCCAAAGATGCATGAAATTCCTAGTCCAAGTCTCTGCTGATTTTGGTTTGAAAAGTCTGATGTCCAAGCAATAGTAGTAGAATAAATCCAATCAAAAAATGGTGTATGGAAGAAATCAGAATCCACTTTCATCCACATCCACGGTTATTTAGCTAAAACTATTTTAGATAGCTTAAGTCATCTGCAACAGCAAGAAAATGATTTATCAAAACTCAAAAGGTAAATAATATGCTGTATATTTTCTAGATCATGAATGGTATATATGTTTTTTACCATTCACGACTCACGCGGTGCTCTCTGCCATTTTGAAATGGTCAAAGGTTATCTCATCTCGGCAACTCGTCCATCAAAATATTCTACGAGTTGCCCAGTGGTAAATACCACATGAGGGGGTGTTCATGTGCATTTTCCACGTCAGCTTTTGGTATTTACCATAATTACCATAGCACATGAACGCAGCATCAGTCCTTTTTTTAATGTAGCCACCTTTCTCATTCCTGCAGGGCGTTTTCTACAGACTCCAAGTACATAAATACTCTTTCAATGTTTAGCAACATGTCAAAACATCACATGTCAAGCATAAAATACATTCACTTAACATTGTGTCCCATGCAGTAGTGGAGGCCCTCTCACAGTCAAATCAACCTCTCCCCATAGCACCTGTCCTCACTACTTCTTCTCTGCCTCTTTTAAGAACCACGTCCTAGACAACATTCTCCCCGATGACCCCTAGTGGCCGGGAGAAAATTACCCCCTTTAATAGTGAAACTGTTACACTCAGATCGGTTTTGTCCCGGGAAGACCTCGCCTGAGAGCGCCGCGTCTCGGCCCAGTTATGCTGGGGAGGAGCGCGAGACGCGACACTCTTCTTTTGCTGCGCCGTATGTGAAGAGCTACCCGACGGGCGGGGCTGCTCCTGCCCAGCAGCCCCGGGGACATGCACAAGAAGGGGGGAGATATTTATGGAGCTCCGCTGCCTGCTTCTTTCCTTCTTGAAATCTTTCAATGACCGAATTCACAGAGCCACCAAAAAGACCATCGGTCGTCAGCGGCGCATCCAGGAGAAAAGCTGTATCCTTCTCCTTCATGTTCGCTAAATTAAGCCATAAGTGCCTCTCCGTGGCCACCAGGGCTGCCATAGAACGGCCGACTGATCTGGCCGTCTCCTTAGTGGCACGGAGAGAAATATCAGCTGCCTGACGCAGTTCTTTAATCACGTCAGCACTTACAACCTCCCCCTCACTCATATCTTTTAACAGATCAGCCTGATATGCTTGAAGGATAGCCATAGTATGCAAACATGAAGCTGCTTGTCCCGCCGCCGAATAAGCTTTGCCCACCAGAGCCGAGGTATTTCTGAGTGGCTTGATGGGCAACGCCGGTGTTTTAAAAGACGATGCCGTATCAGGAGAAAGATGGCTCGCCAAAACTTCCTCCATCCTCGGCATCGTCCCATAACCCCGACTTTTAGACCCGGCGATATTAGAATACATGGATGTCTGATGAGTTAAAATTCTCACTGACACTGGTCTATTTCACGATCGACACCTCGGTGTGTAGATAGGGAAAGAAGCGCAAACCCCGGCATGGAGGTAAAGAGTGTGACGGTAAAAATATCTCATCTAATTTGCTTTTCACTCTCGACTCCTGTTTCTCAACTGGCCACTCAATACTTAATTTTTCCACTGCCTGAGTCACAACCTCCATAAGCTCTTCACTCGCAGGAGACTGGGATGGCGAGTCCCCGATCTCCACAGAGTCTATGCTCTCAACATCCACACTCTCAACATCCAGTTCCTCGGAACTGAATAGCTGAAGTGATGGAGCCTCAGCCGGGCGGGAGAAACCGCAGTGCGGACCCCCGCACCGAAGTCTGAGGCGCTGGATCTATCAGGTAAGGGCAGAGAAAAGGCAGAGCCCGTCTCCATCCGCGCTGATAGATCCATCTGCGATCCCCAAGATTGCAAGCCTTCGCTGTGCCTCGGCAGCAGCGGGACCCGAACCGCGGGGAGCGTGAACCGAGCCACTCTCCTCGAAGAGGGCACGGCGGGAGCGGAGCGCTTTCATGGGCGAACGCTCGCAATGCTCACAGCCAGCCCCCTCGAGAGCTGACTGGGCATGCTGCACTCCCATACACACAACACACAGATCGTGTGTATCCCCACCCGTGATGTAGCGTGGGCAGGGATGAACACACTTTCTGAACTGCTGCTGTTTGCTCGCCATTATATATATATAGTGCTTTTCTAGACAGACAAAGACACATAGACTTGATTTTCATACATAGAGCGCTTGCTGAAGACTCAGAATTTGTCGCGCTTGTGTTTCTAGGGTGCTTTATAGTTTCCTGGTCGATACGTCACCCCGCCTATGACGTTCCGTCTCGCCATTGGACTGATTTCATACGTGCTTCATGACGCATTCACGCAGGGGCGTTCCCATAGCGGTTACACGCAGCTCGAAGTTCCCTGAATGGGAACTGTATATTAAAGTGTGTGTATATATTTATTTAAAAGCAAAGATTTATATTAATTGTAGATTAATGAAATAATTATATGAATATCATATCATATCATAAATAATTAGCAGCAAAAGATAGGGACTTTCATTCTAAACTGCTTTGGAGAAAGAGAAACAGAGGGAGTGGCTTTATTGCATCAGATACCACTTTACTCACAGCAGATTGGTCTAGTTTTGATTTGCAATCTCTAACCCAGAATAAAACCTGCTCCAGAGCAGGTTAACCATGTAGAAATCCTTCATGATCCTTCATTCGAATCCGATTCAAAACTTCATGAGCCTGAAAAAACAGTTTGCTCAAACTAATCTCAAACTTACTTTGATAGCTCCTGAAACTAGCTTCGTTCATCAAAATTATGAAATCTTTTCTCTGTTTTTGGTTCACTTTTTTCATTCACTTTTTTGGTTTCAGGATTTCTTTAACCAAACTTTGTCTAAAAATGATTTTCAACTATGTTATGATTGGTAATGGAATGAATTGATATACCTGTCACAGTTCATCGTCTTCACCTGTTTGTCCCGTCATCTGCACTACACTTCCCCGGATCCTTTTGTTCCTCTCCCGGACTCACTCCCCAATCAGCCACCTGTTCCTCGTCCTGTCATTATCATTTTCACCTGTGTTCACCTCATTAGTCCTGATTCCTCTGTGTATTTAGTTCTCCCTCCTTCAGTCTGTCTTTGTCGGTCAATGTGAATGTTACCCTGTGTTCCGCCTGCTAGTGATGGTACGTATGACACTGAAGCTTCGATGCGCGTATCACATATGCGACACAATTTCTAGTGAAGCCCCGTATCGTGGTGTGTATTGGTTTTCCCAGAGTCACGTGATAGATGACAAACGAAGCCTCACTTTCTGTCCGATCACGTGCGAGTTTCGCTTTGGGTGTCAGAAGGCTCGAACTTTAACGAGTCAATGTGGCCTCAGTCTGGTTGATGGGTGTTTGAGGAGAGTGTTGTACTTTGAAAGTTAATAAATATAATTCATTAAATAACCAACATTTATTTTTCACTACTTAGTCTTATTTTTTGTTTTGTCTTTTTGTTTTTGTAAAATCTTTGCACTTAAGCTTATATCTTTGCACTTAAGCTTATATTATATACACTTTAATGGGAAAATGAATTTATCAAATGAACAAATCAAACACAAACATGTAAGGTTTTTATTTGTACACATAACACTGAAACTCTGTAGTGTGTTGTGGTTGCTTCATCTGCCAGAGCTTCTGGCTGCTTTATTTTAAATAAGCACCAGATGGCGCTGTTCTCGACACTCTCGAAGCTTTGAATCTTTTCCCGGAACAGTCAGGGGAAAGCCTCATTGCTTCATGAAGCTTCATTTCCCCATCCCTACCGCCTGCCTGTATTCTGTTTATTTGTTATTAAACCGTTGTATTGGAGCTTTTTGGACTCTACCTGTTCGTCTGCCTGCACCCACCCCGTGACAGATTGACCGACAAAGACTGAATGGGACAGAGGGAACTAAATACATGGAAGAATCAAACATAACGAGGTGCAAACAGGTGAAACAGATGACACAGGACGCTGAACGGGAGGCTGATGAGGGAGTGAGTTCAGGTGTGCAGACGAGAGGATCATGGGAAGTGTAGTGCTGAAGACAAGACAGACTGGTGCAGACGGAGGACTGTGACAATACCATTTACTTAAAGGTGATAAGTGATGTCAATTGTTTTTTAAGGCCAAAACCTAAAACCTCCTCACGATCCGCTAGCTGCCTGTCTCATGAACACACTGTTAAAAAATGTGGTCTTTATAGTCAGCCCAAGCTTCACAATCGGCAACAAAAACAAACTGGGGTAACCCACACCACGAAACAAAGCAAACAGTGTTCCACCCAATAACCGACAAGAATGATTTGGGGGTGGGGTTAATGCACGTACATATGAAGGGGGGTGTGGAGGAGAGAGAAGCATGAACGACACTCGACCAAAGAGATGACGTTCCGATGAACAGATTTCAAAAATGCAAAGAAGAGGGAAAAGGAGAAGGAACGTGCAAAGTCACGAATTTACATTGGAAAAGCCTTCGAAAGGTGGTGAAAACTCCGCCAACATAAGGTCTTCCAATCCGACATTCAGGTAGCTCTGTTTTTGCTGGACAGTGGGTAAATCCAGTCCGTTTTTTTCCTAAATGGACGTTCAAGTTCGCCTAACAAACAAAAGGATATAATTAACTAGAACTATGCAGTCAGCGCTATATTTGGATACAACATAGGTTTCTAGCAGCCAGTAGGGTGACAGTTTGTGTGAATGATTGTTTTCACCTAACATATGTTTCTTATGAATTTGTTATGAATTTGAGTGTTCATTTACAGCCTACCCAGATAGCATGTAACCATTGAAACAGTGTTGAGTCAGTGTTGATGTGTTAGAAAGCGATGTTGCTTTGGCATAATAAAATAAAATTTCAACCACAACATCACTTTTGCATCCTCAGTTAATGGTGAAGCAATGTTGAGATTTCAACCAAAAATCAGCGGTAATATTATTGAATCAACAACATTACAAAGTAATATTTTATCAACATCACTTTTGCACCCTCGGTTAATGTTGAAATAATGTTGAGATTTCAACCAAAAATCAACGTAAATAGTATTGATTCAACATTACAAAGTGATGTTGTTTCATCGTCACTTTTGCACCCTCAATTAATGTTAAAACTATGTTAAACAAAAAAAAAAAATCAATGGTAATGCTATTGAATCAACTTTACACTATGATTGATTCTACATCACTGATGCTGAATCAATATTGAAATTAACAAAAATAATCAATGGTAATATTGTTGAATAAATGTTACACTATGATGTTGAATCTACGTCACTGCTGATGAATCAGCTCTTAAATTAACAAGAATAATCTTTGGTAATATGGTTTGATCAATATTACAATGTGATGTTGATTCTAAATACATTTAGTTGAAACTATGAAAATTCAACTGAAAAGGAATGTCTAACAATGTTGTCATCTGATGTACCAAGTTAATGTTGAAACATTAACATTTAAAAAACACCTCAATGGTGCGTCAACAAATTCCTGACCATTTCAAAATTTGGCGAAAACCTTTTAAAATATAAATGACACCTTTACAGCAGTTGACTGAATTCATTTTATTGAATCAATGACAAAAATATATTAAAAGATTATTCTTTATAAGGGGTAGAAATAGGACAAAAGCACTTCAGCCTTGGTCCAGGTGGTCCAACGGTTCAGGTTTCAGTCTTGCATCAGACTACACTTCTGCCTCTTTTCCTTTGGGTTCTCTAAAATCTGAAAAAGAAAGCATGATGTTACTCAAGAACGAGTTAATTCAGTTGTCATACATACAATCATATTCAAGAATGTTAATATACTAAACAATAGGATTTTTTTTAAGTTGCTGAGCACAAAATATTCTAACTACGATTATAATATTGTTAAATTCTGTTTATTTAATTTATTTTTCTAATTAAGCATATTGAAGCATTAATTATCTATTAATGTCACGGTATACAAATTCATTGCCTTCTTCTCGTCTCGTGTTATTGTTGTTGTATGGAAGCACGTGTGGTGGTCGTGAGTGAGTGAGTGATTGAGCATCATTCCTTGATCCGCTCCAGCTGATCATCATTTCATCACCAGCTGCAGCCGATCTCATTTCACTATATATGCTCACTTCATTCTCATCTCCATTGTCAGATCGCTGTTGGATGTGTCGGTGTTCCAGTCTTGTGTTCCTGAGTCTCTCGTCGTGTATTCCTGTGGATTTCGTTTTGTTCGTGGATTATCGTTGGTGTTGGATCGTCACCGTTTGTAGGATTATTCACCATCTGTCTTCACCGCACCACTTGGGATTCCACGCTGACCATCAACGTCCTTGTGTCACCTCCACGCCCGTGTCTTTCTTCCTTGTGTCACCTCCACGCCCGTGTCTTTCTGTTTGGACTTTGTTTGACCTAATAAAGAGTTATACCTGTGATTGCTTCCTGTTATCCGTTGAGTCATGACAGAATGATCTGACGCCACCATGGAAGCAGCGGGTAATTCAGCAGCCAGTCTGGATGATTTTGTGCAACACAGTATGAGAAGAATGGACTCACAGGAGAAGAATCTGAATGACACGGGTCGTGCGGTTCAAGCTTTGGTGACACAGGTGTCCGACCTGACCCAGCAGATTTTACTTCTTCGTGGTCCCGCTGCGCCGCCCACACCAGCCGTTCCCCTCATTCCACCGGAGTTTCCCACGCACAACAAGCCACACCTACCTGTTCCAGAGAGCTACGCGGGTAAGTCTGCTTATTGTAGAGCATTCCTAACCAGATGTGCCATGCATTTTGCTCTACAGCCCAGAACATTTCAAAATGAGCAGACGAAGGTGGCGTTCGTGTTGACGTTGTTGACCGGCAAAGCAGCGCTGTCGGGGGCGGCGGTGTGGGAAAATCAAGATCCGTGCTGTGCCTCGTTCCCGGCACTCTCCGTGGAGATGAATCGATTTTTCGATCGAGTTCCGAACCCTGGCGGCCGAATGTCAGTGGAACGAGGAAGCGCAGTGGGACATGTTCCTGCGTGGGTTGGCTGACCGTGTCCAGAGGGAGATCTATGCCCTGAACCTACCAACAACACTCAATGGACTTATTGAACTGGCTCTACGGGTAGACGCTCGGCTGGCTAGGGTCGGGAGTAGAGTTGTATCCACCCGTATTACAGGAGGAGTCGAGGAACAACGGTCCAGCGGCAGGGACGTGGTCAGCCCAGTCTTCGATCACGAACCCATGCAGGTGGGTCGAGCTCGGCTTTCCCGGGAGAAGAAGGAAAGGTGGAGATCCCAGGGCCTTTGACTATACTGTGGAGGCACGGGACATTACGCTTACAACTGCCCGGTAAAAGGCCAAGCCCGATAGTAAGCATGAGGCTACTATCAGGTGGGATCTCCGCCAAGAAGACCTCATCCACATCGACTCTCCTTCCGGTAATACTGAGATGGTCAGCTTATCAGCACGATTGTCGAGCACTTTTGGATTCCGGGGCTGAAGGTAACTTTATGGACCGCACTTTTGCACACAGATTTCAGATTCCCCTTAAACCACTCACACAAAGGATTAATGTACATGCACTCAGTGGCCAAGAACTCCCCACCATCTCATTTATCACAGAAGACATCACCATCATCACTTCAGGCAATCACTCTGAGACAATTAACTTTTACATTCTGGATTCACCCCTGGCAACCATTGTTCTGGGACATCCCTGGCTCGTCCGTCACAACCCCCGAGTGGACTCATGCCTTTCGGGCTGTCCAACTCCCCAGCAGTCTTCCAGGCACTGGTCAACGACGTGTTGCGAGACATGATAGATCAGTTCATATATGTTTACCTGGATGACATATTGATATTTTCTTCGTCTCTCCAGGAATATGTGCAACACGTCCGACGAGTGCTTCAGAGGTTGTTAGAGAATGGGCTTTTTGTCAAGGCGGAGAAATGCGATTTTCATGCACAGTCTGTTCCTTTCTAAGTATATATCACCTCGTCTGAGGGAATGCGTGTGGACCCTGAGAAGGTTAAGGCTGTGGTAGAATGGCCAAGTCCAGATTCCCGTAAGGCCCTACAGAGGTTTCTGGGGTTCGCCAATTTCTATCGACGTTTCATTCGTAATTTCAGCCAACTAGCCGCGCCTCTGACTGCCTTGACCTCCCCCGGTACTCCGTTCAGGTGGTCAGATACAGCCGAGGCTGCATTTGCCAAACTCAAGAGCCGCTTTGTTTCAGCTCCCATCCTCGTTGCCCCTGACTATTCACGGCAGTTCATGGTGGAGGTCGATGCGTCAGAGGTGGGGGTAGGAGCAGTACTGTCCCAGCATTCTCCCACAGACGACAGGATGCATCCTTGCGCGTTTTTTTCTCATAGATTATCCGCAGCCGAACGCAATTACGACATTGGTAACAGGGAGTTGTTGGCAGTCAAGTTAGCGTTGGAGGAATGGCGTCACTGGTTAGAGGGTTCTGGGGTACCCTTTATAGTCTGGACTGATCACAAGAATTTGGAATACATCAGAACTGCTAAAAGATTGAACTCCAGGCAGGCTCGGTGGGCACTTTTTTTCGGACGTTTTGACTTTACTCTCTCGTACCGCGCGGGGTCTAAAAACATCAAACCCGACTCTTTATCTCGCATTTTTGATCCTTCCGAACGCCCGTCTACTCCCGAGTACATTTTACCGGAGCCTCCCAGGGTAACACAGTCGTTTTGACTGTGGTGGACCGGTTCTCGAAGGCGGCTCATTTCATTCCCTTACCCAAATTACCCTCAGCTAAGGAGACAGCGTTGACAGTCATTGACCACGTCTTTCTTTTACATGGCCTCCCGATGGACGTGGTCTCTGACAGAGGACCCCAGTTTGTGTCCAAATTTTGGCAAGAATTTTGTAAATTACTGGGGGCGACGGTTAGTTTATCCTCAGGGTTTCATCCCCAGAGTAATGGTCAAACCGAGAGAGACCAACCAAGATCTGGAAAGGGTGTTGCGATGTTTAGTCTCCAAGAATGCTTCCTCATGGAGCCAGCAACTTTCCATGGTGGAGTACGCCCACAACACGTTACCAGTGTCGTCCACAGGCCTATCTCCGTTTGAGTGTAGTTTAGGTTACCAGCCACCTATTTTTCCCAGTCTGGAAGTCGCGGTCCCCTCCGCACACACCTTAATCCAGAGGTGTCACCGCACTTGGACTAGAGCCCGTGAGACTTTTCTCCAAGTGGGGGCGCGCACCAAGGCGAGGGCCGATCACCCACCGGTCTAAGCCTCCCAGATACGTCGTCGGTCAAAAAGTGTGGCTTTCTACTAAGAACATTCCTCTCCGTTCCGTCTCTAATAAGCTTGCTCCCAAATTTATTGGCCCGTTCACTGTCACCAAATCCATTAGTCCGGTGGAAGTCCGCCTTAGTTTACCTCCAGCGTACAGGAGGGTTCACCCCGTTTTTCACGTCTCCAAAATTAAACCTGTGTTTCGTTCACACATTAATCCGCCAGTCCCGGTTCCCCCCCGCCGCGTCTCGTAAATAGGGATACCACTTATTCGGTTAATCGTATTCTGGTTTCGAGGCGGAGGGGACGCGGAGTTCAGTACTTGGTGGACTGGGAAGGTTACGGTCCGGAGGAGAGAAGTTGGGTACCTGCTAGAGACATTCTGGATCACTCTCTGTTCGATGATTACAATCGACAGGTAAGGAGTTCTTAGGAGAAGGGGTACTGTCACGGTATACAAATTCATTGCCTTCTTCTCGTCTCATGTTATTGTTGTTGTATGAAAGCACATGTGTGGTGGGCGTGAGTGAGTGATTGAGTGATTGAGCGTCATTCCTTGATCCGCTCCAGCTGATCATCATTTCATCACCAGCTGCAGCCGATCTCATTTCACTATATATGCTCACTTCATTCTCATCTACATTGTCAGATCGTTGTTGGATGTGTCGGTGTTCCAGTCTTGTGTTCCTGAGTCTCTCGTCGTGTATTCTTGTAGATTTCGTCTTGTTCGTGGATTATCGTTGGTGTTGGATCGTCACCGTTTGTAGGATTATTCACCATCTGTCTTCACCGCACCACTTGGGATTCCACGCTGACCATCAACGTCCTTGTGTCACCTCCACGCCCGTGTCTTTCTGTTTGGACTTTGTTTGACCTAATAAAGAGTTATACCTGCGATTGCTTCCTGTTATCCGTTGAGTCATGACAATTAATGCTTCAATATCAAAAGAAAGCACTATGTCTGATTTTGGCTTTATCTCCAGTCTTAATTAAACACACCTGAGTCAGAAAATCAAGGTCATTAGGATCAATTAAAACTTACAGGCAGGAGGAGTGCTGGAGCTAAACTCTTCATGAAGAGGAACAAACACCTCTGAGCTATAGCCGTTAACTACACCTTAGTTCATTTTCTGTCAAACTACTTAGTATTCAAGTAACAAGTTTATCTTGTAGAGTAGAAGAGCTTAGATTAGTTTTTTCAATGAACATTTCTATAAAGGGATAGTTCAGCCCTTAATGAAAATTCTGTCATCATGTTCTTACCCTCAAGTTGTTCCAACCCTGTATGAGTTTCTTTCTTCTGTTGAACACAAAATAAGATATTATAAAGAATGTTGGTAACCAGAAAGTTGATGATTTCCATAGTAGGAAAAAAATCCATGGAATGGAAGTCAGGGCCTACCATCAACGGTAACTCTTTACTTGAAGGGGTGTGCATAAGACTGATATGACACTGTCATAAACATGACATAACACCTGTCATGAACATGAAGGAGTCTTTATGAATGTTTATGACTGTTGTCATTAAGTGTCATTCGGTAAATTATGACACTTTTAATGCAAAGTTGACATTGTTTAAAATGTCTTTTGTAAGAAACTTTATTCTTCCCCACAACAGACCAGGAGACTCTTGAGGTATCTTTCACGCAGAAGTTCTTTATTGCGTCGCTGTAGTCATCTCAAGGATATTCTAACTAAGGGAAATGTTCCCTTACAATTTATACATTTAGAGGGGAGGAGTTTACATAGGGGTGAAGTCACTCTGAAACAAAGCATGCAAATGAAGAAGGAACACACCCTACTCTGAGGGCATTACCAATCCAATTGAATCAGCATAACTATTCAAATGCAGATAGTGGCCAGGAACTCTGGTTCCAAAGAGCCATCCCAGAGCCATTAAAGACAAAAGGTGGAAGTCTCCCCTATAGCTAATCCAATCAACCTAAACGATTCAATCTCTAGGCTGATACGTGAGAAGACAGGACTATCAGGAAAGGAGACTCTTGCTGGAGAATTATCTAAAATCCATCTACTAAACTTTATCAGTTTTTATACCATTGGAGTGGAAACCTAAATTAAACACATAATAAATTTGTAATACCACACTTTGTTATGACAACTTGACATTAACAAAGACAAAAATGTCTTTGTTATGACAACTTGACATTAACCAAGACAAAAATGTCTTTGTTATGACAACTTGACATTAACCAAGACAAAAATTGTCTTTGTTATGACAACTTGACATTAAATTAACCAAGAAATTATAACCTGTCAACCTGTCACAAATATGTCATAACAGGTCTAATTATCAAACTTAAAGTTATTTAGCTTTGTGTTAACATTGCATTACCCTGTCATATGTTATGGTTGGTTTTAACTTTGGTTGTCATGCATCCATTATAACTGTGACATGAATATTTTACTTGTCCTCAAGTAAAGTGGAACACATTGTACTAGTTATAAAGATGTCATTAAGGGTTATTACACTGTCAAATGCTTTAACAACAGTGTCATTAATATTTCCCCTTACCTCAAGTAAAGTGGAACACGTTGGACTAGTTATGATTTCTTGGTTAATGTCAATATGTCATAACAAAGACATTTCTGTCTTTGTTAATGTCAAGTTGTCATAATCAAGACATGTTTGTCTTGGTTAATGTCAAGTTGTCATAACAAAGACATTTTAAACAATGTCAACTTTGCATTAAAAGTGTCATAATTTACCAAATGACACTTAATGACAACAGTCATAAACATTCATTAAGACTCCTTCATGTTCATGACAGCTGTTATGTCATGTTTATGACAGTGTCATGTCAGTCTTATGCACACCCCTTCAAATAAAGTGTTACCCCATCACGTCTGGTTACCAACATCCTTCACTCTATCTTCTTTTGTGTGCAGAAGAAAGACATTCATACAGGTTTGAACAACTTGAGGGTTAATAAATGATTACATAATTTTCATTTCAGGCTGAACTATCCCTTTAAAGATGAAGATTCACCTTATGTAGACCTTAATTTATTTAAATATGAAAAAATAGCCATGTCAGACACTTTCTTAATAAACACAAGATATTTTTTGTTTATGTGTATCAGTGGAATCCAGTTAAACTGATTGGAAATCAGTAAAATTTCTTAAATTTTATACAGATTCAGGAATATGAATGATTACCTGATTAAGTAGTGATAAGATGCTGGCAGGGGCGGAGCTACATGGTGGCCAGGGGGGGCCACGGCCACCATTGGTCAAGGCTCGGCCCCCCTGCTGGCCCCCCCTCCCAACCTCACGGGAAAATAAATTTAATAATAATAAAAAATAAAAATAAAAACTCCAGTAACGGTCTAAAAAGGAAGCTGAAATGTATGCATTTTTTAATCAAGTCATTGATTCGTCACTTTTTGGGTCTCGCCCCCATCAACAGTGCGAGACATAACGACGACGTGCCTGCATTCTGACAGCGCTTGGGCTGTTTACACCTGGCCACTTCATGCGTGTTCTCAGATCGGATAGCTATCAAAACGATTCCATTTACACCTGGTCACATAAATGTGTTTTTGCAAAATGGAAATCCGATCTTCAATTCCCGCGTTATATACAGATTTAATGAAGTGCACGTCACCGAAAGCAACAGATATGAGTTGGATTTTATTGATCATCGGCTAATTTCAAAATCAGCAAAGACGGTGATAAGAGAGAGCGGCAACAGAACTGGTAAGATCATTTCGTTTCTTTACTTTTAATGAAGATGGTAGTGTAATCGTCTGCGACTTATTTTCACTTTGATTTGCGATAGATTGCGGCGCGTTGGCTTGCGTTCAGCCGCTCATCTGAGGTGATGATGCGCGTCGCAGTAGCGTCGTCATATCTGACTAAAATAGCATGACATGTAGCCTGTAACACGCTCTCACGCGTTTCTTTTTTTTTTTTTTTTAGCATTTTTCGGAGTATTAACATATGTGGTTTCAAGAACAAAATGCATTTACACTTGTCCAGTTTCATCTGGAATGCGGCCCAGACCACCTTCTGAAGTGGTTTGAGTGATCGGATTCAAATCCGTCTCGAATGCGTTTCGGGGGGCATTTACACCAGGTCTTTTCACGATCGGATAGCTATCCGATCACAAAAAAACGCATGAAGTGGCCAGGTGTAAACGGCCCCTATAATGTAGCATAGGGTTTTTTAATCAACTCCGAAGGACATTTTATGCTAAAAAAGGTTCAAAACTGAAAAGAAAGAACCCTTTTGGCTCAAAGGTTTTTTAAAGGCTATTATTCATTCATATATTACATTATTCTGCAACATTTGTGGTTGTTATTAAATTATTGTTTATTAAACTGTTGTAGTAACTTAATATCACATTTTAATCATGCAGATTTTTAGAGGATAAAAAGTGAAATGGCACTCTTCGTCTGATATTGATTAATTACATTTTTTAACTCACATATCTTGAATTTTGTGATCATTCACATGCATTGCATTTTAAGGATTCCAAATACGTAACGCTTTAGAACCTTTTAAGGTTCTATATTGAACCTTTTCTTCTAAGAGTGTAATTGTTACAACAGACACAAAGCGAACAGAACATTTCAGGGTAACACTTTAGAATACGGTTCCTTCATTAATGAATAACTGCAAGAACCAATGAGTAACACAATATTAACAATCTAACTATTATTAACTAACAAGAAACTCTGATTAACAAACTAGTAAGTAATAGCGCACAGATGAAAGTGGTAGTTCACTATTAAGTAATCAATAACTTCTATTTTTTTAATACATCCCAGAGAACTACTGAAAAAGTTTATTAACAATCTAGTAACTACTATTAACTAAAATAAACTCTTATTAACGAATTAGTAAGTAATAGCTCACAGATGAAAGTGTTACTAGATACTTCTGTGGGAATTACTAATTATTTGGATTCGTATTATAAAGTGAAGATCATTGGAACTAACTAGTAATGACTCAAGTGCTACTAAAGAAATTTTCTAAAAGTATACTAAAGTTCACCAAAAATCTCAAACGGTTGCACAAATCATGACTAGATCATGTAACACTTGAGTCATTACTAGTTAGTTCCAATGATCTTCACTTCATAATACAGATCCAAATAATTAGTAAGTAATAGCTCACAGATGAAAGTGTTACTAGATACTTCTGTGGGAATTACTAATTATTTATCATTTATAAAGTGATAAAGTGAAGATCATTGGAACTAACTAATGACTCAAGTGTTACTACATGATCTAGTTATGATTTGTGCAACCGTTGTAACTTGCTGTATTATCACAAATAAATTGGATGTTGCACTTAAAATGCAATGGTTTACCTAAATAAATTATCGCCTAATATGACAATTCATATTGTGTCTTTCTGTCATTTGCACTAAAAACATCCCTGTCTCATGTTAAGGTCCCTAACCCCTCACATAATGATGACACATTGCACTCACACATTTATCAATTAGACATTATTAGTGTCATAAGGGAGTTCAATCCATTGTTTATGGCCTGACGAGCCGCGTGTGAGTTTTAGTAATAGTAGTTTTTGACAATCAAGTGCCACCCCAAATAAAAGACTGGCACAAGCTGGCCCCCCCAGAAATAATGTCCTGGCTACGCCCCTGGATGCTGGATAAGGATATCATCAAGTCCCAGGTCAAATGATTATGTTGTCGACAAAACTTTTTTTTTTTTTTTATTGTCCATCTTCATCTGCTTCACTCCTACTAAAGGAGCAATGTGCTCTGCATGCAAGCACTGACGGATGCAAGACATGCTCTGTTTGTATTGTAACATTCTTTCTCATGTTCATGTTTCCTACACTTGAAGAAATCTGTTAAATGACGTTAGAACTTTATTCAGGAAATTCGAAATGAACTTTACAAAAGCAAGATTCATGTTTTAAGAATGTAGAATAATATATGCTTTATTCAAACAAAATAACTTTTTAATGTATCTAATTACAGTAACAACACAAATAAAACACATATAAGCATGCAATACAGATAAATAAGGTACACCATTGTTTGAAACTGTCCTAGAGAAGTCATGCAAGTATGGCAGGTGATTCAACAAACAAGAGATCTATATTGGATGCACCTTTTTTATCCTTTTTGGAACATTAGACTACTGAGAAAAAACAAAAATGGGCATTTACCAATCAGTGGCCAATTTCAAACTGCAAACTACTTGATAAAATCATGAAGGCCCACCCCTAAACCAAGCCCCCAGTGATTAGAGGAAATTGGGTAAAGTGGTTGAAAATGCTTATTGTGGTTTAAATGCCCCACTCACTAGTGTTCTGCAGAGATGCTGTACATGCCTGAATAATCTTGTGCTCATCAACTACAAATCACCATTAGTTCAATGTCACTGTCTCCAGCCATGTGTGCTGTTGGCTTTCATCAACATTTCAATGCTGATCCAACCCACTTTAAACATTGAAATGTCAATCTCAACCAAAATGATGGTTTAGATCAAAACTCAACATTGAATTAATGTTACCATGCTATCTGGGTATTGACAACTTTGACTAAAGCCCCGTACACACAGCGCGTTGATCACGGGAAAATGCCGGGAAATTGCTAGAACGCCTTCTGTGTGAACGCAAACACGACCCGGGATTGATACCGGCATCGATGCCGGGCTGGGGACCTTGTAACATTGCCGGAATCAGTCCCGGAACACGCACTGTGTGAACAAAAGCCAGGATCAATGCCGTAAGGGGTGTGTCATAGTGATGACGCTCGTGCCATCGTGCGACTCTGTTGCTCTTAGAAGAAAGTTTGTGTTCGTCATCAACGAAGAAAGGACGAACAAATGTCTGCAAACTGGAATGAAGCAGAGACCAGGAGCTCCTCACTATCCGCGCTGAAGCTGAGATTTTTCACCAGCTTTGTGGAACGGTATGCGCGTGTACATTATTTTCGACGCGTACGTTACACGTCTCATCCTGACATCATGTGTCTTTCCGGGATCTTTACGGGTTGTGTGTGAACGCACTCACAGATCTCGACAAATCACTGGCAGTGTGAATGAACCGAAATCAAACAATCCCGGGACAAATGCCGGGCCACATTATCCGTGTATTTTCCGGAAACTCTGTGTGAAAGGGGCTTAAATTTGTTTACGACGGAGCCGTTGTTTATGCTCAGTGGGAAACACAAAGCTAACGTTATCTTGCGATTATTGTGTCCTTGTATGGGAGCTAAACTCATAACCTGATGAGGCAATTACAACTTGAATGCAGACTGATCTCATGAAATGGTGTATGTATGACACGCCAATTTCTATTTCCATATTTGGCATGGTATTAACACGCATAATCGCTTTTCAACATGTTTATGAACGCCACTGACTTAACGTTACTTTACTGTATATATAACTATATGACCTACCCCGACCCCGTCCCTAAACCTACCCGTCACTGGGGTTAATACCATTTATGAGTCTTCCTCTACCATCCAAGGAAAAAAATATCGCTCCCCAGATGTAGATCTACATTTCGCTTTGTTTCGCTCGGACATTTAACGGCGTGTACATACACGCGGAATCACTCAGACATTTAACGGCGTAGACATACACGCGGATAGCTCAAAATGCGTATAGATAACAGGCCACTTGACTTGAAAGTGACGTGTATGTTTACGCAAAAGTCATGATGCCATGTTGTTGAATGAAGTGTGATAAAGTGAGGTATGTAACTTTTAATTCAAAGAACCAAACAATTGGTTTTGTGTTCAAGATAATTTTTATTCATTGTTTGTCTCACACATGTCTCGAATGACAGGTGCACATTTCATTTCGACTCCTTGTTTTGTTGGTTTTAGCCTTTTGTGCCTGTAAATGAGAAAAGTTGAATGTAAAGTTTACAAATAATGCTTTGTTTGTTAATGGTAAATCTCTTTGTCTTACCTTCTTACTGGAACTTCCTAAAAGGAGGGGCTCGCGAACAGGAAGCCTGACTTATACTTTCCCAAAGGAGGAGGAGTTCAACTATTGAAAATGTTGAATGTTCTTACATTGAATGCATGTCTTTTAAGATTCTCGTTGGTTTTCGTGATGAAAATAGAGCTTAAAAAAAAGAAGATGCTAATATTAATGTTTGAATGTTGATGTTAAATATGATCTTATAAATAAGTTATCTAGATTGTATTTGAGACAGCCCTGCCATTGGTACGTTTGAATTTGAGGGGAGGAGCCTCAACTATAAAGAGTCTGATTGTTTGGACAAAAAGGGAGAGAGAACAAAAGGTGACTGTTGGGCCAGTAGCCAACATGTTTGATTTTTCCTATGTAAATATTTTTTTTGTTATGATTTTTTTTTTCTTTACTTTTTGTATTACGTTTGTATTTTGTTTTTCCTGTATTGGAAATTTTGGTGGATGGAACTACATTACACTGTTTGGAGCATACCCTGACAAGAAAATTAAATCACCTTTGAGAGACTTCAGAGTTTTTCCTTTTTCTTACTGCCTGCCTAGCCACAGTTAAGACTGTCTTTACCACATGAAGTATCATTAAAACTACAGGGGGCGGGGCCTTGATGAGGAGGAGGGGAGGGTCTAGCTAGCTTCCATTTGTTTGACAATACTTTCGAAGGTTAACAAGAAGTGACGTCACTCAACTTCGCTTAGAGCACCTTTAATGTAATATGTAGGTAAAATGGCCACAAATGGGTAATCCCAATCAATACAATGTATCTGATTCTATACACTGTATATCATTTGCATTCATGCCCTGTTTTTTAACAGAAAGTCATATTTTGATTAGAAACCCCATAATATTTTCCTGAGAGGTTTCCATGCTAAATATGATCACAAAATTAATGTCAGTCATTTTTAAAGACCAAGGAGAAGTTAGGAGAAGTAAAACCTTCAAACAGGGTATTGCTGAAAAGACCTGAATGTGCTCTAAATAGGCATTGTGTCAGAGAAATTCACTAAAATATAATATCCATTACATTGGACAAAAGTCCATTCCTGGATCCCATTCCCTAGGCCTATTTCTGAGGCAGTACAAACCCAACAAGAGAAGTAAATCTTTCACTTCCAAAATCACTTTTGGAACATTAAGTGCTGTTTATCTGAAGAAAAAATTTGAAATCCCTGTGATTAATAGCGTGGAAATCTACATTTTAAAAACGATGATCCACTACACAAACTATGTTGGGAAGGATTATGTTTTGATTTAGTTACAATCCCTTCTCTGTGAAGAGCAGAAGGTCTTTTCAGACAACACAATTGAGGCAAGTGAAGCATGCCAACCACTAAGCTGGCAAATTGGCACTAGTTGCTTGTTTGTCTGTGCACTTGTCTAGTGTAATTACCCTCACAAAAATTCTGACCAGAATGTAATAATCCTATTAATCATTAAAATAAAGGAAGCGGGTGTAATTTTATCTGTTCTATTGGGACATTAGAAGAAATGCTGCATAATGGTCTTTGTACCTTATTGTCTAGACTCATAATTTAACTCAGTAAAACTTCACATTAAATAGAAGGAGGCAATGTTAGGACAGGAAATTAAAGACTCTGAGATTCGTGGTTTGAATGTGACTTTGAAAGTGGATTCCATAACACAGCAATAAAATCAGGCACTGCAGTGAGAGGCAAACACCCAGGTCAAACATCATCCCATGCCCATGGTCTGAAAGTTTATCAGTTCCAGCAAAGATAATACAACTCAATATTTCTCAATGTCACATTGTTTCTCATAGTTTTCAAAATTAATACTTCCATGTGATGTTCAGAACATCAACCAAATGCATGTCCTGATGCCTGAGCCTCAACCAAATGCATTTCAATGTCTTTTACGTTTGTATATATGACAAATAAATAAACTTGAACAACTATGTGTACATATTAATTATAGTAAAATGCTTGTTTGTTTTCTGTTTTGAGAAAAATACTTGTTTCAACACGCATAACTTTCTTTCTTCCATGCAATACAAGAGAGACATTTTGAAGAATGCTTTTTTCATGTGATGGCAATGAATTGAGACTGAAAATGGCAGGCCTTAAAAGATTATACCAAAAAGCATCATAAAAGTGGTAATTACAACTCGTATGCTATATAAGTTTTCTGAAATCATACGTTGTTGTTTGTTTTGTTTTTTCTCGCATAGGCCTACTCACCACAAGCTCTCATTTGTGTCTTCATAAGAGTTTATCAGTGAAACAATTTGTGGTTTGTTACCAAAAGATTTGCTAAATTTGGAATCATATACTACTCTTACTCTTTCTGCCATATAGACTTATGGTTAGAGTAGCATGCATTTTCGAATTTGGATCTTTCAAATTATTTGGCTGATCCAATCTGCAAAACCCAGGGTTTTCAGCAGGTTTTCTGAAGGTAAATTTAAGATTTTTTAAGACCGTCTAGGGGAAAACGCAATGAGTTGTATTTGCGACACATCCGAGTTTAAAAATACAACTTCCAACAGATATCTTTTTACAAAGAAGTAGCTTGAATATGAGATGCTAAAATATCTTTTACTGTACTCTGATCGCACTGCAAAAAAGTGATGTTCTTCCTGTAGTCTTCCAGTGCAAATGTCTAAAGATTCTTAAATCAATATATGCATTTACTGGAGATAAAAAGTGAAAATAAATTCTTGTTTTCTGTGAAAATATTTAAAATTGTGTGAGTTTATGATTAAAACAAGAACAAATGGTAACACTTATACTTGAAGGGGTGTGCATAAGACTGACATGACACCTTCATAATCATGGCATGGCACATGTCATGAATATGAACGAGGTTTTATGCATGTTTATGACAACTGTCATTAAGTGTCATTTGCTCAATTATGACATTTAATGCAAATATGACATTGTTTGAGATGCCTTTGTTATGACAACTTGACATTAACCAATACATCATAACCTGTCAGTATCTTTATCATGATCAATAATGAATTAGTAAACTTGATAAATTATCAAAGTTTCTTAACTACATAGCTTCAGTAGTTAAGCAACTATTTAATGTCATTAAATGACATTGTCATGACAAATTTGTACCACTGTAGTTTAGGTCAAGAAAAATATATATATGAAGCAGTTATAATGGCCTCATGACAGCCAATTTCAAAACCAACCACATGACAGTTTAATGTAATGTTAACCCATAAAGCTTAGTGGTTTCTTCAGTTTGATAATTAATCTGCTGCTATCATGTTTATGACATATTTATGACAATTTATGTTGTCTTGGTAATGTCAAGTTGTCATTACCAAGACACTGACAGGTTATGATGTATTGGTTTATGTCAAGTTGTCATATAACAAAGACATCTCAAACAATGTTATATTTGCATTAAAAATGTCATAACTGAGCGAATGACACTTAATGACAGTTGTCATAAATATGCATAAAACCTTCATATTCATGACGTGTCATGTCACGATCAGTGATGGGAATAACGGCAATTATAAATAAACGGCATTAGGCCTACTGGTACACAGTAAAAAAAATATTATCATGATTTGTAATCACAACATTTTTTTTTTGTCAAATCAACTTAATTTATGTAGTTCATACAACATATTTTGAGTTTCTGATGATTAAATCAACCTCTCTCATTGTATTAACTCAATTTTTCCATTTCAATGAACTTTTAAATTTAAGGCAACCAGGTTACTTAATTTTTTTAAGTTAAACCAACAATATTTTTTTTACAGTGTGATGGTGTTATATTTTTCAGTAACGAGTAATCAAACTAATTACTGTTTCCTCCGTTACAACGCCGTTACCATTACTGACAATAAGCGGTTTTCATCCAAGCTCTCTCTTCTCACTGGTGTGTGCGCGTGTTTATGAGGCGCCAGACCGACAAAAGCGAAGCGAACACGCGAGAGACTGAGACCGAGTGTGTCCGAGAGCACGCTCAACAGTGCGCGAGAGAGACCGAGTGTGTCCGAACATAATTGTTTATAAAGTACACATTTCAGCATTAGAATCATCTCTGTAGCATATTGGTATCATCTGCAACATTTTAATTAATTTGCATGGTTATAAAATAAAACAAGAATAACCTGCAGGGAACTTCCCAGAAAACATATTTGCTTGACCATTGTGAACACCTGCAGCAAACACCACTAGAATTTGGCTTAAATAAACTCTGATGATGATGATGTTCTCTGTAGGTTATAAAATGAAATCCCAAAAATATTATATTTTATTATTATTATTTATGTTGGTACATTGTTCAGTATTATATTGAGAGCACTTTTTGGTGAGGAAGAAAATACGTCAAGTAGGCTATACAGTAGCTACTACCAGTTGTTAATGGTGAGTTTTGTATTTAATTTAGGGCTGTCAAATGATTAATTGCAATTATAAAAGTTTGTGTTTACATAATATATGGGTAACACTTTACAAAAAGGTTCATTAGTTAACATTAGTTAACTACATTAGTTAACATGTACAATATGTGAACAATACTTCTTCAGCATTTATTAATCTTAGTTAATATTAATTCCAACATTTACTAATACGTTATTAAAAACAAAGGTTGTATTAGTTAACATTAGTTAAAGGAGCAATGTGTGACTTTTAGCGACATCTAGTGGTTCGGTTGCGAGTTTGCACCAGGTTTGCACTAAGGGCTCAGCCCACTGCTCACCCCTCCCTTTCGAAGAAGCTACGGTTGCTAAAACGGGACAAACATCTCGTCGGCTGAGACAGCAGAGAATAGCCAGAGTAAGCCAAGAGTGTGTAACATTGTCACTGTTTCTGTACCACAGTCCATTATAAACCACATCATGAATACTGTCTGTTTACAAAGCCATAGTCAGGTGAGGATCAAGGGTTTTAATATATAATTTAATAAAATAATAATCAGCTGATTGTCTCACAAACGTAACCAGCAGCACATTTCTCCCCACATACTGTAGCAAACCCATAATACAGCGAGGGAGCAGCTATATATTTTTCTAACAGGGTAGTAATAGTTTAGCTGGCTAATATGAGCTGTTACTGTGGCTGAGCTGGGACGCGTCTGCATGAGTCCAAAGGTCGGAAGTGCGCGCGCTGTTACAATCATGTCATCTCCACATCCCATAGATACTATTTACTACACACAATAGGCTTTTTTTTCTCTGATTTTTAAAATTCTTCGCGATCGACTTTAGTGATAAAAGACTTTAGTAAAAGTCTCTATCGACGGGTTAGTGATTCCTGTAACGTACTGTTTTACGGTCAATGACATGAATACTAATCATCAGCTGTCTCACGAACGTAACAGCACATCTATCCCCAACATAACAAACCCATAACACAGCGAGGGAGAACTAAGTTACATGAAACAATCCCAACTACATATTTTACACCACTCACAAGGGAAAAGTCACTACTCACGGAGTGTAAGGCTAGCTTCCAGCTTTCCGCTACTTCTCTTTCAAGGTAGTGATGAAACGCATTCTGTAGCGCTGTTTGTTCGCGTTCGGCTACGGTAGGAATATGACGTCACAACATGGCGACCTTCATAGAAGGGGATTCCCTCGGTTATGGAGCTATTAATGTCTCATTCTAAGGTAATAAAAACATTACGGCTAATTAAGTAACTTCTTTATACACAACTGAAAACATAGTTATGGATGTCATATTGCATTTCTGTTAATAGATACTCAACTTTGTTACACATTGCACCTTTAATGGACTGTGAACTAACACGAACGCACAATGAACAGCTGTATTTGTATTAACTAACATTAACAAAGATTAATAAACACTGTAACTAATGCATTGCTCATCGTTAGTTCATGTTAGTTAATGCATTTACTAATGTTAACTAATGAACCTTATTGTAAAGTGTTACCAATATATGTGGGTGCACTGTGTATAATTATTTTGTGTGTGTGTATATATATATATATATATATACACACACACACAATATACACACACACACACACACACACATGCATGTATATTTAAGAAAAAAATATTATATAGACCATTTCACAAGATGTAAACAACACTGGTCCAGAAGCACTTCCTGTTTCAGTTTGTAACTGTTTTCTTTATTTCACATGTAAAGAAAACATCTTAAAGATGTTTGTTTAACTTTTTGATTCAGTTTTAAATGTTCTGTTGGTTGTATTTTATCCCAGCTTTTATGTAGTGTTAAAAAACTGAAACAGGAAGTGCTTCTGGACCAGTGTTGTTTACATCTTGTGAAATGGTCTATAAAATATTTATATTTAATACCTATACAGTATATACATGAAAATATTTCTTAAATATATACAAGCATGTGTGTGTATTTACATAGTGCACCCACATATATTATGTAAGCACAAACTTTTATTTTGGATGCGATTAATCACGATTAATCGTTTGACAGCCCTAATTTAATTTTTTATTTAATTTGCACTACAAATAGCTTGTGTGTATGTTTATTTTTTTATACTATTTTTTTTTTTTATACATTTCTTAAGAAGCATATTTTTTTAGACCTATTTGTTGGCCAGTTATGGTGTACAATATATATTAAAAGTTCTAAACCATCTATTGTGTTTTGTTGTTCCATAATAGTAATGATACTATTTTAATATTTAAGTTAATAGGATTCTCTCACATTGTCCCACAGCAACATTAAAATAGTGATTAGTGTTCAATGTTTTATAATAATATTTGTTTCTATTTGCTGTCCATCTCATTAATGTAACATATTTAATATTGGGGGTATCCAAGTTATTTCACATATTTAATATTTTTTTGTTTTGAGGAATGCAATAGTAAAATGTTGAAATCCCTTCAAGTAAAATGTTACCTTATTTTAAGGATGTTTATATATTTGTATTGGAAAACAGAACCAAAATACTCAGGAATATATTCAAGTTTTTTTGCAATGCAATAATTAAATTGCAACAATTATTGCCATGACTTAATGAATTAAGATGTTCTGCTCTGAAGACCTTTTTGTGTAAGGGCGAATTAAGACTTTTTAAGACCCAAGGAACCCGTCAAACAGAACTGGAAATGTGAAATAATTCCCAGTGAAATTAATAAGCAACCAAAATATTATTACCTCATTGGTATCTTGACCCTCAGATAGCGGTCAATAGCAATAGCCAGGAGAGCGAGGATTGAACTTTGCGTTAGCACCAGTACAGTACATGCAACGAGCAGGCAGCTATAAAAATGAGTCTTCAGCCCGATGCTTATGGTTATAGCCAGGGGAATGACAAGTGCCCCGATCGCAATGTCCGCTAGAGCCAGGCTGACGATGAAGTAAATAGTCGTATCTCGTAGAGATCGGTTGATTCTCACAGCCCAGACCACCATCACATTTCCAATGAAAGAGGAAAGGGCAATTAACACCTCCATCCCAATGTACAGACCCAGGACACCAGGCATCCTTGCTAGCAATACAAGTGCTTCTGTTTAAGAGAATAAAGATTCCCCAGTTTTTTTTTGTTTGTTTTTTTAAATGAAAAGACTCGAGTCTAAGCAGACCTTTTTGTGGCTATGCGTCGTTGACAAAGTTACATGGCACAGGATGAAACCAGACGTTGTGATTCCGCACCGAAATGCGTCCGCGGCATTATGATCACCATCTTGTCCGGGTGTGTAGTCCAGTTCCACAGTGAGACAGCATTCATTCAGACCCTCCAATAGCACATTCACGCGCATTACATTCAGTCACACTTCATCAGAAGCGATCTACGCTTGACTGGCCACTTGTGCACGAGAGTCAAACAAGGCATCTTCCATATGGTTTAAAATTAAGCAGATAAATCTGTCGATGTCGAAAAGTCCTGTCCTGAGAGGTCTGACGGTCACCTTAACTTTGAAACCGTGTAATTTTCGCACATCGGCTCCACAGAAGGGCTCCTCGTGCACGCGACTGATACAAGTTTCACCAGAAGACTTGAGCACAAGATTAACAGCACAAGATTAACTTAACGAGTTGCAGAGCAGACCATCACTCAAGTTGTTATTCACATCTTTTTTTATTTTAATAGGTTACTCATGTTGTCCTAAATAGGATGCTATATGCTAAATGTATCCAGATAGCAAGTAATCATTAAAACAGCTCAAACTAATTGCATTGAATTACAGTGATGTTGGTTCAATATCACTTATGCACCAACAATTAATGTTAAAACAATGGTAAAATGCCGAATAATTTACATTGTTAAAATTTTACCACTGTTTCAAAAAAAAAAAAAAAAAAAAAAAAAAAACCAATGGCCAAAAGGACAATCTTTAAATAAAATTATTTTCGTAAGTCGGATGTCCTTACAACTACAAGTGAACTATCTAGCTTTCATCAGACAAAGCTGAAGTCAGAAAAAGGAAAAAATGAAAAAAAAAAAAAGATATTATTTAGGAGCAATTCAGTTGCTATACGTTTGGTAGCAATGAGTGAACCTGATGTTCAACAGAGAATTGAACAATGTAAGAATGACGGGTCCCACATTATATTAGGCCTATTTAAATTTACTTGAATTTAATTACCACTCTATACTGTAGAACTATAAAATGTAAATATTTCTAATTTTGTGAGAAAATTCTCTTTATCAACAATTGCTCACAAAATGTTGGACAGAGAATTAGATTTTACAAACGAATCACAAACTGCTCTGAGACACGAATTGAGTTGAGATCCAGTTGCAGCTTTAATAAGGAGCAATCTAGACATCCAATATACACATAGACATAAAACCAGGGAAAACGCTCGGAAATACCATGCAACAACATACAAAACTTTGCAGCGAGTGAATAAGTGAACAAGGTTGAAATAGGCTGAGACTAACAGGGTAATTAGACACAGGTAAATGCAATCAGTGATGATGAGTCCGGGCAGTGAGTTATGGGAAATGTAGTTTGTGAGGGAGTGAAAATAGTTTGCGTGGTGAAATGGGCTCTACCCAGCTAAGAATGTTACGTTCCCAGGACGTTCTCAGAACGTCCCCACTGGTGTCAAGGACGTCGCCTAGTAACGTTCCGGGAACGTTCGGAGACGGTCATGATGTGGAGTTCTTTAAAGGTTCGGAGAACGTTATTTTGCGACCTTCACGGAACATTCGGGACGTTCTCAGAACGTTTAGGGGACCATGTTTTATTTGGAAATGTGATGTTCCCAGAACGTTCTCAGAACGTCCCCACTGGTGTCAAACACGTTGCCCAGTAACGTTTCGGGAACGTTCGGAGACGGTCATGATGTGGAGTTCTTTAAAGGTTCGGAGGACGTTATTTTGCGACCTTCACGGAACATTCGGGACGTTCTCAGAACGTCCCCACTGGTGTCAAACACGTTGCCTAGTAACGTTTCGGGAACGTTCGGAGACGGTCATGATGTGGAGTTCTTTAAAGGGTCAGAGGACGTTATTTTGCGACCTTCACAGAACATTCGGGACGTTCTCAGAACGTTTAGGGGACCAATGTTTTATTTGGATATGTGACGTTCCCAGAACGTTCTAAGCCCGTCTCCAGTGTTGTCAAAGACCTGTAGGTAAACAAACTAGAATGCAGAAACTTTTTCAAATTTGTTCTTGAAGAACCTTAATCAGGAATAAGCATGCATTTAACGTTTTAACACATTCAAAGATACAATACAAAGCAGAGATTCGTTATTTATTTATTTATTTTGTGTAATCAAAAATCAGATTATGAATTAATAATAATGTGATCATGCATAGGCGTAATAAATCAACAGTAAATAATATTAGGACAAGACAAAGATTTATGTTAATTTAATGTTATGTAAATTATGAACAACAAGTAAAAAGAAAAAACTGAAATATATTTAATTAAATAACTATTAAATATATACAGTGTGTGTGTGGTGTGTGTGTGTGTGTGTGAGAGAGAGAGAGAGTGTGTGTGTGTGTGTCCTATTCTACAAATTAGCAAACTCATAGGGTCATATTTTTGTTGATAAACATTATCAATTTGGCCAATTATGCACATTTCTTGGTGTATAATGGTGCCAAAAAATTGTTTTATACTTATATAAAAAACTTTCTCTCTGTGACTTTAAATGTACTGATGTCTGACTACTTTACATCTACCACTGTCGAAGGTGCTCAGTTTTGCTATTATAAAACTTATACAGAACATGATAGTAATCAGCCATCCATCCAAAAGCAGAGGTCGGTGTGGTGTACAGGTACATCTGTCCAAGCCAACATCTCATGCCTTGATCCCTTCCGCTGTGGATTCCAGAAAACCTGCAATAAAAAAAAATAGTACAGTTCAAAATCTATCATGCATACATCTCATCTGGTATCACAAATTATCATTCCACGTTCAATAAAAAATTAGAGTTAGGTTAAATGCTAAATATTACGGCAGGACAATATTGAAAACCTTAAATAAAATATCTATTTTGTTTATCTGCTGCTATATATATTGCGATATAAAAACAAATTTCAAGAGATTATTTATTTAGAGTGAATCTGCATTGAAAATTATAAACAAATTACAAGCATAGATAAATTCAAAAGAAGAAAAATACAATTGAAATAAGCAGTGCATGATGTTTTTTTTTAGGAAAATCTAACTTATCAGGTACGGAAATTGAATTATCGAATGTAAAATAAGTCTTTACTGAGGTACAGCCTCTCCCTAGTCTTACAAAATGACAAACAACCAGCCTGGAAAACACATGTTGTATGAAGACTGTTTAAAACACCCCTCCTAATCCTCACAGAATTTGCAAGACAATGTCTAATAGTGTGTGTAGTTTCTTCAGTACCGTCAGCAGAACCGAAAACATCTGAGCTTATCGATACTGCGGTCTTCCTTAATTTGGCCCCCGTTTAATGTTTAATACCGGGTTTCGGAACCTATTCCTATGCATGGGTGAGTTCATATGGATGAAGGCCTGTTGTGTTCGGTCTCTTGGTTTGTGATAGTGGCAGCTATTGTGAAACTCACCTTCGTCATGTACGATGTCATGTTCAGTGTGGATGGCATCAAGATCTTGTCCTGAAGAATCACAGGGTCAAATGATTGACATCTCATCTGGTAACAAGAGCATAGCCATAACTTTAAAAACTCTAATGATATCTTTACCCCCTGATAATGTATTGCAGATATACATTCAAACATTTTAAAGGCTAAGAGTATGAGCCATGAGTAAACTGGACAGATATCTGTGAAAAATAACTTGCGTGCCTAAAGTTGTCGACTTCCTGAATTCAGCTTTTGAAAGTAAAAAGAATTTCAGTATTTATCAGAAAAAAAAACTACATAAAAAATACCTTTGAGTTGGACAGTATGATGTCTGTCTCATTGGCTAACATAATTAAAAACACACCAAGAGAAAAAAATAAAAATAAATATATATATATATATATATATATACCAATGACCATTATCCTGTTATAATAATAGTTAAATGAATTATTATAACTATGACCATTTTTATAACATTATATTTGCCGCCTATTATTTAGCTTACTGGCTTCTCAAGGACAATCTCCCTGAAAAAAACTGGGGTTAATGATTTTAAAGTGTGTGACTTCATTCAAAAGTATAAATCCTACAGAGTGCAGACCCACAACAATTGAACAGTAACTTATGTTTGAAGTTTTGCTTACTAGTCGAGTTCATAGCCGTGGAGAATGAGATTGTCTTGGACAGGGGGTGCAGCAGGCCAACCAGCATGATGATCTTCTAGAAAATAACATGCAATGTGTCACAGAGCCAACAATGTTAGCACATAGAATTTACAAAAGAACAAAGGGTTTATTACAAGGAAGCAAGCTAGAGCAGAGATAAAAATGCAGAAAAGATAAAGAATATATATAAAAAATCTTAAGGTAATATATTGTGCAAAAAACGCATATGAAATTGTTATCATGATTAAACAATAATTCCCCCTTTGTTGTGAAGGTTTTTTTCTGTTCCTCCTGAAATCACTTATTATCAATCTTAAGTGACGTCATTAACAGTACGTTACATTGAATTATTTCAGGTTAAATAAAAGCTTACTTCCCACCACCACTGACAAATTACCAGCAAAACAAAACTTTTAAAAACTGTTATCAACACACAAATGTGGTTAAAAACCCAAACTTATGTAAAACAAGAGCTCAATTGTAACGTAAACTTATAGCTGCTAAAGTTAGCTCTTCTGAAAACGGAGATGCTAACGGACTTTTTCGAAGACACAAAACCATTTCTATAAAGTAAATATTCAACAGAAGTGTATCAATTACACGTAAGACATATATCAGGAAGGTTTGTATGTATTATTTGTGTGATTTTGGTAACTAAACTTACCTGAAAGCAGAGAAAACAACAGTGAGAGACGCTAGTTTTGCTGTTTGACAGTTGATGAGGTTTCCTCGTTTCCATGGTTTCCATCTGCTCACGCGCGCTCCTGTCTTTGAATTGCGACTCAATGTTTACGCGCACGCCCATTGAAACCATAGAACACGTCAAAAGGCACGCAGCATTTAAATAAACATTATAACATTTAACAATTTGAAATATCATTAATTTTAAATAATGAATTTAAAACTCATTGTGTAGTTATATGACCCATTCACTTGACAATTATGTTTTTTTATACCATTTTGCTATTGTAAAATAAATAAACAATTCGTTCTGTTGGATGTGTTACTTTTCAAAACACATCAAACAGAACAAAAGTTGTTTATTTATACAATAACGTGCTTATTTTTCAATTAAATGTCATCTATAGAATATACAGTACAATACAACAATTTTCAATCTTCATAGCAGATTTGATCCCTTTTTGTGGTAGTTTATTTTGAAAAAATAAGCAGATCTGCCATGTCCTCTTTGTAACGTTGTTAAAGTAATAACGGGGACGTTTATATGACAATCAGAGAACCGTATGGGAACGTTCTGTTGACGTCCCGAATGTCCTCTTTGTAACGTTGTTGTGTGACCATAGAATAACCAATATCGAACGTCCCCCTGAAGTCACATTGGGAACGTTATTATATGACCAACAGAGAACCGTATGGGAACGTTCTGTTGACGTCCCGAATGTCCTCTTTGTAACGTTGTTGTGTGACCATAGAATAACCAGTATGGAACGTCCTCCTGAAGTCACATTGGGAACGTTATTATATGACCAACAGGGGACTGTATGGGAACGTTCTGCTAACGTCCCGAATGTCCTCTTTGTAACGTTTGTTATGTGACCTTAAAATACCCCAAATAGAACGTCCCCCTAAGGTCATATAAGGAACCTTGAACTGCAGCACTTTCATAACCAAAAGAGGACGTTCTATGAACGTCCTCAATGTTCTATAAAGGTTCGGAACTTTCGTTACCTTTAGAGAACTTTTAGGGAACGTTGCATAAGGTCGCGAGAACGTCCCCTCCTACGTGGGTATGCACGGCGTTATTTCCGGTGAAGGATTAAGGATGCTCGATAACTTCCGCCGATCGAGTCCAATGCAATACCGAGAATTTATATTGAATTTTATACTCCATGGTTATACTAAAGAAACGTTAGTCACAAAAACAGATAAAACAGACACCCCTCGTTGTGTTTATGCTTCTTTTTAAAATTATATTAAATAAACATAACTATATATAAAATTACATCTAAACGTATGTACGTTTCGTTTCAAAGACGGGAGGACAGTAAATATTGAAGACTCTCCCATAATCCCGTTTTCTCCGGTTTTCCTCCGCTTTAATCTACACAACCGGAAAAGGAACAAGCATCCTTACGTCAAATGCGGAACTTATGCGTGCATATAGCCCATTAGTTTGTGTGGTGAAGATCGACTGGAAGACTAGGTTATTTTTTTACAGGCTATGGCTACTGCAAAGCTTCTGAAGAACACTCCATGTGGGACATATCAGTCTATTCTTATGTTACACACATTTGGCAGACACATTTACAGTGCTATTGTAACAGATCTCGTCGCTCTCGTGACTGGATCTGGTCTCTCTCTCGTTTTCTGCGTTGTGATTTGACCAAATCGTTAACGTTCTTCGTGCACTCAGAACAGGAGTCAGTGGGCTCAATTCCTCAATAAATGCAAGGACACCTTATTTTTGTTGATTGGTATTTATTGAAAAGTGAAATAAAACATCCTCTCAGTGGTGTTTTGCTGCAGACATAACATGAACAGCTCGCGTTCCCCGTAGCAACTGTTGTGTTATAACAGTATACAACCAATAATAGAACACGACACATGCCCACATTTCGTATGAAACATGATGCAATAATAAAAGCAATAATAAACACAAAAATATACCTGCAGACATAACGTATCTAAATAAAATATAAGTTAAAATTAGCAACCTCGTGGCCTTGCTAATGAGAGCACTATCGGACGGAAGTTTACAAGGCCATAACTAATCAAATGTGTTACTACTCGAATTAAATAGTTTAAACATTGGCTAAACCAAATCACAAACACAAAATACTTGAAATCGCTAGTCATTTTGCGTTATAATCACATAAATATTGCCAGAATGATACAGAGCATGCCATGACCATACGCACAACAGCTCGCGTTCCCCGTAGCAACTGTTGTGTTACGCTATTTACCTTCAAACCACACATTTTTCTCTGCAGCTCCCAAACAAACCACATGAGGGCACTATTTTAACATGAAATGAATAACTGCTATTGAATTCAGGAGGATTCACAATAAAACTAAATACAATTCTAACTCTGTTACATTCACCCCCACTGAATTCTACTGAATTAAAGCAGCTGTAGTACAAAAATAAAACACCCTTCAATACATTCACATTGGCGTACACACACAGAGATACCTACTGGTATGCCAAACTCTAGGTTATCTGAAAAGATGAAGTGGAAAGAGAGGAGCGCTCTCAGACCAACATCTGGCAGTAAGATGCCCATATACATCTCACAAAACTCTATGTCAAGGTATATAGTAAGCAAATGTAACACACTCATCAAGGTATATCATACAAAGAAAAGAAACATTGAACAAAAAATAAATAAAAAATAAAAATGTTGCACCTTGTGTCTTCTCATTTGTACATATTAAACCACATTTGGGTTACACTTTATTTCGATAGTAACTTTAGACGTTCTACTAATTATAAGTAACTTTTCAACTATGTGTCAACTAACTCTCATTAGAGTATTAGTATATTATAGTAGACTGTCAGTAGACTGTTAGGTAATGGTTAGGTGTTAGGCTTTGGGTTAGGAGAATAAGTTTACTTGTAGTCGTTACTTAGTCAGTTGAATGTCTGTTGGGGGACCAACAAAATAAAGTGTTAGCAGATATTAAGCTGACAGTCTACTAATACTCTAATGACAGTTAGTTGACATGTAGTTGAAAAGTTAATTATAGTTAGTAGAACGTCTAAAGTGGACTATCGAAATAAAGTGTTACCCATATTTGTTTACAAACATGTTGAACAACTCAGTACTAAAACAAATAAACATTCAAACAGTCTGAATTCTGCAACCAGGCAGTGACACAACATCTTGCCTAGATATAGTGTACAATAGTCTATTCACAGGCTTGAGAAAACGCCCAAAACGAGACCTGGCCACGATAAGGGTCTCGTTGTCAGAACTTGACACATCTTCAACTTTGGAAACATCTGCTGAAGGATTTGAAATCACAGAATGTACTCACAGATTCGACCTCTGAATCCAAATACCCAGTAACAATAGAAAAATCAGACTGTTCGTTTCGTGCACTCACTGACATATTGCTCAAAGACACAACTGATCCCAGCTGTGAACATTTATCAGGCAACCCAGAAACCCAGTCAGACGTTCTGGCACAACTGTCAATTGTAGAAGATGAGACATTATCATCAAGAGACAGACCATCATCAGGTCTAACAGACTCTGAATCCTCGTGCGTCTTTGCCAACCCACCATCTCTGACACTCTGCCCCGATTTCAAACTGTCAACACCCATTCTTGTCACAGACTTTGAAACATTGTTTTCATCACATGAATCAGGCACAAACGAAGATGAAACTGTGTCGGATACTGCACACTCTGCTTTGTCTAATGGCAAAAAGTTCACATCACAGGTAGCAAAAGATTGCGATGCACAACCTTTTCCTGACCAGTGCTTGTATCTCTTATCTTGAAAATGTGAGTGTCTACATTTCTATTCACCACGACAAAGACGGCGGACATCCATCTGTCAACTAGTTTTCGCTTGCCTCTCCCAGCCTTGTTCGCTAGAAGAACACGTTCACCAACATCAATGCCCTGACCTTTGACTCTCCTGATGTACAGTAGGTAGACAACCAGAATGTGGTTTTTACCGCCGCAGTTTTGCCGCTGGCCGCTAAGAGGCGCTACAATCACAGACTTTGAAAAAGTGTCCATTTTTTGTGTAATCTTAAGCTGCGCCGCGGCTCTTTCAGAGCGATTGAAAGATGGTAGTAGATTAATTCAAGTGAAACGTAGTAAAATTAATTACTTAATCACAATACTGAAATTAAATTTGAAAAAATAATGAAACCTTTAAAACATTGCAGTCGAAACATAGCCTATTAGGCTATATCAATGAGGCTTTAAAATCGTATAAGATAACAATGCATTAGCAGTCTAGCGATAGCCGAGTGGTTAACTCGCCATCCACAACCTCATAGACCTCCAAACGACGCGAGATCGAACCTCGGCACTGTTGCCCGGCAGCTTCTATGTTTTAGCCTACCGTTCTTGAAGTTTAAATAGATAGCTGTTTATTAGCGAGTATATTAACTGTTTATTTACTTAAAGTGTCCGACATAATTTGCCACTTCTCACTGAGAGCTGAGGTCGCAGAATTCAACGTTAACACTCTAGCCTGTAGGCTACTGGGACGGGTGGGACACGTCCCCACCACTTTTTGCCAGGGTCGATATTGTCCCCACCACTTTTGAAATCTTAACTAACAGCATTCGTTTCATTCATCTAGCGCTGAAATGTGTTGTCTCAATCGGACGCACGCTGCAATCCGTTGTGGAGGTTTCATTCGTTCCGGTGAAATCACAAATCAATCCGAGGCTACGGTTTTGCAATCCGTCCCCTCAGTTTATAAACTGAATAGGCTACTCACGGATTCTTAAACTGTTCCCTCGGTTTAACAATTCGTGCCCACCACGGATAATAAACCATACCCACGAGTTCCTAATCCGTGCTCTCAGATTTGTAAACCGTGCCCTCAGTTTTTGAAATGTGTACCCACAAATTCATAAACCGTGCCCACGCTTTCGCAGTCCATAGCCTACTCACGGGTTTGTGGCTCGTCCCCGAGAATGTGCTGCATGACTCAACCAGGCCTCCTGTTTAGATGCGGGATGCATTGTTTTTAAAAGGACTTCACTTACAAAAAAAAAAAAAATATAGCCTAACACAAACACAAAGTTATAAAAAATAAAACATTCATAAATTGTTTTATGATTAACATATTCCTGTCCAAGTGAACTCATTTAAAGTTATAAACGCAAATAATAGGCCTAATAATAATATGCTATTATTATTAAATTTAGATATAAGACGCTTTTATCAAAAAAAAAAAACAAAAAAAAAAGAAAGAAAGAAAGAAAACAAACAAAGCAATTCGTCAAATGTCAGTCATAATACAGGTTAGACAATAATAAAACAGGGCTGAGATGATCACAAATAGGCCTAAACACAAGATTTTGACGCAGGCTATCCAAGTTTGTGCACAAAAAAATAAATAACATTGACTTTTTGCCTTTATTAAACATTTAAAATATTCGCAAATTAGGCCTAATATGAAAAAAAAAATTGATTTTACTTTCTAAAAACTATATTTTGCCCGCAGTGCTAAATGTGAAGAGCATGTCTCGGGAAGAGATGATTTATAGGCTAATCATAATAAATGTGTCTGAAAAATAACGACGTTTTCTTGTTATTGTGAGTTTACACAAATAAAATTAGTTGCAAATAATGTATTATGTATTATGTATTTTTTCCGTATGACCAGAAATGCTAGATTATTTTAAATTGTTCCACTGTTGATAGGAACATGCAAGTGTTTGCGGCCGCGGCAGTGACATGCAGTGTGCGTGCTTCACACAAACAGTTGGATATGCGTTAAAAACCTGTTTGTTTGTTAGAATCTTAGCCCATTATTATTGTCTAAGACTGACATTTGCTTTGTTCTTTTTTTGTGGATAAAAGCGTCTTCTAAATAGGCCTATATAGCCTAAATGCATTTTGATTGGTTAGCTAATTATTATTTGCGTTTATTACTATGAATGAGTTCACCGAAGACAGTAATATATTTAACATAAAATAATTTATAATGTATAACCAAACCTTTTACAATTTTTGAACTGTGTTATTATTATTTTATTTTTATTTTTTTCGCTTATTATAGTAGCCTACTGAGCTTTTTCCTCTAAAAATTTACATTAAAGATAAAAGTATCCTAAATGTATTTATTTTTTTAAATGCAAGAAATTATCCATTTTAAAAAAGGATTTTAAAACCAATGCAATGCATCCCGCATCTAAACAGGAGGCCTGGTTGAATCATGCCACAAATCCGTGAGTCCGGATTACAAACCCGTGAGTAAGGATTGCGAAAGCGTGGGCACGGTTTATGAATTTGTGGGCACAGATTGCAAAAACTAAGGGCACGGTTTAAAAATCTGAGAGCACGGATTAGGAACTCGTGGGTACAGGCCTGTTCACACCGGGACGAATTTCGCGCGCGTTATTCGTCGACGTTTTTGAGCAATTGAATGCCTTCAAACAAAAGCTACCGAGGAATCGTCAAGAAAAGTAAAGGCCATGTAGTTTTAAAGTTTTACAAAAAATAAACCATTTTCTATAGCCTATATTGTTCTTGAATTGTTCGAAGAAAAAACGACATACTAAAAACGCCAGTCTAATCTCAGGAGCTGCTTTGATTACGCTCATGGAGTTTAAAAAACCTCGGCGCTCCCATTGAAAACAATTGAAAACATATACGGCAGGCGTGTGGAAAAACGCTTTGGTGGACGCGCGGTCTTTCAAGTGGGGGAGGGCGCATATTTGCATTTGAATGTTGTGTTGCATTCTAAAACATTTAACGTATGACGCACACACACAACTGCACATGCACACACACACAGGGCTTACATTCTGTTTGACTGTGTTATTGTTGCAAACATGCTGCTCTAAACTCTAGTAAACTAGTGTTCCCTTTCGAAGGGAACTCAACAATACGTCGAATGACGCTATGGGGAACGCCTCAGGCGTGACAGGTGTCTGAAATCAAATATCAACTCACAGTAATCAGGTTGACCGGCGACAGCCCGTGCATCATCAGCTTGAATGATGAGCGCGTCAATCTGGATGTATAAGAAGGGCGCCTTGAAACCGTGACATCATCTTTTCGTCTTCAGGGACTGTTTGTCTGTGTGATAGTATCAACGATTAAGCGCGCAGAGACGTGGAGAAACACTTTGCGCGAGTGTGCCGACTTGTGTCCAGATATTTGACACCGGAGGATTCACACGATCTGTGCGTGTTCTGCCTGAAAGAAGAGCATGTGCGGGAAGCTCTCGAGGGAGTTTTTTGCGCGAACTGAGAGTTTTCCTTTCAGAACTCTCTGCTCTCGTCTGACCCACTTCTCGAGGGAAGTGGGCGCGGCATCTGAACCCCGCGGTTCCGGTTCCCGCTCGGGCTGAGGCTCAGTGGCGGTTGAGCTCGTGGAGCTTTCAGATGGAGCTGGCAGATTATCGGGAGAGGGGCGTTAACCTCGCGGATGATCTACCAGCTGACGAGGGTGAGTTACAGATTAATGTTGAACATCTAAGAAGAGAGAAAATGAGCGCTCTCTCTCTTTGGTGAATCTGTAACTGTTCTCTTTGGGCAGGGCAGGAGTTGGCTGTAATATATATATATATATATATAGAAAAGTATGTCAGTTTGGTTGAGACCGAATCATTTCAGCCCTCCTGCCCAGTGTACGCTGAGCTGGTTGACATTATGGGGCGCGCCTCAGACAGATTGCTGTTGCAGTGGAGGCGTGTCTGGGAGGAACCCGCTCATGGTATTTTGGATGGCTGGTTCCTCCCCACCCATAAGCCACCAGCCCGGATGAGCCTTCCATTCGTTTCCGATCTCCACGCTGGGATCGAGAGGGTATGGAAGAATCCGTTCTCCTCACGTCTCTATCTGCATCAGCGGGCTAGTTTCGCTGCTGTGGAGGGAGCCGTGGAGAACGGATAAGTGTCGAGGCCGCCAGTGGACGAGACGTTGGCTAACTATCTCGTCTCTGGTTGGTCCTCTTCACTAAGAGCTCTGACCCTGTCATCCAAGCTGCTCAAGACATCTTCATGCTTGAATGACAGAGCGTACACGGCAGCAGGTCAGGCAGGTGCGGTTCTGCACGCCCTTGTGGTCCTCAGGCCTACCAGACCGATCTGTTGCGGGACTCCGGGCCACCAAGCAATCTGCTGTTCTGTCGGTGCTATGGTGGCCACGGAGAGACATCTGTGGGAGCTCCCACATACTGTGGTTGCCAGGTTACAGGCCTCACCAGGCCTTCCTGGTTATGAGCTCCCACTGATTGCGGTCACCGGGTTACAGGCCTCACCAGGCCTTCCTGGTTATGAGCTCCCACATGCTGTGGTCGCTGGGTTACAGGCTTCACCAGGCCTTCCTGGTTATGAGCTCCCACACATTGTGGTCACCAGGTTACAGGCCTCACCAGGCCTTCCTGGTTATGAGCTCCCACACATTGTGGTCGCCAGGTTACAGGCCTCACCAGGCTTTCCTGGTTGTGAGCTCCCACATACTGTGGTCGCCAGGTTACAGGCCTCACCAGGCCTTCCTGGTTATGAGCTCCCACATACTGTGGTCGCCAGGTTACAGGCCTCACCAGGCCTTCCTGGTTATGAGCTCCCACATACTGTGGTCGCCAGGTTACAGGCCTCACTAGGCCTTCCTGGTTATGAGCTCCCACACATTGTGGTCGCTACGTTACAGGCCTCAAAGGGGCCTTCCTGGTTATAGTTCCCACATACTGTGGTTGCCGGGTTACAGGCCTAACCAGGCCTTCCTGGTTATGAGCTCCCACTCATTGTGGTCGCCAGGTTACAGGCCTCACCAGGCCTTCCTGGTTATGAGCTCCCACATGCTGTGGTCGCTGGGTTCCAGGCTTCACCAGGCCTTCCTGGTTATGAGCTCCCACATACTGTGGTCACTAGGATACGAGCTCTCACATACTATGGTCGCCAGGTTATAGGCCTCACCAGGCCTTCCTGGTTATGAGCTCCCACACATTGTGGTCGCCAGGTTACAGGCTTTACCAGGCCTTCCTGGTTATGAGCTCCCACATACTGTGGTTGCCAGGTTATAGGCCTCACCAGGCCTTCCTGGTGATGAGCTCTCACACATTGTGGTTGCTAGGTTACAGGCCTCAAAGGGGCCTTCCTGGTTATGAGTTCCTACATACTGTGGTGGTCAGGTTATAGGCCTCACCAGGCCTTCCTGGTGATGAGCTCCCACACATTGTGGTTGCTAGGTTACAGGCCTCAAAGGGGCCTTCCTGGTTATGAGTTCCCACATACTGTGGTAGTCAGTTTACAGGCCTCACCCAGCCTTCCTGAATGTGGGCTCCCACATGATGCGTTAGCCAGACTACAGCCTCACCACCTTCCCTGAGCACTTTGCTCCCACTCTGTGGTCACCAGGCTTCAGGCTGCATTGGCCTTCCTGGTTGTGAGTTGTCACATGTCAGGTTGCAGGCTTCACCAGGCCTTCCTGAATGTGAAACCCCCACTTTTCGTGGTCGCTAAGTTGTAGTGGTGAGTCTTCACATGTCAGGCTGCAGGCCTCAGCGGCCTTCCTGAATGTGAGCTCCCCATGCATTGGGACTATCGGGTGTTAGGCCTTGTCAGGCCTTCCTGATTATGGGTTCCCACTTGTTGTGGCTGCCAGGTTACAGGCCTCAAGTTCGGCCTTTCTGAATTCAGAGTGAAGTACACTAACTCCTACTTCACCTATTATTGTGGTAAATCACATGACGGGATGTCTTGTGTACTTTCTAAAATCCATTTTGTATGGTAAGGGTCACGCGTGGTATGCTTCGGTCCCTTCTTATGTGGCTCAGACCCTGGTCTTCCCTTGGGTCCCACTTTAAGTGGCGTCCTGTCACTGGCTACAGGGACGCCCTTCTCTGGCTAACTTCTGGAAGAAGTAGCTTCCACTTGGTGGAGTAAGCTCCCACAGGTTGTGGTCACCAGGCTGGGTCTCACTGACCTTCCTGAGTACGAGCTCCCACCCAATGTGGTCGCCAGGTTACAGGCCTTACCAGGCCTTCCTGGTCATGAGCTCCCACACACTGTGGTCGCCAGGTTACAGGCCTCAACAGGCCTTCCTGGTTATGAGCTCCCACATATTGTGGTTGCTGGGTTACAGGCCTCACCAGGCCTTCCCGAATTCAGAGTGAAGTACACAAACCCATACTTCACCTATTATTGTGGTAAGTCACCCGACGAGATGTCTTGTGCACTTTTCAAAATCCATTTCTTATGGTGAGGGTCACGCGCAGTATGCTTCGGTCCCTTCTTATGTGGTTCAGACTCCGGTTCTTCACTTTGGGTCCCACTCTAGATGTGTCTTTGTCGCAATACATTACGACAGGCACTTCCCTTGTTCGAGCTATCTCCCACAACTGGTGGTTTTAGGTCTCATTAGACCTTTTTCGAAGGTAGCCCCACATTGTGGGTCTGTCAGGTTTCTAGCCTCTGGCTTTCCTGAAGGATGAGCTTCCACATGCTGTGGTCGTTGGGTTTCAGGCCGCACAACGTACGGCCTTCCTGACATGAGCCCTCATGTATCGGAGCTCCCCACACATGGGGTCATCAGGTCTTAGGTCTCTTTGACCTTCCTGATTTTGATCCCTCTCTTACTTTCTCAGTGCTCAAAAGCGAGCACTGGGTGGAAACTCGTGGATTGAGTGTACGATTCCCATTGGTTCGAGGTTGAGTCACACTCTCCGGAGGATCCCGTCTCTGTGATCCGAAACTCGATGGTTTCCGCCAGCTTCGCGGGCCTTCAGTTTTTGGATGCCTTTTCTAGGCAATTTCCAGAGGCTCTGTCTTGGACGGACAGGCTATGGCCAGACTGTGTGTCTTAGTACAGATCACCAGGCCAGCCTGGGGGCATTTCAGGAGGAGTGTTCTCCTGAATAGTGACTGGCTGGGGGTCCCTTTGGCCCCCTAGCCACACTCCCTAGAAGGGACCCCTTCTATTTTGAAGTTGTGGTCCTAAAGCCTTTGAGCTGGCCCTGATTTACTCACGTTATTGCGTTCTGGTTTTTCTTGGTTCATTAGCTTGGGCTATGACCGGTAGGGAGTGCTGTCACTGACAGCCCGATGTAACATAGGGTGAGTGATTTCAGTGTTCCTTGGAATTACTGGTTCTGACAGTTGTCACTGCCTTTCGGCATGCACTCCCCTCAGCATGGCGGAGTGGGTATTTCGTTCCCCATAGCGTCATTCGACGTATTGTTGAGTTCCCTTCGAAAGGGAACGTCTCAGGTTACGACTGTAACCTATGTTCCCTGAGAACAGGGAACGAGACAATACGTCTCGTTGCCATGCCTCGGGGCCTGCCTGCAACAGTCCCTTCAGACGATAGGATGTTGTCACGGTTTCAAGGCGCCCTTCTTATACATCCAGATTGACGCGCTCATCATTCAAGCTGATGATGCACGGGCTGTCGCCGGTCAACCTGATTACTGTGAGTTGATATTTGATTTCAGACACCTGTCACGCCTGAGGCGTTCCCCATAGCGTCATTCGACGTATTGTCTCGTTCCCTGTTCTCAGGGAACATAGGTTACAGTCGTAACCTGAGACGTTTTCTGTCGGTGTCAGCAGCAAAGATAAAGTTGATGATGACTCGAATTCGCAGTCAACGCCCATAGGCGCATAGGCTTCGAATTAGCCTACTTACGCAGAGAGTCGCCAAGTTATTTTCGTTTTTAAATGTTTTGTTTAAAAGTAGACATTTAAAGCTTTCTAGTTCTCAGGTCTCTGAGGCAAGCATCGCAGTGTTTCGGTTATGAGACGCGCTCCAGTTCACACCGCGTCTCTGTGTCCTGATTATATTGTCTGATATTTACTTTTAATGTGTTAATCCAGTCAATTTGTTGATGAAACATTTATTAAAATGAAGATACAATTTATCCGAAACGAAATTTACAAGCTTTCTACAAAACAAAACTTAATTGGTGGTCAAAATCATGTCTGACCCACTCCAAATATTTTCCGATATATTGGGTAGCTTTTGATCCTATCTTACTCATCTCATACGGTTCACTTTTCATATAGGCGGCGAGCTACATAGGCCTACCGTGCACCCCCCCCCCCACCTCCCAACAAAACCATACTTTTTTGAAAGGTCTGGATGTGTAGAATATGAATCTGAATGTTAACATTGAAAATGTTGGGTTGCACTACCTGTTTTAGGCCTGTGAATAGGGAAACCCTAAAAACGTTTTTAAGCGATTTTAACATTTCAAGATTGGCCTAGTCAATCAGAACAGCTTTTAAGGGACCCAATACACACTCAAACTTAACATATGATGACTTAGGTCAAATATATACCATGCTGCTTATTGGTAGGTGTCTAAAATTAACATAGTTAAGGCTTTATGTTGACATAATGAGCCTATTTCATGCATAGGCCATGACCATTCGCCTATCATACACCCCAACCCCCTCCCCTGACAAAATCATGCTTTTCTGAAAGGTCTAGATGTGTAGAATATTAATCTGAATGTTAACATTGACATTTTGGGGATACACTACCTGTTTTAGCCCTGAATAGGGAAACTCTAAAAAAACGATTTTAAGCTATTTTAACATGTTGAGATTGGCCTAGTCAATCAGAACAGCTTTTAGGTTACCCAATACTCTTACTACACTACATTGATAGTTACTTTAAATAGTTGTTTTTAATTATTTTTTATTTAATATAGTTAAGGCCTTGTATGGATATAATCGATCAAGGTCCATTTCTATAGTATCAGTCAACATGCTAACATTCTAACCCTCATTACCCTTTCCATCAAAGGGGTATGGCTCACAAATCATTTCATTGACAAATCAGAAACCTGTCTGGGTTGGTCATCCAATGACAAAATAAGATATTTGTTGAATTTGCATTAATAGTTTCCTCTGTGTCAGACAGGTATATAGATTGTCCTGAAAGACTGTTCTTACTCACACAGACAAGATCCTCCAAGTCTGCATCCTCTGCCTATACAGCTAGAAATATGTTTCACTGAATTGCTCAATGTTTGATATTTTAGATTACAATTTAATATAATTGACCCGTCTTACTACACTACATTGATGCTTACTTTTACTTTTAGCATCAACTACATTGATGCTTACGTTTTTAATTATTTTAAATGACATTTGATAGATTAATAGACATATAGCTGTATAGACGTGAGATTAGCTGGACCACGGGAATCTGCTCACAGAATGACTGTAACCTGTGAACTTATACCAGACACCATTACAGAAGCTAAATACCACAAATCCTATAGAGTCCAATACACACTAGGGTGACCAACTGTCCTGTTTTTCCAGGACATGTCCTGTTTTCTTATAACAATATGACAATTTTCTATCGATACAGAGGAGGCATAACCTACTTTAAATGTATTGAAATTAATAATGTATCTTTGAGTAAACTTTAAGTATCATTTGAGTAGGCCCATCTGTTTGCCGGGCCGAGTGTCCTGGTTTTTGGTAATCAAAATATGGTCACCCTAACTGTATAATATACACAAAATTTAGAAAAATGGAGAAGTGCAAGCACAGAAAACAAGGCCAAACAAATCCATCTAGTAGAAGCTCACGGTGAGGCATTTGGTGCTGTATCTCGAGTAATTGACAAGGAAATCATCGGCAGCAACAAAATGATGAAATTGACTGATCTGACCAAAATCTACATAGCTCATCTGCAATGCACAAACTTCCCCAATTCCAAAATCCCAATCACATGAACATTGTAATTCCATCTAATTTGGATACAGCACCAAATGCCTCACCATGAGTTTCTACTAGTTGGATTTGTTTGGCCTTGTCTGTGCTTGCACTTCTCCATTTTTCTAAATTTTGTGTATATTGGACTCTACAGGATTTGTGGTATTTAGCTTCTGTAGCAAAGATCCTTTCCTCTAATTCTGCGAAACAAATTTTCATCAAAGTTTTGTTCTGAACCTGGGCTTTGATCCTGGGTTCTCCCAAGGTTTTTTTCTCCATCCAATCTGATGGAGTTTTGGTTCCTTGCCACTGTCGCCTTACTTTTGGCTTGCTTAGTCGGGGATATTTAATATTCAACAATATATTTGATCTGTGTTGTACTACTTTTATGTTATCACTGTGAAGCTGATTTGATGCAATCTATATTGTGAAAAGCGCTATATAAATAAATGTGACTTAACTTGACTTGACCAGTTGAGGCCCTCTGACTTTGCCTTGAACTTGCTGCTAGTAGTTCAGGCTTCTGGTTGAGTCTTTTGAGATTCATGGTGAATCTTTGTTAGCATTTTCTGTGATATCCATCACTTTCTGTAATGGTGTCTGGTATAAGTTCACAGGTTACAGTCATTCTGTGAGCAGATTCCAGTGGTTCAGCTAATCTCACGTCTCTTATTTCTTTGATTCTGGCTAATCTTGCATCAGAATCTGCTTTTGCCCATAATTGCACGAGTGGTCCATATACAAGACCAGGGACATGCACAATGCATCTGGACTTTGGTTTTGTCCCATGACATCCCCTTTGCCTTGAAGGACCTGCAGTCCTGGCCCACTGACTCATGTCTTGACTCAGACATAACTGAGCAGTTCAGCTAAAAAAAAAGGTTCTTCAGGGGTTCTTTGCGGTGGTCATGGTCCTATATAGCACCACTAAGCCCAGTTTGGTTCTTCAGCAGTTCTTCAGTGGTTCTCTGGGTAGGTTAACATGCTCTATGGCACCTCTTATGGTTCTATATAGCACCATATGACAAAGATAAGTGCACTTAAAGTGGTTCCCCTATGATTACAAGCCAATGAACCACTTTTAGTGCTATTTAGCACCATTTTTTTAGAGTGTATGTTGAAGAAACCAACTACATAACCGACTAGATTATCTATGTTTATGAGATATGTGTGTGTGTGTGTGTGCGTGTGTGTGTGTGTTTATGTATAAGCTACTGGACGTCTAAAATTTCCCTTTGGTATGAATAAAGTAGGCTATATATCTATTAATCTATCAGATGTCGAAAAAACGTAAGCATCAATGTAGTCAACACTTGATGCTAAAAGTAAAAGTAAACATCGAGCAATTCAGTGAAACAAATTTCTAGCTGTATAGGCAGAGGATGCAGACTTGGAGGATCTTGTCTGTGTGAGTAAGAACAGTCTTTCAGGACAATCTATATACCTGTCTGACACAGAGGAAACTATTAATGAAAATTCAACAAATATTTTATTTTGTCATTGGATGAACAACCCAGACAGGTTTCTGATTTGTCAATGAAATGATTTGTGAGCCATACCCCTTTGATGGAAAGGGTAATGAGGGTTAGAATGTTAGCATGTTGACTGATACTATAGAAATGGACCTTGATCGATTATATCCATGCAAGGCCTTAACTATATTAAATAAAAAATAATTAAAAAAAACTATTTAAAGTAACTATCAATGTAGTGTAGTAAGAGTATTGGGTAACCTAAAAGCTGTTCTGATTGACTAGGCCAATCTCAACATGTTAAAATAGCTTAAAATCGTTTTTTTAGAGTTTCCCTATTCAGGGCTAAAACAATATCCCCAAAATGTCAATGTTAACATTCAGATTAATATTCTACACATCTAGACCTTTCAGAAAAGCATGATTTTGTCAGGGGAGGGGGTTGGGGTGTATGATAGGCGAATGGTCATGGCCTATGCATGAAATAGGCTCATTATGTCAACATAAAGCCTTAACTATGTTAATTTTAGACACCTACCAATAAGCAGCATGGTATATATTTGACCTAAGTCATCATATGTTAAGTTTGAGTGTGTATTGGGTGCACGGTAGGCCTATGTAGCTCGCCGCCTAATATAGCCTACTCAACATAGACGAAATAATAAAAATAAGTAACACAATATTATTAGAAGATAAAGAGCAAGTTTCTCCAGTCTTGACTACAATTAATGCCTTCTCTAATGCCTCTGGACTCAAACTTAATATATCCAAGTGAAATTGAATATATTCAACTGAAATTGAAAATATTCCAATTAAAAATGAAGTGAAATATTTGGGGATTCATATAACAAAAAATGTAATTAGTAGACAGTTTTTGAATTTTTCTCCTAGACTATCCAAAACAAAATATATTTTTAATAGTTGGCTACAAAGAGATTTATCAATTTGTCTTTTTATCCAAAGCAGATGGATTATCCAGATTTGTGTACCCTTCCTTATCTTTAGCTGTAGATAATCACACATCTAAAAATATTAATACAATTTTTCTCGATTTTATTTGGAATAACAAATCTCACAAATTGAAGAAATCTATTTTAGCAAACAAAAAGAGTGAGGGGGGTCTTGAAGTCTTGAACTTTGATGATACTAACAACACTTTCAAAATTAATTGGCTGAAAAGATGCTTGCTTGGGTCAGTCTATATGGTATTTTATTCCAAATAACATTTTTAAAAGGGTAGGTGGCCTTTCTTTTTTAATGAAATTTAATTATTCCACTGGGAAATTACCTATTAAATTGGCAAAATTTCACCAACAAGTACTGTTAGCCTGGAAATTGATTTACAATCACAATTTCTCCCCCCACAAAACCATCTCATGGAATAACTCTGATATTAAAATCAGGAATAAATCAATGATAAATGGTTTAATAAAAACATAGTTTTTATTGCTGATCTATTCAATTCAAATGGGAATCTATTATCTTATGAGAGTTTTATGAATATCTACCAATTTCCTGTCCCATTTAAAGAATTTAACTCTGTTATAAAGGCAATCCCAAATGGTTTAATAACTCTAATGAATGCTTCCCTTACCCATGAGTCATCTTCTAAAAAACTACCTTTGCTATATTTGGGAGGTTTTTCGATTTTTAGCAAAGATTGTAATAATAAATTTATTCGTCAACTTTCTCACTCTAGGAATTTATTTATTCCAAAAGGGAAATTCTTTTGGAGCTCTATAATTGATAATATTCAATGGAGAAAAACATGGCTGCTACCTTTTAAATATTGCATACCCAATAAAATGCGAGAAGTGCATTTAAAAAATTCTACATAATATATACCCTTGTAACGCTCTGTTATCTATTGTAATGTTTCATCAAGATTCTGGAATGATTTGGGTTCTTATTGTTTTTCTAAAGTTAATATGAGTGGTAATCTTTGCATCAAGGATATCATATGTCTTTTTGAATGTCCAAACAAGTCCTTAGAATCTACTGTCAACTTCTTGATAATTGTGGCAAAATTTTACTTTCACAAGCAGAGATTTCTCATGAAAATTCCAATCTTTAATGAGTTTTTATGTGAAGTAAATTATCTAATCAAATCTCTTAGGAAAATCGATAATAGAAAATGTTTTTCTTTTCTGAAGAAATTTGATGAGATCTTTCATGTACCTTGATGATTAGTATCTATTTGCTTTTTTTTTTTTTTGCTTTTTCTTTCTTTCTTTTTTTCTCTCTCTCCTCTTTCCCTCTTTATTCTGTTTATGCAAAAATGAATTTACTTGTCGACGTTTAACTTTATTGGAAGCGATCCAGATGTTTAAGAGATACCTGTTTGTACTATTGTAATACAATTAATGAATAAAAAAAAACAAAAAAATTAAAAAATTAAAAAAAAAACAGCGCTGACGTGGAAACAAGGAGAAACACTTATAGAAGGCTTTCAGTCCACAAATCAGCCTAACAGAACCATGGATTTAGGCTAATGTAGTAAGTTAACTCTAACCATAAATATGATAATGTGTAAAAAATAGTCAAATGCTTACAAGAAGCCTACTACGCATCTTTTCCCAGCACTTCAATAATATCATATATAAATGTTTTATTTTTTGTATTTTTTATGTGATTACCAACACATTTTTTTGTTCATCCTTTAAAGATTGTCCTAAAACGAAAAATTTTAAGATGTTGGAAAACTCTTATTTAAACACTTAAAAAATAATACCATTGTAAACAGTAGGATGTTTATTGGCTATTTTCACTCCATATACATATTTTCACTACTTTTATTAATTAATATTAAGACATTATAAATGATAATAACTAAAGTTCATTTCATCTAAATTAAGCTTAGTGATTTATTGTCAGCCACAGTGCTACCAAATTTTTTTTTTTTTTTTTTGTAGAACTCGCTGTGAGTTCTCATTTGAGGTGATGCTGCCCTCAACTTTGAGTCTGGAGCCATGTGAACTTAAAATAAAACAGCATATCATAAAGTTAAGTCTATTTATTATTAAAGAATTTGTCAGTATTACAGTTAATTTGGGAGAAATTTGAATAATTGCATTGCAAGCTGATTTAAGGTGTGCCCCTAAATTTTCTGCTTGCGCTCCTAAAATTTTCAGTCAGGGGCAACAGCGCTCCTAGTAAAAAAAGTTAGTCTGGAGCCCTGTATATACTATAAATACTATAAATAATATATATATATATATATATATATATATATATATATATATATATATATAGGATGTGTGTGTGTGTTTTCATTTAGGCTATAACACCTGTCTTAAAATGTAAGGGACACTGTGGAGCTTGGTTGGGATTTTCAAATCCAAAACTATGTATGTACTGTGGTTCATGAAGAAGAAAATAGCAAAAAAAAAATGTATTTGTTTATCATTATTATTATTATTATTATTATTTGAATTATTATTATTTTACTTTAATTTACTCTTCTTTTCCTAAAGTTGTTTGTAGTTTTACGTGCTCCGTTTCCGGCTAGCACTGATATTCTTATGAATTCTGACAAAGTCAGACATTGTTGTAAATTTTACACTTCAATAAAAAAAATTATAATAAAACAATACAAATAAAAAGTTATCCTCATTTTAGACATTCAGAACGATAACGTAAGGTGACGTCAAGAGCGTTACGGAAGAATATTAATAATCTACACACGAATAAGGGAAAACGGCTATGAGATTCAATTAACTGGATTCCTGCTCATATGTGAGTAGTGAGAGAGTGGATAAGTTAGCCAAACAAGCTGTTAAAAAAGAGAATATTGAAGTTATCAAAGTCTGAAGGAAAGAGTATGGAGGGAAGCCATTAGAGAATGGCAACATCAGTGGGATATATGGAAACTGAAGGGAGACATTTATATGCTGTACAAAGTAAAGTTGTGGCGGTGAAGAATAGGGGAGGGAATGGAAAAAAAGAAATAGCTATTCCAGATTAAGGATAGGTCACAGTAATTTGAATGGTACACTACACATTATAGGGAAGCACCCAACTGGATTTTGTGGTTGTGATCAGGTTACTGAAACCATAGAGCATGTGTTTTTGAGTTGCAGACAATATGAAGAACAGAGGAAAAGTGTGATGGAAGAGTTATAAATAGTTGGAACAATAGGGACAGGAATGAAGAAAATATTGGAAAGTGGGGAGAATGAACAAAGAAGAAGAATAGGTTTAGATATTTTTATCAAGAATAGAGCTGTGTCTGAAATCGCTCCCTATCCACTAAATAGTGCACTATATCGGGTGTCGGCCATTTTGTAGTGGTGTCCGAATTCTGAGTGAACGACATCATTCCCTACATTCATTCACTACTTTTACCCACAATCCTCTCTGAATTCGAGTGTACATTCGATGTACACTCGCTGAAGCCCTATTTCCCACAATCCAATGCGGAGAGAACTGAGCGCGCATGAAAGTTCGGCGCGAGCAAGTTTAAACCAGAGATTACATTACATCCAGTGGAGGATTTGAAAAATATCCGTTAATCGTCGTTTTGAACATAATAACGGTCGCCGGGGGGCGCTCGACGACACGTCATCTGTGAACGTGAGAGTTAATGTACAATTTCAGTCGATGAAACTACAAAGCTGGCACGGAGGTATAATTACAAAATAAAGTCATTATGATTGTTATTGTTGTTAATATTATTTTATAAACTAGGTAATGTAAGATAAAAGGAGTTTTATCAGTACGCGTGACGAAGCCTTTTCTGCGACAGCTCCAACTCTCCGACGCACAGTGTAAACGTCAGCGTCCGAATTCACTCACTTCATCTCCTTCACTCCTTGCAGATATAGTGCACTCAAATGCCATACACTATATAGGGATTAGTGAATGAGTGAACGAGTGAGCGGTTTCAGACACAGCTTAGGTATGATGAAAAGAATATCTGGACATGATAGGAAATAAAGACATTCTCTGATAAAGCCGGAAGATGGCGGTAGTGCAACGTTAATGGATGCAAGCTGCCGATAAACTCTAAAGAAGAAGAAGAAGAAGAAGAAGAAGAAGAAGAAGAAGAACCGTTACGGAAGCCTTGCTGGCTCACATGCATGAATCGTCACTACTGGGTCTAGCTAGCAAGAGTTCCTTGAGAAGAGACACTCTGGTGAGTTTGCGTTAAAGACGCATTCAAAATTATGCACAAACAAAAAATATCTTGAATAACAGTACAGTAAAACTCACAGGCATCTAGCTCGCTTTCAATCGTCATTATATCCTCTCTTGTTTTGATTTTAAATCACATGAGCGAACTGAGGCTAATGCTAACAGAGTTTGCGCACACGTTGTAAACCAATATAAACTGTTAGCATGAGCTTATAGCTATTGTGTGCTAAAATATTCCGTATTATAATAACTTTGTTTTGATTCAGTGAGTATATCCAAAGTTTAGCACGTTCACGCCAATGGTTAGCTAGAGATCTGAAGCTATTTAGTTTGCAAGTGTCTTACATTGGCTATTATTTATCATTTGAATCAAGTGTACAGAGTTGATAAAAACTGAGGACGTTTAGTCCAAGGATCTAGAAAATGACATTTTAACTTGAAAACTTGAATATATATCTTTATTCAACATTAGAGTGATCTCACAATCAACTAAACCTCCATCATTCTTGTGAAACTGAGTTGCAAACAATAATCATACTTTCTGTCTATAATGTTGTGTTCAGGAATTATCACACTTAAATTTCTCTTAGGTTTGCTTCACAAATTTATTTGGTGAGGTTCAAGCCTCAAGGCAGAATGGCAGACACAAAGCGTCTTGCGTTTTCCATTATCCAGTTTCTCCATGATCAGCTGTCCTCTGGGGGACTGTCATCAGATGCTCAAGAAAGCTTAGAAGGTAAAACCTCAGTGCTGGACTGTGGACACTGTTATGTTATTGCTTCATAATTAACAGGTCCTAATTTGCCTATTTATCTAGTTGCTATCCAGTGCCTGGAGACAGCATTTGGCATCTCTGTAGAGGACCAGAGCTTAGCAGTCAGTCAGTCTTTGCCAGAGGTGTTTGCCTCTGCAACTAAACAGGTAAAAGGCAAGCTGTTCTTGGATGTCATTTAAATCATGTTGTTTTAACCCATTCAGACCCTGTGTCCATTACAATGGACATCACATGTCAGCCCCCTTTTTTTTAACTTCTGGAGCATTTCACCTAGTTTAAAGGAACACTCCGACTTTTTGGGACTTTAGCCTATTCACCTTATCCCCCAGAGTTAGATAAGTCAATACATACCTTTTTCATCTCTGTGCGTGCTATAAGTCTGTTTGACGCACCCACCGCTAGCCTAGCCAATGGTTGCAGCTTTCATACTAATCCAAATGAGTGACAAAATAACGCAAATGTTTTCCTATTTACATGTTGTGGTTTGTATAGTCACAGAGTGTACAAATATCAAGGCCATATGAGACACAGACATCTTTTAACTAGGGATGTCCCGATACCACTTTTTCACTTCCGATACCGATACCGATGCCGCACCTTTGGCTTTTGCCGATACCGATATTAGTCCGATATTTTTTTTTCCGTGGTCCGACGTGCCGTATACGGCCCACAGGGTGGTTTATAGGTTTAACTTTGTGAAAGACAAAACAAAACAAACACAAAAGTAAACATAATACATATCTTTGGAAAGCTGAGAAACTCGTGATTCAAACGACGTAAACCATTTTAAGATACAATCAACACAGCGGGCACAATCTGTCTCTTTGTCAGACCACCAACAGCCAAAACAAACCAACACAAACTGGAAGAAACTCACCAATTAGCCATCTGTTAGTCCACATTCCAACAAAAATGGTTTGGTTTCACTGTAAAGCGTCCATACAATCCAATTTGAAGAAGTTTTTAGTCCAAAACAATTGTATATATGAATAAACATCCATGGAATGTAAATAGTAGCATTTCGCGTTAGCCGACAGCGCTATCACAACTTCGACGCACTAATGCTACGTTCACACCGGACGCGAATAGGGCGTCAGGCGCGAATGATTTCAATGTTAAGTCAATGCAAAGACGCTTTACGCGCGTGAAAAATTCCTGCGGCGCGAATGAGGCGTGGAGCACGGCGCGGAAGACGCGAATACGCCTCATTCGCGCGTCAAGTTGGCGCGAATGGCGCGAATTGAGCGTTGTGCATTCACGCGTTTGACGCGAATTCGCGTCTGCCGCCCGAGTTGAAAAATCTGAACTTTGGCGTGAATTCGCGCCGCGTTAACCAATCAGGAGCCTAGCTGCTTGCTCACGTGGTGAAGTGTCTGGATGCTTCAATAAATTATTTTGTTAATATGACTAAATGCATGGTGGGATTATGCACAACAAAGCAAATGTTTCATCACTTAAAACATTATTTCTATATGGAGACATGTTCATTTTGTATTGAATGTTATTCATTCCATATCTAGAAATAGTATTATGTTGTAAAGACAATCAACATATGTGCATAAATTCGTGTCTGGACGTGAGAGAGAGAAAAAAAAATCACAGGACAGGTTAATAACTTTTGAAGGCTGGCTCTATTTATTATCAAAACAAAAATAAATGACAGCTAGATTAGATGGATGAGGGGCCGGGCGAGGGTGATCCTCGCTCAGATGCGGGACAACAGGTCATCAAACTGGGCGCGTGACAGGCGGAAGTACCGCTGACAGCGGCCGTCATCCAGCGCAGCTCCTGGAGCGAGCGAATGGTGAAACTCGCCAAACGGTTCGGCTCCGAAGGGTCCGGTGGACACAAATATACGGCGACGATGATCCCCACGCCGCTGTTCTGCTCTCCAGAGTAAATACAGAGCGGTAACTCTCTTGATGAATGCTCGGTCGACATAAAAACAATGACCGCCAACGGATTTTGATTCTGACGCGCGTCACGCGCGTAAATTTCGCTTCAAACTTTACGCGCGCCAGTTTCGCTCTTGACACGCGAATTAACACTAGTGGTCAAGCGTCAAACTAGACGCGTCAGGTGCGAATTTGACGCGCGATTCGCGTCCGGTGTGAACGTAGCACTATTGATCCGTCTACAGTTGAAACGTAAACATTGGGAAAAAAAGAATGTCAAAATGGCCGCTGACCCATGAACTATTGATTGACAGGTCATTTTAGCCAATCGGCGAGTGTTAGGGGTGTCTTCTAAACTCCAACAGCCAACGAGCGTGCCTGGTGAAGATCGGTACCTACCTCTCTTTGAGTGACAGTTTATCTATCCAGTTGCAATAGAGAATGAAATGACGCTATTTTCTGATAGCCAATGAATTTCTGAAAAGACTGAAATGCAGCTTTTGTTGGTGGAATCATCCGATTACATTAGAATCCGTGCGCAAAGCGAGAGTGATTCTCTGCGTGCGTGTGCGTAAACACTACAATCATCACGTGACAGGCTGCGCCGCTAAACTGGATATCGCTCATATTTTTTTCTCCCCTCCGATCTCCGATCTAGCGTTCTGGGCCGGTATCGGCGCGATACCGATGCCGTGGATCGGATCGGGACATCCCTACTTTTAACCGTATAAATACTATATTTTCTCGAAGCACTGCTACATGGGCAGAGTGATAACCATCACCTAAGACGCACCGTGACGAGGAGCAGAGAGTTCGCTCAGTGTTGGAGTAAAGAGTCAGCAATTACTAACGTTAGATAGAAAAGCATAGTTTATCATGCGTTTGCTTTATTGTATGAGCTGTGTCAATAAACAGGGGAGACCAGGTACAGTACCATGTTTCATTGAATTCCAACCAAAAACGCATCCAGATTTATAAATATCACAGAACATGAATAAATAATTATTATTACAGGAATCAATATATTTTAAATGCAATTTATTAGCAGAACCAAATGTATTCAACAGCATATAATATAGCCTACAATATAATTGCATTACTATAGGATAGAATAAGGGGAAAGTAATAGCACAAATTGTTTTCGCACAATGAACTCACAGCCTATCGTACCCTTTTGCACGCTCAAGTTCGTTATTTCCATGGTTATTTCAAATTTAGGCTATAGGCGCGCCACGTGCAGGGTGCAAGTTCAACGCGCTCGTTTTTTTCCAAGCGCGTCCGCGCCGCATCAAGATAAAAACATATTCATACCCTAATCATATAATAGTGTCACTAACGTTAAATTAGCTCTGGCTAATGGCACAGTTACAGTAGGTCATCTAAAAACATAACACTTACCTCAGCCGCAGGTGATCCACTTGTCCTGTCTGTGCTATAGATGGGATGGCCGTATCATTCAGCACATTATGGTCCGTGTGGCAAATTCCATTTTTTCAAAATAGTCGTCCTCATTGAAATGTACCCAGCAAACATAATGTCCCTTGATAATCTATTTAGGTGTGTTTGGATCAATATCCAGAGTTAAGTAATTTAGCCATTTCTTCATCCAGTCAGCGTTTTTAGTTGGAATTCTGTGAAACAAGTATTACCTCCCCTGTTTACTGTCGCAGCTATTTACAATAGAGCGAAAACCCATGACTCTAAACTACGCTTTACTATTTATAAATTGTTGACTCTGTTACCCAAACTCTGAGCGAACTCTCCTCACCACGGCGTGTCTCCGGTGATGCGGTTATCACTCCGTCAAAGTAGCAGTGCTTCGCCTTCAGAGAATAGTTCCCAGGTTTTATACAGTTAAAAGATGTCTGTGTCTCATTTGACTTTGTTATTTGTACACTCTGTGACTATACAAATCACAACATGTAAATAGGAAAATGTTTGCGTTATTTTGTCACTCATTTGGATTAGTATGAAAGCTGCAACCAATCACATCCAGTCTTTGCGCTAAGCTAGGCTAGCGGTGGGTGCGTCAAACAGACTTATAGCACGCACGGAGATGAAAAAGGTATGTATGGACTTGTCTAACTCTGGGGGTTAAGGTGAATAGGCTAAAGTCCCAAAAAGTCGGAGTGTTCCTTTAAAGCCTGCAGTCCATGAGATTGGACGTTTGTCATCCAATCAAATGCCAGAAAAGCTCTGCATGTGGTAATTATATATAAAAAAGACTACATTGAAGAGAAGCACGTCAGCACTTCACTCCAAACACAGAAGCAAGCAACATTTTCTAAGTTATATTTACATTTTGTATATATTTTTTTCCAGTATTTCATGGTTTGTATGTAAAATAGAAAGATTGAACTTATTGAATTGCACGTTTTAAATCAGGATTTTTTTAAATGTGTCTGTCCATTAGAATGGAATGAACACAAAATAGGTATTTTAAAGAATGTCGGTAACAAAACAGCTGACATAGCCATTGACTTCAATAGTATTTTGTTTTCCTATATATTTTCCAAATAACTATATGATATTTTTAAAATATAAAATTATCATTATTATTAACTATTTTGAAAATTACAATAATATTTAGCAGTAATGTATCAATATATATTACAGTACAATGGCGTATAATTGATTACAGCAGTAATCAAATTGCGAAATTACGAAATACAGTAAAAATACAGTAAAGTACTATTTTGTAGTTTGCATTACTGATCTTGTGCACTGTAAAGTGAATTACACTAGTTACTGGAAATCGAAATACAGTGACTTGCTGGCAACCGTCTAGCCAGTACTGTAAAAATACAAGAAAACACAGGATGCACACCGTAAATGATTCTAACATGAATGCATTGATTGATTCCTAGGTTTATTTTGTTATGAATAAACAAATGTGCAATATATAAAAGAAAAACCTTGCGATTAAAGTTGTAATGTTATAATGTTCAAGTTTTTGATCTAAAAAAGAAAGATGCACACAGAAAATAACTGTAATATGACCAGATTGATTGATTCGAAGATATTTAGTTTGTTACAAGCAATGTGCAATCTGTAAAACAAAAACCTCAAAATTATAGTTGAAATGGTATACTGCTGGAATTTTTTTGACCTTGAGAAAAAGCTTAAAGTATAGACCAACAAATTTTATGTTATTAATTTATTTTATGTTGGTACATTTTTGGGAAGTACACCTGTTTTGACCTGATGTCCATTGGAATGGACAAAAAAATCACAATGAAAGCCATTATATAATTTTTATCATTTATAGAAGCCTCATGAGCTGGGAAAATGTACTTTTATATTTTTCAGAAACTTGAAACATAATTCAGGTCTGAATGTTTATGTATAGTACTGAATGTACTCTCATTAATTGTTGAATATAGCAGATTGCTGCAACACCACATAAGACCAGTTCATCCAGTGATTCACCTTCAGAAGAGCAGTTAGCAGAGGCAGAGCATCTTAAAACAGATGGTAAGAACATCACACCTTTACCATTTCAGGGTGCTTCAGGTCTTCACACTCAAAGTGTGCATGTATGTTCCTTCAGGCAACAATCAGATGAAGGTGGAGAACTTCAGTGCAGCCATTGAGTTCTATTCTAAAGCCATCCAGCTTAATCCTCAAAATGCTGTCTACTATTGCAACAGGTACTTGCACAATATTATAAAACATTTTTTTATTATTTTATTGAGGTGTAACGATACTCGTCATGATTTGTTTGTTCATTACACAATACAGTACTCTCACAATACTGTAAAAATATTTTAAAATGATGAATTTAAATTATTACTTTTAAAAATGTGATAAATGGTTTAGCAGGAAACTTAGATATGTTAGAAACATTCTTGTATATTACTACACACAGTGTTTTTAAGAAATATTAAATTGGTTTTATTAAATTAATTTTATTTTCATTCATAATAATAATAAAAATAATTAAAAAAAACATGGAAATTCACTTTACTGGATTTGCTGCTAAATTAACATTTGATAGTATTTACAACTTTTTTTTTTTTATTTAATTGATTTTTCATGATTTTCTAGAGCTGCGGCTTATAGCAAACTGGGGAACTATGCTGGAGCTGTTCAAGACTGTGAACGTGCCATTGGAATCGATCCAAACTACAGTAAAGCATATGGACGGATGGGGTAATTAAAAAAAAAAATCCTGTTACAGGGTTTCTGCATTGCATTAAAAGTCCTTAAATGGATTTTGCGAAAAGTAAGGCATTAAAAAGCATTAAAATTGATTCTTACAGACATAATGTACTAGGGGTGTAACGGTACATGTATTTGTATTGAACCGTTTCGGTTCGAGGCTTCCGGTTGGGTACGCATACAAACCGAACGATTGCTTGGACCATTTTTCGTGCCGGCAAAATTCGTGCTGACGCAGCCAACACAACGTTGCGCAACATCAAATGGCAAGCGTAATGAAAGCAGAACGAAACTGCGCTACTCGTTATGTGCTTCATGGATCGTTTATCAGTTCGGACCAGCACCATCTGTGCAGCGCGAGCCGATCTCGATCAAGCAACACTCTTACTACACAGCGCTAAGAGATCCAGTAAAGAAAACATTTGAATTCGCCACTGAGGTAATAACATCGCTGCGAGATCTAGTGAGAAGCATTCACATTTCTCCGTTATTAACCGTAGATCTCTATTAGATAACAGCGCTGTCATGGAAACCAGGAGAAACATTGTGCCGTGAATGAACTAGTAATACTTTCGTCCACAGACCAGCAACATTTACCATGGATTTAATATAGTAACACTAACTGGAACCAGTTTGGCTGGAATGGAGAAATGCTTTCAAGTACTTCACACATCTTTTTCCAGCACTTCAAAATTCAAATATTATATAAATAAATATATATTTAAAGGTGCCCTCTGGGATAAAAAATCAAATCATACACCATATTCCATACCAGATGGGGGTAGTATACCTCCAGAAAAACACCTCCGCGGCTGCGCGCACCCATGTCTTCAAACAACACGGGCGCGCGGGTCTCCCACGCGCATATTAGTCAGTAAAACTAATAGTAAAAGGTTGGAAGACCGCAGTTTCACGTGGATCATTTGGAGATTTTCAGAGATTAGAGACTAAATGAACAACATCTCAATACTAAATTATTAAGGCCGTCTCATAGACAAGCCGGTGCATTTTGACGATATGGGAAAATTAAAGCCCAGGCATTTTTAGTTTATGCTATTCGTTTTGCTCATGTTACATTTTTTATCATTAGTTTGAATTAATTTGACAGACCGCATTCCCTGATGTGGACCAAGCAGTGCCTTTCAGAGCTGCCAACTCTCACAAATTCACCGTGAGACACACAACTTTTCACACACTCTCACGCCACATCCATTTTGTCATGCACAGAAAAGGACACAGAGACCGATCTCAGCTCTCAGATTCTGTTCATTTTAATACGCAATTCAAACAATAAATGCAGTTTTGGCGCTTGTAAATGTTAGACGACAGATCCCTAGCGCACGTGAACCGATCATCTCTACAAGCTAATGGTAAAAGAACACGAACACTGTTATAAGTTACAACTTACCAAAATGTATTCCTCATGCATAATATCGACCAATTATTTATTTAACTCATCCCTGAACTGAAATTTTGTAGTGTGCTGTATTTCCTTACGACATCACGACATGACATCAGGTTCAAGTTTGTTCAAGTACGCACAAGCCGGCGCGACTTACTCGTGGTTACTGCAGTTTGGCTGGTGGTTGTTGTTGCCCGCCCGCATACCGCCTCCCATGGCCGAAACTGGTATTACGACACCTGCCGGGCCGGGGCTAATAATTTAGCATGCTAATTTAGGTTATATCTCGGCAGCACTATAACTTGTCAGTTTTTTAATGACATCATTGCACTTAAATCTTCTCATTCTTTTGATGTGTGTAGCTCATTTTTTGGATATTTTTACCTCAATTATTCCATATGGCACCTTTAAATGTTTTTTTTAATGTGATGACCAAAACATTATTTGTTCATCCTTCAAAGATGACCCCCATTTATAAACCTGAAAGTAGGGTTGGGAATCGTGAGAAATTTTCCGGTTCCGGTTCCGATTCCGGTTCCGGCAAACGATTCCGGTTCCGGTTCCGGTTCCCATTCAATTAAAAATATTAGTAAGAGAAAAATCCACAATCCTTTTTGTGTTTATTTCTTATAGTACATGACAAATTAGTTTAACAGACTGGTAATGTAAACAAACTCAAAATATTATTAAGCAATCTTTGCAAAAAAAAATAAAAAATTATATATAAAGGAAATTAAAAAATTCTGCATTCTCTATAATAATTTAGACCTCTCCTTTATTGTATCTCCAACAGTGAAGAATACCCTCTCAGAAGGAATAGAATATGCTTTAACACACATGTGTGTAGAACAGATTATTTTTTAAAACGGTTTGAATGATTGATTCATTAAGACTTTACTTATTTCATTACTGGATAAATCGGCGCTCTAGCAGTTAATAAACAGAACTGCATGCGTCTTGCGGAAGAACATTGTTGCCGGAGCTACTTCTCTCTGTTTATGTCCATGACGAGTCACGCAGGCATTGGGCTACTCCGCAGCAGCTGCGATCTGCCGGCCAGTCTAAAAGAAGTCCGAGTATTAACGCTTATTACAGGCTTTACGTAGTGATTCAAGATAATACAAAAACACGGTTTGAAAAAAAAAACATTATGATGCACTCGCTCATTGTATATATTTTGTAAATTCTGAACACAAAAAATATACGGACTGCATCTGTTTTGACCACTACCGTCAATGTTTACTCAAACTATAATCTCACTAATTCTGTAACGGAAATTATTTGAATATGTGAAACAAATAAATATTGAGACTGTGTGATTGTAAAGCAGTTTCATATCGACAACTGCTCTCTCTCTCTCTCTCTCTCAGCGCAAACAGATTTGAATGTTGGCTAGAGAGTGACTCGGCGGTCGGCGCGCGCAGCGTGCGTGTGTCTGTGTGTGACAAATGCAGCGCGTGTGAGAGCAAATCGCAACATCAGTGGTGAAGTTTTTGTCATTTAGGAATAAGACGGCGTCTTCTAGTCCAAGCACTTCGCCCACATGATGATATCGCATCGGCATCAGAACCGTTTTCGGAACCGAAACTTAGGAATCTTGCACGGTTCCGGTATTTTTTCAAAAACACAACCGGTTCTGGAAAAGAACCGGTTCTCGGTTCCCAACCCTACCTGAAAGTTTCAAGATCTAGGAAAACTCACACTTATTTAAAAAAAAAATTTCTTTAAACAAATAGGAAATTTCTCTGGCATTTCTTTCTTTTTGCTGTATCGAAAACGTATCGAACCGTGACTTTAAAACTGAGGTACGTACCGAACCGTGATTTTTGTGTACCGTTACACCCCTATAATATACTGAATATGCCGCTGCGCCCAAAATTTCTCTGGCCTCGCCGCTCTCACTATGGAACCGGCAGGAACGTTAGTGGTAAAAAATGATTAAGTATTTAAAAAAAAAAAAAAGCATTTAAAGTTGTGGACAATGGGAATCAGCGCTGTAAACCCCCAAATGTAGTGTGACGGCCACAAAAATCGGCATTAGATTTAAATAATACATTGTGTTTAATTTGTTGTTTAATGAGATCTAATAAATGTTGTTAGTAGCGAGAATAGACCAGGGGCCGTATTCACAAAGAATTTTATCTTGCCACTAGGAGTACTCCTAAATTGCACTAAAATATTTTAGCTAGGAGTTTTCTCTTAAAAGTTATTCACAATGCCTTTCAGACCTACTTTTAGTAAGGAAAAATGACAACTCCTAAACTAAGAGTGAGTCTTCGTTGCTATGGATGACGTCAATTCTCATGCACGAGTTTCCTGGGGAACAAGTCTTTTCATCTCAAATGAATTTGTTAGCGCCCGGGACCTAGATTTTGCTTTTATTACAGAAACTTGGATGAATTCTGACAATACTTGTGTTCTGGGAGAAGCTGTACCAAATAACTACTCAGTTTAATTCTCCTCGTCAAACAGGAAGGGGAGGTGGACTGGTCTCTATTTTTAAAAACAATTTCACTTGCACATTACTTAAAGGGTTAGTTCACCCAAAAATGAAAATTATGTCATTAATGACTCACCCTCATGTCGCACAGAGGACCAGTGTTTTTGATTGCAGTTCAAAGGCTTGCAGTTCAAAACTTGAAAACTGTTCAAACTTAAAGGTTAGTTCACCCAAAAATGAAAATTATGTCATTAATGACTCACCCTCATGTCGTTCCAAGCCCGTAAGACCTCCGTTCATCTTCGGAACACAGTTTAAGATATTTTAGATTTAGTCGGCGAGCTTTCTGTTCCTCCATTGAAAATGTATGTACCTTATACTGTCCTTGTCGATAAAGGCAATAAAGACATCATCAAAGTAGTCCATGTGACATGAGTGGGTTAGTTCGAATTTTTTGAAGCATCAAAAATACTTTTTGGTCCAAACATGGCAAAAACAACGACTTTATTCAGCATTGTATTCTCTTCCGGCTCTGTTGTCAATGCTCGTTCACACTTCTGCAATGACGCTGCTGTGCTGAGATGTTATCTTGTGCGCCCGAGCTTCATTTACAGTCTGAGGGAGATGCGCGCTGTAAACAAAACAATCTTCGCAAACATGTCTAAGGATTTCGACACCGAGGAAGACTTGCATTTTTTTGCCCAGCCATATTTATTTGAACCCGAATACACGGACGCACCAGATAACACATCAGCACAGCACGATTCCCATTGCGGAATCGTGAACTGAACAAGCATTGACAACAGAATTGGAAGACAATATAATGCTGAATAAAGTAGTTGTTTTTGCTATGTTTGGACCAAAAAGTATTTTCGATGCTTCAGAAAATTCGAACTAACCCACTCATGTCAGGTGGACTACTTTGATGTCTTTATTGCCTTTATCGACAAGGACTGTATAAGGTACATACATTTTCAATGGAGGAACAGAAAGCTCGCTGACTAAATCTAAAATATCTTAAACTGTGTTCCGAAGATGAACGGAGGTCTTACGGGCTTGGAACGACATGAGGGTGAGTCATTAATGACATAATTTTTATTTTTGGGTGAACTAACCTTGAAGTTTGAACAGTTCTCAAGTTTTGAACTGCAAGCCTTTGAACTGCAATTTATTCGAAATAAATTTAAACGAAATTCGTTTTAAAGAAAGGATTTCTACAAAACAAAACGTAATAAGTGGTCATAATCATGTCTGACTGACCCATTCCAAATGTTTTCCGATATTGTGCATTTTGTGATCTCATCTTATTCATCTCATGAAGTTTCCTTTTCATAAAATCAACATACATAGAAAAACATCATATTATTAAAAAAATATGAAAGGAATACGTTTTTTTTTTTTTTTAAACCTAGCTTATATTTAAGCGTTACACGGTCCGGCCCGCTGTAGACTACATGCATGTGTGTGTGCATGTGGTGGCGGGGCACAATTTTCAAATAATAATCGAATAATACCAGGCAATCTTTAAATATTATTTTTGCTTGAAATGCCCATCCCTGCCAAACTGCAGAAGTCGTGTTCTTCTTCGAGACCAAGTCACTCGGTGCGCAACTTGCAATCTTTGCCCTCTCTCCCCCACTCTCTCGTCACCACACTGTCACGTCATGAGAACCAGATATAAGCATTTTAGCCATTAAATAAATTGTATTTAAAACATTGCACTTGTATAGGAGACAAGGATTCCTTTTTTTTTTTCTGACGGTATGACGATATTGAAACCTATGAACCTGTTGCGATTTTTAGATCCCGCGGTATACGATATTACCGTAATACCGCCCAAGCCTAATATATATATATATATATATATATATATATATATATACACGTACTAGGGGTGTAACGATACATGTATTCGTATTGAACCGTTCGGTATGAAGTTTTCGGTACGCATTTTCAAGCCGAATGGTTCGTTGGACCATTTTCCTGCTGACCAGCATTTCGTTATTTCAAATGTAGGCGCATTTCAAGCACGCTAATAGGCGCTGGCGTGACCAGACCACAACTTTGCCTAACATCAAATGGCAAATGTAATGTAAGCGGAACGAAACTGAGCTACTCGTTATTGTGTGGTTGACGGACTGTTTATCAGTTTGGACCAATGCAGCTCAAGCCGATCTTCATCAGCACTGTTACTACACAGCCAAATCCAGTAAAGAAAGCGTTTGAATTCGCCACTGAAGTAATAACATCGCTGCGAGATCTAGTGAGAAACATTTACATTTCTCCGTTATTAACAGATCAAACCTCGCTGACGTGGGAACCTGGAGAAATATTGTTCCATGAATGAACTAATCAGTGTCCACAGATCAGGGATGGAAATTAGCACCCGCCACCAGCCAAATGTGGGCGATTTTTGTGTTGTGGCAGGTAAACTCACTTCACCTACCAGCCACTGTGGCGGGTAAATAAAAATAGCATACTGTTTCACCCAGACGGCGGACACTTTGAGAGGAGGCACACCTTCAACACTCGCGCGCTTCTTCTGTCGAGGCTCGACGAGGGAAGAAATCGTGGGAGCGTTAGAGGCGGTTTGCCGTCCAAAGGGAGAGCTAGCCGCGAGCGCATGGTGTATTTTAGGGCGGGGTAGCTCTCGTGTAGCAAAGAGCTAGCCACGCGAACATCTACCTGTGCGCTTCTTCCGTCGAGGCTTGAGCGCGAGAGGAGGGAGCTAGCCGCGAGCGCATGTTGTAAATATGACAGAACTATGTTGTTCCTTAAAGAGATACTGAAAGAGAATAAAAATACTAAAAGAGAAAATTTCAGTATTTCATTGAGACTTGAGATTAAATAAACTGGTTAAGTATTGTAGATCTTGTATTAATTTTCACATGCAGTTGCACATTGTCAGTTAAAACAAGTAAGTGGCTGGTAAAACCAATGAGTGGCTGGTAGATTTTGAAATCCACCAGCCACAGTGGCCGGTGGACAAAGTTAATTTCCATCCCTGCCACAGATCAGCAACATTCACCATGGATTTACTGTAGTAACACTACTAACTGTAACCATGGAAGTTTGCCAGGAATAGTAGGCTATAATGCTTTCAAGTAACATTACGTTGGTTTTATTTTGACATTATGAATACAATTGCAAACAATTAAAATACATTATGAAAACAATCTGAACTAAAATAAACCTTTGTTTATAACTACTACAATATTACATTTAATTTTGTCCAAGGAGCTCTTTTGTTTTGCTCCTAAGAAGTCAAGTACAGCTCCATCATTGTTCAAAGTTAAAAAATATCATACTTTATGATGTTAGTTTTAATAAAAATTAAAATATATATCAAGGACATTTCTCTGGCATTTCTTTCTTTTTGTGGTATCTAGTCATGGGTCATATATGGCATTAAAGTCCCTGTAAAGTCAAAATTAAGTGTGTTCTGAGTGTCATACCACAGAAAAATGTGATATTAGCCACCCAGCCAAATTTGAATGATAAAAAAAGGCGGCAAGTACATAATATAAGCTATCAAAATCTTGAAAAAATCAGCAGTTATCTCTGTTCTCAAATGCTGGGGGCGTGTCTGCTGGCTGCGCTGAAACCACGCCCACTTGCGGGAAAGCTGTCGACGGTGATAATAGGTCTCGGAACGACAGAAACCAATCTGTTTTGTACATGATCGCATCCAGGTAGTACCCTATGCATTTCCTTGTCAAAGGCATAGCAAGCTAGCAAACTGTAGACTGTAGTAACTAATAGTACTGACAGTAACTCGCGATTGAGCGGCGAATGCACATGTGCTCTATTGTTAGGGGAGAGATCAGCCCCTGTCTTTGGATCAGCCAACGTGCGTCATCAAGTTGGGGCGTGTCCACGAGCTCTTGGGCTCCAGTGCGTCATCAAGCACTGTTTTAGCCCCGCCCAAAAAATCCGTAAAATAGCAAGGGTGAAAAACTGTTTAATGGTCTAACTCCGTATTTCAGAACTTCACAGTTCACAGTCTTTGTAATATGTTTTAGCAATACATTTGTAACATTTATAATGTGTTTAGAATTTTTTTGTTGAATTACCTTTACAGGGACTTTAAAACATTTTAAAATGGCATGAAATTTAATTTGAAGATACCTGTAGAAACCCTGTGCTGAAATGTACTGCACAGTTTTTACACTTTCAGATAAATTATTTTGGCCAATTGATTTAGTTTTTTTAAGGCTTAAGGTCATAAAAAGTCTAAAATATTTTAAATGGTATAAGAACAGTAATCCGGCTGACTAAATTGTATTAGAACTAAATCGGATTAGACCTGGTATGGTCTAATGTGATTATTAAACTTCAGAAGGTTATGGTTTAATTAAATGTGAACCCTGCTCATTTTGAAGTCACAATGATATCAAAATTGAAAGTTCTTTTTTCTTTATTGGAATATTGCAGTATTATAAATTATTTATCTATGCACATTATTATTACTTTTTTAATTCATGTGCCCTTGTAATATTTAATCAAACTATTTTGATTAAATATTTTTAGAGTGCATATTTTATTTCTTTGAATCAGCTCCTGGAAGTAGTAAAGCATATACGTTTCAAAATAAGAGTCCCAATGTATTTCAGGCTATTTTACAACTAATACATCCTATGTCACAGGATGGAAAGACTTAAAACATTATTAAATACATTCTGTTAATTTTTAATACTCTTGGCGCAATAGTATGTCATTGCCTTTCTATGAATGCATCATTATTGTATCAGTGAAATCTAATATCGCTCAAACTAATTCGGATGTATTAATATACAAATTTTAATACATATTGTATAAAACATGTTTTGAGGGTATTTTAAACTTGTAGTTTGTGATTGAATTGGTTTGTTCTGAATGATGTTAATATTATGTGGGCAGGTTTTAACAGGGTACCCGCGGGTCTTAAAAGCCTTGAAAAAGTCTTGAATTTGATCGTCTCAAATTAAGGCCTTAAAAGCCTTGAATTTAGTATACAAGTCTTGGATTTCGTTACAAAGGTCTTATTTTTCTTTTTTGCCTTTCCTAGGATTAAGTTCATACCGTAACAAAATTAACAAATGTAGGATAATTCTATTTCTATGCAGCGTTGAGTGCCCCTCGCACTCCACGTTATAGCTGAAAAAGGATCGCGTGCGCACCCGTTACTATGGTTACTAGGCAAGTGAGGTACAGAACAAGATAGTACCTAGCCTTGTTTAATCCGCTGTGGCCACAAATGACAGAATTTAAACCCCAAATAAGAGCTTTTCTGTTAAAAGAACATATTTTCTACCCTGTCTTTTCAATAGTAACGTTATCTGGCAACCATGCGCGCGCTCTCTCTACACTGCTGAAGAAGCGCGGATTATCTGAAAACACAGACAAGCTGGAGTGCAGCGATCTTTAAGACTTTCTACTTAAATTAAAGTGTCATTCAGTCGGTATGTGTTCCTTAATGAGCCGCTTGCGCTGTTTGTGCGACTAAATCTGCGATCAAAATGCAGGCTGATATCCAGCAGTGTTCATACGAGCAAGAATGCAATGTTTATATCCAAACGATTTCAAATGTGACATTGATTTTATGCAATAGTAAAAAAGAAAAGATTAATGGTAACATTAAGTGATGCATGTACTAAAACAGCATTGTCAGGCTTGCTCTATAACGAAATATGTGGCTTTGAACGAATCGTGAGATTCAATGAATGAATGACTCAGACTCACTCATAAAGATAGCAAGTTACCGCCACCTAATGGCGATTTTAATGTTTTTTAACATTGCATATTTAATAAACATTGTTTTATTTAAAGGTGCAATGTGTAACAAAGTTGAGTATCTATTAACAGAAATGCAATATGACATCCATAACTATGTTTTCAGTGGTGTATAAAGAACTTACTTAATTAGCCGTAATGTTTTTATTACCTTAGAATGAGACATTAATAGCTCCATAACCGAGGGAATCCCCTTCTATGAAGGTCGCCATGTTGTGACGTCATATTCCTACCGTAGCCGAACGCGAACAAACAGCGCTACAGAACGCGTTTCATCACTACCTTGAAAGAGAAGTAGCGGAAAGCTGGAAGCTAGCCTTACACTCCGTGAGTAGTGACTTTTCCCTTGTGAGTGGTGTAAAATATGTAGTTGGGATTGTTTCATGTAACTTAGTTCTCCCTCGCTGTGTTATGGGTTTGTTACGTTGGGGATAGATGTGCTGTTACGTTCGTGAGACAGCTGATGATTAGTATTCATGTCATTGACCGTAAAACAGTACGTTACAGGAATCACTAACCCGTCGATAGAGACTTTTACTAAAGTCTTTTATCACTAAAGTCGATCGCGAAGAATTTTAAAAATCAGAGAAAAAAAGCCTATTGTGTGTAGTAAATAGTATCTATGGGATGCGGAGATGACATGATTGTAACAGCGCGCGCACTTCCGACCTTTGGACTCATGCGATGCGGACGCGTCCCAGCTCAGCCACAGTAACAGCTCATATTAGCCAGCTAAACTATTACTACCCTGTTAGAAAAAATATATAGCTGCTCCCTCGCTGTATTATGGGTTTGCTACAGTATGTGTGGAGAAATGTGCTGCTGGTTACGTTTGTGAGACAATCAGCTGATTATTATTTTATTAAATTATATATTAAAACCCTTGATCCTCACCTGACTATGGCTTTGTAAACAGACAGTATTCATGATGTGGTTTATAATGGACTGTGGTACAGAAACAGTGACAATGTTACACGCTCTTGGCTTACTCTGGCTATTCTCTGCTGTCTCAGCTGACGAGATGTTTGTCCCGTTTTAGCAACCGTAGTTTCTTCGAAAGGGAGGCAGTGTTTCCTCTACATTCATTCTCCCGTGGCGGGCCGCCACACTTAAAATCCTCCCGCCACGGTTGCAGCTTCTCAGTGACGTCCGATATTCTGCATAGTATTATGTTATTTTGTTAAGCCCCACTAAAGGCATAAAAAACTTTGTAAAGCACAATCAAGTTTTCACCCTATATTCCAAGACTTCTAAAGTCATTGTATAATGTGTAATTTTAGTCGCTAAGTTAAAGTTAACGGAAAGTCATCTCGCCTCAGTCATTCTTCATTCAGAATTCAGCGCGTTGCGTTCGTTTGCGACACGACGACACTCTCTTCAAGGTCAATATTCCCATTATTATACTTTATTTGTAGATAAAGCATAAAGTAGATGGTTTTCATAAAATGACTTTATCTTGCTGGAGTGGAGTTTATTGCCCTTTCACATTCCCTTCTCCCGGGTGTATGTGAGATTACAGCATAGAGTCGAGAGAGTGCTATTGTTCTTCATGCGCGCTGAAATTTAAAACTGTTAAAAGAAAAGGCTCAAAAAACTGTTGCATATAGAATACACTAAGCATTAGTGCTGCACGATTAATCAAATCGCAATCGTAATAGCGATCTCAAACCTATGCAATTATATAACGCAAAATGCCGCGATTTTATATGAAATAAACAAATTAGGGCTATTAACGCAGCATCTCTTCATTTTTGTCATCCTTTGACTAGTGTTACACGATCCCGCTCTTATTCGTGCAAATGCCTTTTCGCATTTTGCACGACAAGAAGTGAAAAGCTGCCTGTGAATGCCCTAAATGAGACTCGCAGAAAGACGCGCGCCATAATGCGCATGCACTGACGCGTGCCAGAATACAGTTCTCTTTCGAGCTTGAACGAACAATAGCACACACAATTATGCCAAAATGTCGTTTTGTCGAGTATCTTCATAACGTAAGAAAAGTCTTATGGACGAAAAGAGTTGTGCTATGAGGCGCATGTGAGATCCGCGTCTCGGCAACGGGTGCTCTTAAAGGGCCAGCAGCGAATAAAGCGTTCTGTCAGTAAAGTTAAAAGAACAAAGGGAAATTAGAAAATTACTCACTGATCTTGACTAAAGAACTTTTGTAGCTTTAATAAGGATTATTCTATATATAATTTATAATTCATGCAGCGCAGACTGTTTGATAACTTTATTCAATTTCTGTATCCTACCTGTTAAGACAGGAAGGGCACAGGTAAATATGGTTTTTATTATGGGTTTATGTGGGGATTGTTTGAAGTTCACTTAATTTAAAAGTTGTTAATTTTTTTTAGCCTAATAATTTTTTTAAAAAAGTTGATAGCTTTCCCTGTAATGATGGTTTGGTTGGTTTATTGATCATTATAGGTGTTATCAATCATTTAGTTGTTGTTTTTAGTTTGAGTTGAGAAATAAACATTAATACACAGAATGATCACTAATCTGTGTGTGCATTTTACTTTAGAACCAAGCAAGTTGGACTCATGAAAGCATTTTATTATATCGGAATCGCATATCACAATTGCAATATTGACCTCAGTAATGGCAATATGACATTTTCCCCAAATCGTCCAGCCCTACTAAGCATATTATAGATCTAATCCCTTCGCTATGTTCTTTTCAATGTGAAGCGTTGCGTGCTGTGACTTGGTGTTGCTTCAAGTGCATCATTCTGCACACGGGATGCGCATGATCGATTATAATAGAGACAAGGGGGCGTGGCCTAAGTGAAAATATCAATTATTGTTCAATTATATATCAATTATCAAATATTGTCCCTGAATCATGGAAAAGGTGTCGCATATTATAAGCGCATATTAAATCGCAATCGCAATATTGGTTAAAAAATCGCAATTAGATTATTTTCCATAATCGTTCAGCCCTAATTACAAGTAGCCTCCTTGTACATAATTATTTTCTAGGGTTTGAAACGTATACAGATTTGACATTTTTCCCTCATACTTCTGTCGGAATGGGTACGAAGTTGGCATTGAATTTCATCTGAAATGGTATTAAAAAGGTCTTAAAAAGCCTTGAATTTAAGTTGGTGGATCCTGGGGGTACCCTGTTTAAGAAAGGTCCTAAAAAGCTTTAAATAAAATAATTAAAAAAAAAAACAACTAAAGATACCCTGATTTAAATTACTCCCATATTAAGGGATGTTGATATGGCCTTTATTTTTCTTTTATGTTTTGCCTAAAAACAAGGCTTGCTCTTGCAAGTTTGAACAAATACTCAGAGGCTGTGTGCTACTACAAGAAAGCACTGGAGCTGGACCCTGACAATGACACCTACAAAGTCAACCTGCAAATAGCAGAACAGAAGATGAAGGAAACGCAGTCCAGCCCAGTGAGTCCACAGAACCCCCCCCCCCCCCCCCCCCCCAGATTACAGGCAGTTTTTGTCACTTTGTGTGATATAGAGAATCTTACGGTCATGTGTTTATCTTTGATAGGCAGGGGGTTTGGGTGGAGTCGACCTGGCTGGTTTGCTGAGTAACCCTGGCTTCATGAACATGGTGAGTAGAAATAAATCTAAAATGCTCTCATCATTAATGCTTACTTATGCTCATCACTAACTCACTGTCTCTCTCTCTCTTTAGGCATCTAATTTAATGAACAACCCACAAGTGCAACAATTGTGAGTAGACAACTTAAAGCACATCATTTATTATACATCTAAGTGTAATTACACACTGCAGCCATGTCATCTGCTGCTAGAACTAGAAATGCTAGAACTCTTTAAAGTTCAGGTGGATTCTGATTTGGCTTTCAGTGATTTTATCTGGAAGAAACATTCTGAAAGTGATTCCAATTATATCGCCTGTCATTAGGGCCCAAGCCCTGAAAGGGAAAAGGCCCTATTGTTTTCCTTGGGATTATTAGGGCCCAAGCCCTGAAAGGGCAAAGGCCCTATTGGTTTCCTAAGGGTTCTTATTAGGGCCCAAGCCCTGAAAGGGCGAACGCCCTATTGTTTTCGTTAGGATTATTTTTTTTCTATTATTAGGGCCCGAGCAATAACAGTGCGAGGACCCTATTGAAACTGTTAGGGTTATTTAGGGCCCGAGCACTAACTGTGCGAGGCCCTATTGAAACTGTTGGGATTATTTTTTTTTCTTCTTTTTTTTTAGGGCCCGAGCACTAACAGTGCGAGGACCCTATTGAAACTGTTAAGGCCAATTTATACTTCTGCGTAGGGTGCGCGCAGTAGGGACGGCGTAGCATACGCACAGACGCGTCCCATACCGCGTACCCTTCGCCGTCGCCTGACGCGCACCTCTTCAAAAATGTAACTACACGTCGCGACGACGCGGACCGCAAGATCGGTGATTGGTCGGCTTGGTAGCATCGCATTTCCTCCTACGCATTTCCGCACGTACCTTCTCACGCATTTCCATCACTGTCTATGATTTCCACACGTACCATCTCCTCCGACGTCTTCTGTCATTTCTGCCTTTCAGTTTTAGTAATTTCACTAAAGTGAACTGTTTTTCCACCTCAATAAGCTCCAACTCCAACATGATCAGCTCTCTTTCAGTCGATATTGCTTGTAGTAAACTAGCCGTGAGGAATCTAAACACAGTGGAACATTTAAACCCTCCGCCGCCAACTAGCGTTTCGGAGCAGTACTGCAGAGCAACCAAGACCTGAACGCAGAAGTATAAATGCTCACAACGGCGTCGCCTACGTGCGTAGCCAACGCCGTACACTACGGCGTACCCTCGACGCAGAAGTATAAATTGGCCTTTAGGGTTATTTTTTTTTTTTAGGGCCCGAGCACTAACAGTGCGAGGACCCTATTGAAACTGTTAGGGTTATTTTTAGGGCCCGAGCACTAACAGTGCGAGGACCCTCTTGAAACTGTTAAGGTTATTTATTAGGGCCCAAGCCCTGAAAGGGCGAAGCCCCTATTGTTTTCCTTAGGATTATTTATTAGGGCCCAAGCCCTGAAAGGGTGAAGGCCCTATTGTTTTCCTTGGGATTATTCTTTTCTATTATTATTTTTTTTTTTTCTTCTTACGACTATTCAGGCACTTTTGGGGCCCTTAACGTGCTCAAACTCTTGAAACTTTGCACACAGGTCAGAACCCGCGGCCATCAGAGCCGGGCTGAAGTCAGATATGTTTGTTTTAATGTGGTCATGCTCAAGTTTGTGTGTGTGTTTTTTTAGGGGGAGGGGGCTTAACCATTTCACTGCTGTGTGTCTGGCCTGCATAAAAAAAATACATTTCTTAAGCCTGGTATGTTTTAAATAAGTTTTTATTTAAATTTTTATAAGCAAAGGCATAATATAACCAGTTTAATTGTAGTGCATTGACAATAGTTTTATATAATTAGTTTATTAATTAAATTAACTTGGTCCATAAACTTGATCTGAAAATTTGGTCCATAAATCAAACACACTTGCATGTAATATATGAAACTTGACTAAATCTCCTAGGAGAAATACATCAAATTACAACGCATGTGTTTACCAATCACCACCAAACTCGGTGTGCATGAAGTCAAGACATTGAGGATGCTCAATTCCGGACGGATTTTTGATATCTCGAATGGTTTGGCCGTGGCGAGGAAATAAATTTTATGACTAAAAAAGGACACATCAAATGTGTTATAACTTTGCTCATTTTACACAACTTGCCACGTATATTGTTCTTGTCAAGCCGATCAACTTTCTAATTAACAGTAAGAAGCTCAGACCAAAAGAAAGTCAGATATTGTAGTTTGGATGTGTATCTTGTCTCTATCAGTGGCTGTGTGGGGAGGAGGGGGGGCGGGGGAGTGCTGGTGTGTGTGTTTATGTGTGGGTGTGTGTGTATGTGTGTGTGGCTGACTGTAGATTTTTCCTGCAAGTCTTGTCTTTTTGCATAACAATTTTGTATTGTTTTAAATTACAAAATATGCATATAACCCTAATCTTTTAAATGTATAGTTTGCTTTAAATAAAAGTAAGATAAATTGGTAAACTACAAATTGGTAATTGAAGCTGAATGAATTTAAAATTCATGTGCTATATTTCAATATAATTGCTTTCCTTAATATTGTAAAACGCTAATCTCATTTATATATGCGTGTGTGTGTTTGTATACATATATTTTGCATTAATGCTATATATATATAAGTTTTTGCACGTCGTGCAGAATAACCCTCTTTATATATATATATATATATATATATATATATATATATATATATATATACACACACACACATGTATATATATACACTTAAAAAAGCAGGGGTTAAGTTTTTGCACGTCGTGCAGAATAACACTAAAGGCACCATATATATACTTAAATATACCTGCGAGCAGCGATGAAGGGCCAAAGCTGGCGGTACCACCATCCCGGTGCCTTTAGGTAACTAAAGGCGCCGGGGTTGCGGTGCCACCAGCTTGGGCCCGCAATCGCTGCTCGCAGCTATATTTAGGGCCCGAGCACTAACAGTGCGAGGACCCTATTGAAACTGTTAGGGTTATTTTTTTATTTTTAGGGCCCCAGCACTAACAGTGCGAGGACCCTATTGAAACTGTTAGGGTTATTTTTAGGGCCCGAGCACTAACAGTGCGAGGACCCTATTGAAACTGTTAGGGTTATTTTTCTTTTTTCTGCAAAGTAAGCACCATTTCCGGGGCCGCAACATGCTCAAAAACTCACCAAATTTGGCACGCATGTTAGGACTGGTGAAAAATTTCGTATTTTGTGGGTTTCGCGGATGGGTGTGGCAAAATAGCTCGCTAGCGCCACCTTGAAAATTGGAAAAAAATTAGCCCCTCGTCCACGTTCAACCTACAAACACGAAATTTGGTGGGGACGTGTATCATATCAAGATGCACAAAAAAGCCTCAAGAACTCATACCCTAAACTCAACAGGAAGTCGGCCATTTTGAATTTGGCGGCCATTTTGGGACGATTTATACACTCCGTACTTTAACGAACTCCTCCTAGGGATTTAGTCAAATCGACTTCAAATTTCTTCTGTGGTTTCTAAAGGCATTGACGATGTAAAGTTGTGCTATCTGCACGTTTTCGTCGATGGGCGTGTCCGTGGCGTCAATGATTCGCCATGAAACAGGAAGTTGTAGTAACTTGGCTGTATATGCCCAGATCTGCACAAAATTTTACACATTTGACAAGAGTCCCGCCCTGAAAAAATCTACATGCCGATATTCACCCACAGTCATAACGGCACCTAGTGGCAACAGGAAGTAACCTTTAACGAACGTCTTTGTCTTTTGTGACATTTCCATTGGCACACACAGCAGAAGGATGGAGGGAGAAGTAGATGTTGTCCTTTAGTACTCTTGAACCAAGTTTGTTTGGGTGATGGCCATCCCGTTGAAACAGTTGCCTCTGACTCCAGAAAAGATTGAAGATGTCAGTAAAGTTCACTCCTTTTATATTGCAGGTTTTTTGCAGCCATGTGTTGAGCCCAAGCAACCGTGAAAACCTGTTTGTTCCTCTTGCTGGGAGAGGTCCACTGATGAATGTTTCAACTTTCAGTCTTTTAAGTGTTTCAAAAAGTTCATTGAAATCATTCTTAAGGAGTTCCACCTGCTCTTTATGAATATAATTTTTCCCCACATGAATGATGAGTCGATTTGCAGTCTTATGTTTCACCAGAATGTTCTGAAGTTCCCTGTTCACATCAGAAGTTGTTGCTTGTGGATGGCAGAATGTAATGTTTCTGATTATGGAGTCGCCCACTATCAGAGTCCTGGGCCCCGCTGTGCTCTGAGCTGAGTGCCGCTTTTTTATATTATACACACACCAGCCCAACAGGAAGTCGACTATTTAGGGTTCTTTATAAAACACAAGCAATGGAGTTTAAAGTACTCCTCCTAGAGCACTGATCCAAATTCGATGAAACTTGGTCGGCGTGAAGTCAAGACATTGAGGTTGAAAGCTTGTGTGGGGATTTTTGATATCTCGAAAGGTTTGGCCGTGGTGAGGAAACGAAATTATGGCGAGAAACGTGAAACAGGAAGTGTGTTATAACTTCAGCATACATTAACTGATCTTGATGAAACTTCAGCAGTGTATTCGTTGTAACAGGCCGATCACATGGATGTGACTATTGTGGAAGCATTGAGAACTTTGTCAGTGTCCATACAGTTTAATAAGAAGATATTTTATACACACAGTCAACTTCGCGAATACAGGAAGAAGCCATCTTTGAAAAATAGTCTCTACCAGTCGATCTAAGAACGCCGATCCATGTGCACCGGTGAGATGTGAATAAGGTGATGAGGTGAGCGCGAACAGTAGGCTACGTGTACATATTGAAGAGAAGAAAACGGTTCGTGTTTGTGTTTCTTTAGAAAACAACGGACCATATGAGATTCTGCACAGTTCAGCGCACTTGGATCGGCGCTCGTAGATCGACTGGTAGAGACTATTTTTCAAAGATGGCTTCTTCCTTTATTCGCGAAGTTGACTGTGTGTATAAAATATCTTCTTATTAAACTGTATGGACACTGACAAAGTTCTCAATGCTTCGGTTTGAATGTAGGGACCCTTATTATGCTGTCGTGTTAATGTGGGGCTATTTTGAGCCTTGTTAGTGGTAATAACAAGCGATTTTTATTTGTCATTACTCTATGCCCTATATACTAGCATTATACTAGCGTTATAGTCTAAACTGTTTTTAGAGATAACACTATTTACATTCGGCAATCATGAAAACAAATCTCAGATAACGGTTGACTAAGTAGCAATGTGTAATTAGACCAAAGGTTCATTTTGCGCCAGAGTTGTCCTTTAAGAATTATGTTTAAGTTCAAAAACAGCCAGAATGGTTGTAAAATTCAGAAGAGAAAAAATAATAATAATCTGAGTCATACGTAGTGCTATACTGCCCTCTTGTGTTCAATATCAGGTAGGCTTATTTGTGTATATTCCCACCGGTTAATCAACGTGTGACTCCACTGGGACTCGGGAGCTTTTAAATCGCTTACTTAAAACCAAAAGTCAAAATACGGATGTCCGCACAAGACATTAATGGTGTGGTGTAGAGCGAGCATTTTAAATAAATTCCTATTAAGTAGGATTGAACTAAAAAGAATGAATGTTCACTCTGTTCTGATGGTTCCTCACTGGTGGATCATATGATTATTTTGTCAATCTATGAAAAAAATGCTATTATAAACTATATTAGTGCATAATATACATTGCTCTTTGTACAGAAAAAGGGGCTGCAGAGACTGTACTTTATGCATAGACTGAGACAGTTTAGAGTGGACAGAGATATGATGTTTCTTTTTTAACACTCATCTGTCATCTGTGGAGAGCATGCTACTTTTCTGTTGCGTTGCATGGTATTTCTCTTTGTCAGTGACCAACAAAAATAGACTGAGCAAGATAGTTAACCTGGCCAGTAAGGTCGCGGGGCATAAACTAGACTGTATGGCTATTACCTGTGAAAGAAGAGTGTTGAAGAAAGGTATAGCTGTTAATAAAGATACGTCACATCCCTTACACCGGGCATAAGAGATGTTGCCATCAGGGAGAAGGTTTAGGTTACCTTATTTCCAGACAAATCGAGCCAATAAATCATTCATTCCAACTAGCATCACTTTGATGAACAAGAAGTTACCTGTAGGACTGCACTTTACATAGTACTATTTAGCACTTTAATAGCACTAATAGCACTTTAATTAGGTTTCTCTGAGTCTTCTGTCCTGATGCTGTGTATGTGTAGGGGTGCGGTGGGGATGAGGGAGGGGGGTGGTTGGAGTGAGGGAATGTTGTATTTCTGTCATGTAAAATTGTCT